>PTEX01000170.1:1137544-1202193 GCA_003342815.1 Eudromia elegans | reverse complement strand
GTGTAAAACTGTTAGTCTCAAAAACACATTCTATTTTCTACAGAATATTTCTTTCCATGTAGATACCTTATGAAATTGTTCTACCGAGCTTTGCTTAGTATCAAACTCCCACTTTCTAACTCAACTTAATTTGGGGAAATACTAATGTCACAAAATTTACTTTTTTAAATCAGCATGCAATTTTGTATGAAGGTCACGCAGCAAAATATATGAAATAAAGGAATGCTTCCCTACTAACAAAGTGAGTTTCCTCCTTTTTTTACCCCAAGGAACAACAGGAAGAAAAATATTGTTCAGCTACTGGCAATAATTAGAAAGAAGTGACAGGAAAAATAATGCACAATCCTATTTCTTTCTTCAAGTTAGCAGRGCTTGTATCGCATGATGTAGTGACTTATGGACCAATGACCTGACAAAGGATTTATATAGTTAGAGATGGTAAATTACAGACACTGAGATCAGTAAAACTTGTAGATGAATGGTACATCTAAGTTGGTCCTCAGAAGAAACATGGGTTAGCTGACTGTAAAACTGCACGGCTGCGGTTTCCTGAGCAGCTGAAATAATCTGATGATTTATTGCCACCCAAAGCAGGAGGTGCTTCCCTGGCCAGGTCTGCCCCTGAGCTGTCCCCAGTGCTCACTGAATGGACCAGTGCTCACTCTTGTGGACCAATTTAGTACACTAATCCAGCAGAAAATGTCTCATGGATGTCTTCACATATTTGTCCATATCACTTTCTTAACATTAGACAAATGAAAACTTAACCCTTCCCCTGTTCTTTTTTTCATCCCCCGCAAACAGAAATCTCACATTCAAATGCTTTAGCCTTTCTCCAAAGGGATGACCTAAAAGACYGTTCATTTGGGGCTATTTTCCACTGTGATGCTCCACTGGATCAAGTTCCAACAGGAAACRGCGACTCCTATAGTGTGCAAGATGATGGGAGAGATGTAGCTATTAACCAAACAGAGCCAGCAAATCTCAGCAATTCTTGGAAACAGATTCACACCTGAAAGCACAGCTTCAGTCTGAATATGTCTTTCAGAGCTCATAAGGAAAAAATATTCAGAAAATATAGCATGCTGAGGCAAACAAACTGAAATGACAAACTGAATGAGAAGTGCCCTGCGATGCATGCTGAGCTGGCCAAAGTCTAGAAAAGATGCAGGAGATGACCTTCTCCCTTATCTCTCCAATTCATGAAGAAGTGTTTGAGCTCTGTATGGAAGTACATCTGACTTTCATGCTCACAGAAGTCCAAGGGTTCTTCTTGTATAATATTTAAGGGTAACTGCACTAAATATACTAGAGGAAGCAACACAAAAGTTCTATACCTCGGCCTTGCAGATGTAACATTTACATGGAGTGAATGCTCAAAAGAGACCAAAGTTCCCTAGCGAGACGAGGAAAAAGATGCTGAATGTTTGTTCCCTGAATTCAGAGAACTTCTTTTTTCTTTTTCTTTTTTTTTCCTTTCTCATGCCGTAGCCAACTAGGATGTTCCTGTGTCCATCTCATTATTTCTCTTGGCGGGCAGGTCAGGTTTCCGCAGGGCAGTGGAAACGGCCTGTCAGAGCGAAAGGGCAGCCGGACGCGTGCGTGTGTGTCTGCAGCTCTCGTCTCCTGAAAACACATCCGTGACCCGCTGGGGAGGCAGAGGACAGACAGAGGAATTGGGAATTTGCTCCAGACATGGATAACTTGGGCCTGATCCGTGCAAGTGAGGAAAGGGCCTGTGATTGCCTTGGAAGAGACACCAGTCTCCATTCAGGGAACAGAGGCAATGATGTCACCGTTAGTTCCGAGCCTCCAGGAAGAAGTTGAATCTGTTATTTCTCTAAGTCTACCTTTCCCTTCTTTTGCTTTCATTATGCCCTATTCTTCTCCCTTTTTTCCTTACCCTGTTTCCATAAGTTCTTTTTCCCTACTGTGCTTGTTCAGGAAGAGCTTAATTTCTGTCCGAATAGACAAGATTTTGTGCAGCTGTGGGAGGAAATGGACAGATTCAGAACAGACAGGTTCTCATAACAACTGAGGTCTTGTTTAATCAAAATGTCATAGCATTTTGGGCCAAAAGCACCAGAAAAAACACTGGTACTCAGATCTCCTTTAATTGGAGTCTATAAAATCAGGATCATTTTTGCTTGCTCACTTTCTGGCTCTGTGAGTCTTGTATCTCTGTCTGTGACCTCAACATAAGTCAATTTGAGGCCTTTCTACAAGAGAAGGGGAGCAACGGCCTATCCTAGCCTAGTCCATTGCTTATCATAAAGAATCCAGAAAATATGGCATAAGGTACCTATATTTGGAGTATAGTCAACTTACATTCATATTAATGGAGACAGAATGATTCAACCTCTGTTTTAACTCCCTGGAGGGCAAAGAGGACTACTGAATAAGGAAGACCAAGGAGTAACCCTGATGCCAGTTGAACTAGATCAAATGTATAAAACAGATGYAATGGCTCATGGTTCCCAAAAAAGGTGAGCCTCTTCACTCCTGCCAGCTTTCAGGCTGTTTCCCCACTGCTGACTCAGGCCCTCATCAGAGACCTCCATGAGATAATTAGTTCAGCAGAAAGTTGACTGAAGGGGAGGGGATGTAAAAGGTGAAACAGAGGAGGGATCAGGTCTGCATGCCTGCGCCTCCCTTCCCTATGTCCCCATAGGGTAAGCAAGGGCTTGAAATCAGGATCTCACTTCCTGGAGCAGCCTATATTATTTGGTATTATACCACATCAAGTGGTAGGTACTTCTGGAGAYCCAATGTGCAGAACACAGGATACAAAGCCTGTCAATTGCCTTTAAATCCCAAGATAGGAAGTCTCCTCTCTTGTTTGCTCTCCTGGAAGCCTGTGGACACGTTATGAGGTTCTTTGATCACTMCTAGGCCCGGTCTAAAGGCCTTGGAGGGCTGTGCTGCTAGCGGAGGCACACTCCAGTGGAGTTCCCAAAGGATGCCTCACTTAAATTTTCCACTGTTCTTAAGGGATGAATAGCTCTCTGGAAGAGCTACTTTTTCTCCAGGAAACTCCAGAGGAAGCCAAAGCTGACTAATGCACATACAGTTTAGTGCRCTCTCAGTACTTACCTATATCATTTGGCCCAGGCATGTCAGAAATAATTTCTCTTTTTAATGCTGGCATAAGGCGAAGCAGATATGCAATTTTTCGGCATCTGATTCTGGAGAAAGTCCAGTGAAAACTGCCAGATACACACATTCTGGTGAAAACATCATGGGAGGYATATTGTTTTAATGCAGGGTGGGGGAGAAAAGCAACTCTGCCTGCTGCTCTTGGTCTGTAGGTGCAATTGAATGGTTTTGCAACCAGCCCTCTGCTTTCAAGCAGCATGGTCTTCTCCACTTCCATCAGGGGACCCTCGAAGCCATCCCCTCTCTTATGCAGCATATTATTCTGCTGAATGCAGAAGAAATGACCTCTAGAAACCAYGTTGATAGCCAGTGTCCTCAGTAAACGTTTGTGAGTGTCCCAACGAGTTCTGCTSCTTGCATACTTGCTGCCATACCTTGCTGGATAATTCCAGTGCGTCTTCCAGAGATTTGTGTCCCTCTGGAAACAATTGGCTGTCACTCTTCTTACCCTTACCCCCCCTCCCGCCCTCCCCCCCAAAAAATAGGAAAAAAAAGGAGGGGTGGGGAGGACAGGTTTCCTTATGTTTTACTGTGAAGCTGGAGAKTGAGAATATTTCCTGTCATTTTAACAGCTAATCATGCTACTCCGGAGCATTCAGCAAAGCAAGGCTGCCACGGTTTGCCTTCCTCTGCAGGCTAGAGGTTTCAGCTGGGCTGCAGCCCACTTCACTAGTGTCATGTGTGAGTCCAGCTTTTAGTGGAAATGATTGGTTTTTAATGGGGGTACCTGATCAAGTTGTTCATTGCAGTGGAGAAGGGGRAAGGATGGGCTTGACTTGTAAGGGTGAGGGGAGGAGAGGGAAGTATTTTAGGGAACTCCTTTGGAAGATTGTTTTCCAGGGTCAAAAAACCCTGTTCTGGATTCTACTCCTGACTGGTCTCTGCCTGTGGGATAAAGCATTTGAGGTACCTAAGAAATGTTTTAATTTAGATAGGGATATAGGAATACAATTTTCTAACAATCTTCTATTAAATCAATGAGAGGGATGGAAACMGACAACCCTACAGGCAGACAAGCTCTTCTTCAGTCTGAGGCAAAAGCAATACGCTTCAAGCTAAGTGAATGTTGATAGCAACAAGTAATCTCCAAGTGTAGCCTAATTATGTTAATCAGTTGTAGAAGGGATATATGAGGATCAGGAGAATACGTTAGCAAGGAAGAGGTGACAAGGTCGCAAATCTCTTCAGGACAGGGAAGGAATGATATGGAAAATTATCCCTTGTGAAACAGGGAAAGCTTAGGAGGGGTCAAGTGTGAGGCAAGTTGTGCTGTGCTATAAAATCAGCAGGTAGAATCTGCTTATTTTTATCGTGTAGTGGAGCTTATGAATTATACTGGGCTCATCTCTGAACTTATCTCTAGATCTTTTTTTAAGGACTGAGACAGAGCTAGAGGAAATGCTTGATGGAAAGGGTTGTTCCCCCTAAGTTAAGTCTTTCTGAAACTCCCCTGCTTTCAGCAGGAGCAGAGTACTTTCCATTGACTCATGGTCCCTAGTCAGAAAATCTCCAGTTTGCACAAGTTGGTGTCTCACTCCTGCCTCTAAGGTCCATGAAAGCTGCTTTTGCCTCTTGGCACTGTCCTAAGAACGTGTCTAAGTCACTTCAGTCATCTGTGCTTGATTCACCACCGGTGGAAAAATGAGATACCGAATGATTAATCTCCTTTCTAGGAGCATCAGGATGACGTATGGAAAAGGAAGAGCATGTGTGGTTAAGGTAGAAGTGCGGCCTAAAAGATGTCATGATTCTGTTCCCAAATCTGCTCCTAGCATTGCTGGTGAGCCTGGACGTGTCCCCATCCTTTGCCTGTAGTGTAAACCCTTCTGGGTAGCATCTGCAGTGGAAACTCTGACTGCAGTTTTGTTCCCTGAGCACCACAGCAATGGTAAGCCGTTTTACGAAATACTTTGACGTCCTGGGGTGGGAAAGGTCTACAAAGAGTTGAGCAACAGAAGTGGATGAAACCTAGTCCTGCAGATGCGTTTTTAAGAGGTTGCACGCAGAACATAAGAAAATCCAATGGGGGAGTCTGCTAATGCAGCTCTTGGCTTTCAAGAATGTATTCCACTGACGAATCTGAGCGCAGAGTGGGAGAGTCCCTCTTCCGCAGGGACCAGAGCCAAGCAGGGGTTAGTCTGCATATTCAMGGTGATCCAGACTATCCTGTGTTACTTAGCATTGGCACTGACCTCTCTCTTCATGTTTCTTCACCTTGATTGTTAAGACAGCTTATGGCAGCTAGTTCAGACTCGGAGAAGCRTTAGTTTGCTAAATTTGGGCAGATAGTAGGTAGTAGATGTTTAGAATGTTTAAGTAATATATTTGCTCTTTTTTTCTATGTATGTGTGTGGGGCTTTCAGTGGAAGGAGGGAGTGTTTGATGTGATGCTTTGCTCCCAGAAGATTTATTACTTTCCATGTTATACTAGCTCCCTTAAATGTCATACTAGTTATCTATTGCATATCTCCTGTTTTTCATGATATTGTCAAATAACCAACCCGTAGGAGTACTTGAAGCTATTTTCACCCTGTACCTTATGGACACAGCCTGTGTAGGGGACAGCAAGAATGAGAAATTCAATCCCAAAGTCATAATCACTTTTTGTTTTTCTGCTGGGATTACATTCAGAAGATTGTGACACTAATAAATGTGAGGGAATTATTTTATGTCGATCCCCTATGGAAGAGTTAGTACCATGGATCATATATCTGATATCATATAAGTTGTACAGTCATGAATGGTTGGTGTGATTGCCCTGATTATAAAAACAGGCACTTTTAAAGGTTTATACAAAGATGTCAGAAATCTTGCCCTAGAATCTACGGATGACATTGATTAGCTCTCCACTGAAAAGCAAAACAGCCTTGACCAACTAGTTTGGTGCAGATCTCTCAGCTTGTATAACCTTGCAGACTTTTGAAATTAGGTGATGAGACCAACCTGTTATCAGATAGCATCCTTCTAGTTCACAGAACAAAGAGGAAAACCTGAATCTTGAGGGTGTCTCCATGTTGCAGCACCTTCTAGAGCTCCTCTTATGGTGATGCAATTTGCAGATTATCCAGGATTGTCCCCTAATAGCCCGGTCCAGTTATGTTGTTCTAAGACAGATCTGTTCATTTCTGAAACAGCTTAGCTGAGCTGCCATTCTTGGAGAGAACTGCAGACATATGCAARTCAAGATGAAACCCATATGCAATATAACATGCCACAATACACAGTAGTTAATTCCTATTGCTTTCTCAGATTGAACGTGCAGTTGGTTCAGCTGTGAACTGAAGGAAAAAAGAAAAAAAAAAGGATCAATCCACATTATCAAAACACTTTTCTCCAGATAAATTATATATATATATATATATATATATATGTTTCACTAGATCAGTTTACAAGTCTGGATCTAATGATCTAAGAGTCCATCAGGCTCATCAGATCATTATTCAAAGCTCTGTGCGTGAGGTTAGTGCTGCTGTATCATACATCCAGTAAAAACAACTGGTGATTCTCAAAATGCAGTTGCAGTAGATTTATTATTTTTCTCCTTCTGTGTTGTAGGTTTTTCAGATACTTAGAATGTGTTTTCCACCTTCATCACAATCTGTTTCTCTGCTGTGTTTTGACCCATTTCAACTATGTGAAATCAGTCCTGATTCAAGTAACCATTTCATCTATTGCAAGTATGTGCTATATCATGTATTTTAGTAGTTTAGGGAGCATTGTTTTGATCACAAAGAAACCTTCATTTTGCTCCTTTTGCTCATATCAAATCAAATCACTGGAGTCCAGACACTGCTACAGATGATTTTGAAGAGACAGAATCGTTGAAGAGGGTAATGAGCCAAGCCTGGTTTGTCGTGGGGCAGGTGGGACAGTAGCTATGGCTACTGCACCAGGAGCTGTGTGGGAAAGAGGCTCTGCTCTTCTGTTTAGCATTTGGATGAGCAGCAAAGCATGATGCTTCACCGTCTTTAAACACTGGTCTTTGACATCTCTCCATTCCCTGTCAAGTTACTTAGCTGGAATTAGATGACATGGTTTTTATTTAGGGTCATGTTGAAGCCACTGCATAAAATGGTCTAAATTTATATTATTATTATTGATGTTATTATTAATAATAATAATAGGCAACTGCATCCAGGCAACCTGTTGAGAATGGCACATGAGCCACGCTAATTCATGAATAATGCTACAGAAAATGAAGCTACAGCACCTGGACCTGTGTTCTATCCCTGTTCAATTTCTTTATAGTAGCCAAATCATCTATAACCAAAGTCTCCTGTTACATCACTAAAGTGGAAAGCAGACATCTCCTCTTATATGCACCTGTTGAAGTTATTGTTTTGGATGAACTCATTTGGAGTCAGCATGAAAATAGAAAATGGATTATTATATATAAATATATAAGTATATGCAGGCATGTGCTTGCTGAAACATGMATGTGTGTGAAGGAGGATAAAGAAAGAGGAGATTTGTAGTGCTTTCTACCACTGTTATATTTTCTGTTCTATTCTGAAATACATGATAATTGTATATCAGGAGTGGTTTATCCAGGGAGTCACCTCCACTCTCACCTGCTCATCCATCTTACTTCCTCCCAGGTCGTTTTTATTCACAAACATGTAGTAGCTCTTCCTCAGAGTTAAAGTTGGCTCAAAGCTATTGATTTGACCCAGACATTAAGAATGAACATGATGCATTTGTGGAGCTCCTGCAAACAGGGCTTCACAACCACTGAAATCCRCTTCTCAAATACTCAGCAATGCAAGCAAAAGCTGTTCTCAATCAGGTGCTAGAAACCCTTAACAGAAATCCACGACAACTCTTTGACTTCAAAGGAGGTACGSCAATTTATTCCAGAAGCAGATCTATCCTGGGGCAAATGCAGGCCTTCCAACACCCCTCCCATGACAGTTTCTCCATCCCCCTGTGTAAATCCATGCCTGATTCAATCTAAGGATATGTCTGTATGCATGTACAAAAACCTAWTTATATAAATGTCATTTATAACCCATTCCTGATACAGTGACTCCAGTTTTGGGATGTGAAAGTGGAGCATGCAATGGACTCATGAGATAGGCCAGATGTTTCACCTTTTGTCTGTTTTCCACCTTCAGTGGTCATCTACATTTATGCAGAGGACTGATGAAAAGGCTACATTTATGCAGAGGACTGATGAAAAGGCATCTCTTAAGATAAAGAGGTTTTACACCATCTCATTATTTTTGGTTAAACTGAAGGTAAAGTGATCTCCTCTCAGGCATTAGGAATTTATCCAGCCAAGCTGACCTTTTTCAGGGRGAATATTTTACCAAGTGGAAAATATTGCCAATTAACAATATTAAGTTAATGGGCAGACAATCATTTTGCTGTATTTTTTCCCCCTGGACAGTTCTGAACAGAGCTGTTATCTTTTTGAAATCAGAGGTGTGATCTCCCTCTTTTCTCTTCTTTCCATAGCCTGGAGGAATAAAATAAGAATAATAAAAACCTCATCAAATCATCTGTTTAGTCTCATCTCCTTGGTTTTGTTGCTGGTCAGTCTGGTGAAGTACTGAACTGGGAATGTGAGTCTGTAGTGTCAGTGTTCATTAACGTAAATACAAGGAAATGGAAAAACATTCCAAGAGCTGGATTCACACTTACACTAAGGTCCCTTTTTACTGCTTTGGCAGTGGAAAGAGACCAATAAGTGGGTGGGCATGTCATTTAGTAGTATGTTCCCATGCTTACAGCACAAGTACTCTCTCACCTTTCAACAGCTCTACTTAAATTTGCTAAGATGGACCACTGGAGCTAGCGCTGCAAAGCTTCATTCATCAAATGGCTCCTGCTTTGGCGACTAGTCATATTTAAATATCTAACAGTAGCAAAGGGGTGGCTTAATTCATGTATGTTCACCATTACACGATCTCCAGCTGAAGACCAGGGCTGAGTTTCTGTTCACTTGACTTTAGATGTTGTAACAACTATTTCAGAGTTGGCCTCTCTTTCATAACTGGTGGCGATACAGTGAACATGATCAATGGAGACCTGTTAAAAAAAGTGGCAAAATTGGTCAGATAGACTTCAGCTTTGACAGCCAGAGAGTCTGTCCTCACTCTATGGGTGGAGGGATGGAGATATGATCCTCAGCTCTGTGTGGTGGCAGTACAGARTCCCAATTTCCAGAGTGTCTTTGATGTCTCCTACAGTCTTCTGCCTGCATGAGCAGCCTGCTTTGTAACTAGAATCAGTAATAMTGCTGCCTGTGAGCACTAAGCTGCCTTCAGCTCAGTCTAACAAGCAAATTGTGTGGTAGACCGCAGGCAAATTGGAAAAGATGAAGCTCTCCTTTAGCCATGCTCTCATCAGTGGCCCCTGGGGAACCTGAAACTCCTTCAGATCTGACTCCTAGACAAAGCCTGTGATTCCTAATCTTCTGTGGATAATAAAAATCTCAGGCACTTCTATGGTTTCTCCAAGGCCATGAGGGACTCTTGTTATCAAGCCTGGGGCTGCAAATGTCAGAGGAATCTTCCASTCAAAAGCTGGAATTGCCCTTAAGACCACCAGTGCTCTGCAGCCAAGGAACCAATGTACCTCTTCCATTACAGCATCAGATGTTCTATTTCGTRTGCAGCACCTGGATGCTACTAGCCATGTTTTAAACATATACAGCTCTTGCCCTTACCTGTCATAATCTCCAAGTGCTTGGCATCACTGACAGAAGATGCTGAGTTCAAGAAACAAGTAACTGGATGGAAATCATGTGATTGGTTTACATTGGAGATGATTATTTTAAATGATCCAAACAGCTCTTTTAGCCTTAAAATGAAAAAAAAATCTTTTTTTTTCTTTTTTTTTTCCCCCCTAACCTTGTGGCTTGCAGGACACACAAGGCATCTGCTAAAAGACTTTGGATTAACCTCTAGACTCCAAAGCAACTGTAAATAGACCGTATTACAAATTTAGAGAATGAGCAGCTTTTCCCTTTTGGATGTTCTGGACAGAAATCAAATTTAAAGCRTAGGGCAAGTAGGACCCCTAAAGGTCTGTGAGTCCTGGCTCCTGCCACCTCAAACTTCCAAAAAGATCAGCTGAAAATCCTTGCYGTGCCCAGTACATACCAGAAGCTGTGAAGCAATTTCCTGCAGTTGGTGACATTTTTTTTTGCAGAGAGCAGAAGTCTGCTAGATTAAAAGGGARAGGAAGAGGAGGAGGGAGGGAACCTACAGCAATGATGCTAGGTCCTTGTTATAGCAAGGAATTTATTACAAGAAAATCTTTTTCTGTTCCCACTCTTTAAGTATAAACTAAAATAAGTAATTAACTCCAGGAAAGTAGAATTATGTTATCATAGAGGAAACAGAGAAGAAGGGGTGTATGGATATCTCTAAGAGGCAGCTCCCTTTCTATTTTCCCTTTGCCAACCTTCACTGCATCCTCGTCTCCTCCAAAACAGTAATTCCCCAGAGCCCTGGTGGGACAAGTCGGTGACTCCAAGAGGCCTGCTTTTCCATTGGAGATTTTCCACGGGTATTTGAAGATTTATTCAGGTCTTCGTGCATTAAAATACTGTGCACTAAAAGATGACGCGGAATGGAAAAGCCAGTCTACCTCTTGCAGAGATGCCAGCTGCAGCGACGGCCTCATGAGTTTTGCAATATTTATGTTTTATTTTTCTCTTTAAGATTCCAGCTGCTGTAGTCRTGTGACTATGTGAGTTTCTAAGTTTTAGATTATAAACTAAACCAAGATATGTTTCTAWCTTTTGTAATTATGAGTGATATATCAAACTGTAGGCTTGACAGAGAATGGATAAAAGCAGTCTCACTTCTATTATTTCAATAAAGAATATCTTCATAATTTATAAACCAGTCCTTTAATTTTCATCAGTCTTTGAGTCATGTCATTTCAGTGCTGGAGACAGCAATGCTCAAGTTCCCCACAGCTGTCTCTGCTTATACGCTGGATCAACGTGCAAGAATCTGTGCTSTTCGGTACCCAGATTGTAGACTGCAAATATGTATTCTCAGATTCACACAAAATCTTGTTAAATCTTACAAAATCCATGGGAGAAAAATGAAAAAGATGTGTCTGAGAAACTTTTTATTTTCATTTACTTAAGCCACTATGTCTCATTAAAAACTTAAGGTTCTCCTGTTTACACATGGCAATGCAACAAAGTTGATCTCATGCCCTCATTTCAACTGCTGATGTTTTGTGCCCACAAGACCCAAACACCACTGGATTGAATTAGCTATAATTTATAATAGTTATCTTATTTCTAAATATGCCTTATTTCTGAAAAGCTGAATCACCTGGCTCACAGCTTATTTACTTTCCACAAAACCAAATAGCATTAGCACAAAGAACTTCCACTTTTCATGCATATTTATTTCTGGAGGAAATGTGTGAGAAATGAAGAAAAAAAGGGAAAGAATGAAAACTCCTTGTTCTCAATGTTTTCTTGGAATATATAGGAATATATATCTTGGAATATATAGGAATATATATCTTGGAATATATACTAGGATTATCTCTACAAAGTATTTGCATAGTTGGATTTAGAGAAATGTTGCAAAGTTATAGAGGGAGAAACAAACACAGGAGGATAAAAAGAAAAAAAAGTGAAAAGTGAATCAAAATCTCCTAAAAACATACCTGGTTATCAGTTAGCTAATCCTAAAAAAATCAATTAGCTAAATGAAATTAGCTGAAAATTAAGGAGGTGAAATAGTAAAAAATATACAGATCCTACAAAGTGTATAGGATCTAAAATAAAGTCTTGCCATGCTGCACTACTAATCAACCTACCGTGTTTATTAACTGTAAGTGGTATTGTGTTTCAAATGTTCAGAATTCTTTTGTTTCCTTTTCTATCTAACTGGAAAATATATTGCAACTCACATTGCCAAGAAAGTAACTTTCCTTCTGCTTTTAAGCTCTTCTGTTCCCAGTAGTTGGTCGCTTACAAAGTGAGTAGGTTATGGTGGGTTTTCAGCATGGTGTTTTCATGTGGTCCTGGGTAGTTGAGTTGCAGATGAAAATGCCATTTGATTTGGTTTCCCATTTATTTTGATTTTATTGATAAACAGCTAACCAGTGTCATCTGGAAAGGAAGGAAAGAGATATGAAGCTGGAGAGAAGAGAACAGAGCAGGCCTCTAACCTAAACTACGAATAGACCCTGATTTGACACATTATGATCAGGTAGAGGAGACATTTGGGAAGATTTTCCTTAAGGGTTTCAGATAATATAATCCAGAGCAGAATTTATTTTTTTGTGCCAAAAAAATATCTACTCTGGTCTTATTAAAAAAAAAAAAAAAAAAGAAAAAGGGAACAAAAATCATTTCTTCCTCCTGAAATACCATAAGGGTAGAACTTTATGCAGCATTTCAGAGTCAGAACCATGAGGTTTTTATTTGGAAATGCCACAAGAAGCAATGTTTTTTATATGATACTTCCAAATGAAGAACACATGGTTGTAGGAAGAGCCTGGAATGGCATTATTTCTTGTAAACACTCCTAGATAGCTAACTGTGTGTTTTAAGGAAAGATGCCTGAGAAGAGGAGCAGATGGAGAGGGAGAGAGAACAGAAACCTGTCAGCTGTTTTACATCGTATGACCTGTGAAAAGTGATTTTAGGTGGTTAAAGGCTTTCCATGGCTTTGGATATCTGCTTAGGTGTTCATACCTTCTGCCAACTTCATGGGATAGTAGGAACAGAAATAAAAACTTAAAGAAAAAAATAATTAAAATAAGCAATCTGCAGTTTGGAAGATGAGCGTGACGTTTTATTGGGCAAATTTACTAAACAGGGAGAAAACCTGGCGAGAGCATGTTCCCTTCCTGGTTTTGTTCTGTCATCTTTCCCAGGCCTCCTACTGCCCTCATCCTTGCCTCTGATCTGCAAACAGTTGCTTTGCATTTCACACCATGGGGCAGGTTTGCATGAGACACTTTCTCCACCGCTTCCCAGCCATGACTCTCTCACCTGGAATGAAGAGGTAAAATAAATCAGAGCTAAATTCAATGTTGTTTCTCTGCCATTGCTCAGGCAATGAGCTGTGTAAGGAGACGTGCCACAGGCAATGACCTTGTCTTGACAGCATGAGGAAAGACTTTGATTAAGTCTGTGGCATGAGCTGAACAAATACACTTTCCAGCCATGAGGCTAGGCCATCTGCCATGACCTGTGTATATACGGCTCTGTTTGGGGTAGAATCTGTCCCATCAGATGGAAATGTCCCTGTGCTTGCCTTCATATCGTGCCTGTGAATCATTTGGGAGAATTTTAGTCATTCTGGGCAAAAACTGTGCCARGTACTTGGCTAGACATGTAATACTACAAGTGCTCATGTTCCAGTCACTGTGATATTCCCCAATGCTGTTTAATTTATGGGGAGGAGATCTGATCCTGATTGCTGCTGTTGCATGGGCTTACCTCTACTGAAGACCAAGAACTGGTGGTTCCTCCTTAGCTGAGCACCTAAGCATCACTTCTTGGGTGCTAGGGTGATCTCAGTCACCAGTGCTGCTCTAGAAAGGTGCATGGGTGCTGTGATATGTGCAAGAAGAGCAGAACCAGCACACTTGGGGTTAAGGGTAATGAGAAGCTTTTCTTRGACTCCCCATTCCTCTGCCTCTTCCTCACTGGTGGAGAGGACATGACTTGGTATTAGAGAGAAAAGAACAAGTCTCCTGTAGGTTGGAACCATAATTATCRTAATCAGAGRAAAGACTAAGCAAGCCTGGCCTGTTTATCCTRGAGAAGATTGAGAGAGGATCTTATCAATATGTRCAAATACCTGAGGGGATAACATAAAAAAAAGGGGTCARACTTTTCTTGGTGGTGGCCAGTGACAAGACAAGGGATAATGWCTATAAATTAAAACACAGGAAGTTCCATTTCCACATGAKGAAGAATTTCTTTACTGTGAGGGTGACGGAGCCCTGCAACAGGCTGCCTAGAGAGGTTGTGGAGTCTTCTCTGAAGATCTTCAGAACCTGCCTGGCTGCCACCCTGTGCCACATGCTCTGGGTGTCCGTGCTGGAGCAGGGTGTTGGACTAGATGATCTCTAGAGATCCCTGCCAACCTTAACCATTCTATGATTCTGTGATTCTGTGATCAGATTGGGGGAATCAAGTGTCTTAGCAAAGATGAGTGAGGACAAGAAACTGACAGAGAGAAATGAAGAGAGGTTGTATACTCAGATGGGAAACTGTATGAGAGTTGGAATAGGCAATTCATGCAGTTCCTCTGGCCATGGAAATAACCTGAAACAAACGTCCTCACTGGCAGGTTGAAGCATCTCTACTGAGAGAGATACTGGGGTGCTCACAGGCAGCAAGCAGAGTTGTGATTTTTGAAGAGCATTGTGGAAGCCAAACTCTCATTGTGAAGGGTGGGCTGGAGATGCAGAGGAGTGATGTCATGGAGCAGAGAAGTCAGCTTCATCCCCTTGATGGGTCTGGGGGAAACTGCACCTGGGATGCTGCTATCGCTTCTGGGCACCTCATTACCAGAAAGATACAGATGGGCCACGGGGAGCTTAGGGCAGAAGAAAAAAAAAAAAAAAATAAAAAGCCTTCATGCTTAAGTAGCTGAAAAAAACAGCTTATGAGTCATGCACAAAGATGAATAGTTTGGCTCTGAAACCACAGCATGGGGAACCTAGTAACAGTCTACAAACACTCAAAGAGGGGTAACCAGAAAGCAAGGAGATAGCTTAGCATGGAGTGAGCAGTTGATATTTGGACAGGGAAATTACCAAAAATAAACTATGGGAGCAAACCAAACAGGTGGAGAAGGCTGTTGGTGCAAATGGTGGACACAACAGAATTGCTGTTGCTTGATAAAGTTTTGAAACATGGGAAACAGTTGTTTTGTGTTCCAAGGAGAGAGGGAAAACTGTTGTTTATTGGAGTCATAAACCTCACCTGCATGAATGAGTTGATAGAGTAGAGCTCTGGGAACAACAAACAGGGAAGCAATACAATGGTTTCCTAGATAAGAACATCTGGCATGGACATGAAAGACAGTGGGGAGAGCCATTAGCTCTCAACAGTGTGTCCCTTGTGAAACAGTTGTTTGCCAGAGTAGGGTGTTGCCAGGTCAAAGTGCATTAAGAAAATAAAGAGGGGCTTAACACCCATTTTGGGGGGTTGTGGTGATCTCAATGACAAAGTTTCCTTCCGTCATCATATCCATGTGGAGATCCTTCCACATGGTCACTGGATGGCTGGTGAGTGCACAAATACATGGGCTCTTCTAAACCTATGCTTTTTTTTTTCCCTAAGGTGTGTCTCTTCTTGGATTCTTAAAGTAACTCTCAGTGCTATGGGCATGCTCTCAGGCAAACTGAGCTAATTTTGCCTTGTATTGGGTGGGTGAAATTGTACAAGTGAAGAAAAAYAGTCCATCCCCTGGGACTAGAGGACAGTCAGAGACCTGGGAGTACTAGCGCATATGAGGGAGTCACTTGTTCAGTCTTGAGAAAACCTGAAGCAATTTTCTTTCAATTTATTGAGTGTCAACAGTGTGGAAGCCYCATTTAAAGGTACCATTTAAAACCAGCTCTGGAAGTCAACCCACAAGGAGTTAGACTCTAATTGTTGGGTATCTTTTTTTTTTCCCTCCAACTATACATTTTCCAGTTGGGTATTGAGGGCTTTGAGCTGCTCATCAAAATTTTATTTGAGCACTTAACACCCACTGATATCAACACTGCGAATGTGGAGATTTTCAGCTATAATAGTAGCAGCAATAAATCTCAGGGAGTTTGCACTCTGCACATGTGCCTGAGCRAGAGGCAGTGTTCACTGTACAGAACTGCTGAACGTTGATGAGAGACCATTGCTGTTCCTTCATGGCAGATGAAAAGTTGGAACTCAAGAGTGTAAGTGACTTTGCTAGGAGATGAAATCAGTCCATGGCAAAGCCATGAGGTGTTGGCCTTGGCATGCCTGCCTTCCTTTCCCAAAGGGTGATGAGTCTGAAGTACACTGCATTGCTGAGGAGGGGCTCAAGTTTCACCCCATGACGAGAGAAGTTGCTCTAGGACTGTCTCTGAAGACTATACCACTAGCTTTTTCACCAAATCTGCTCTCTTTGGAGTCCCAATGAGCAAGCTCTTGGAAACTTCAGATCCAAGTGTTTACCAAAGAGAAAGACAATGATCAAAGCACATCAAAGTGTCCTCTCAAAGACCTATCTATCTGATGAATTTATTGTTGGACTGATTCTCTCTTTGCTGGTACGCTTTTGTTGACACAGATGATGATACAGACTCCACCATGAACACAATAAAATCTGTGGGAATAGAAAAAAAAAGGTATGTAGGGGGAACTGATAACAAGCTGGGATGATCTCCAATCGCACTGGCCGTTACACTTTCTATGGTGTGTGCAGGTCCATGTAGTTCAAGCGAGCATCTGGCTGGGGGAACTCTACATGCCAGATCTTACAGCAGGYGAGCCCTTCAGGTCATGGGCAGAGAAAGGCCCTGACCTTGCAACTGTTTTATGAGGTGACAACTTCCATTAATCTTGATACTGTTTACTGTGTATTGGGATCAAGGCTTTGTTTCCTTGGCCCTGTTTTCAGTAAACCTGCTGCTTTCTAACCTCTTGGGCCTCCCAAATATCTCCTCTTCAGTAATGAACAATCATGTTGCTTTCCAGGGGGAAAAAAAAGTAGATATCAGTGTCCGAATGTGTTATATGTGTTATATATATATATATATACAAAAATTTGCTGAGTGAAACTCTAGATGGGTTGCACTGGTGTGGGTCAGTTTAGGCTGTGGCAGTGGAGTTGATGTGTTATGTTAGAATAATAATAGCAATAATAATAGTAATAATAATAATGATGATGAAATCAGCTTAGTTATTTCTATAAAAATGCAATAGGAATTACTAGAACAAGGAGATGATGATTTGTGCTGTCTGTTGGCAATATAGAACATGAAAATAATAATGATAATAAAAAAAATTAATTAAATAGAATTCATTAACTATTGTTACTCTAGCTTGCATGGAGTGGAGTTGGAGTGAGAGAAGAAAACAGGATGAAGCTTCAAAGTCTCGGGCCAGGGCTGTAATGCTGGAGAAAATGAGATTCTACAACAAATTCCCCCATGTGAATGTGATATCTGTGGAATTTACCAAAATCAAATTTAAAAAAAAAATTACACAATGAAAGCTTGACTTTGAATAAATATTCAGAGCTTTTGGTGTTACAGATTGGACTGAAGAAAGAGCATAGCTCTGTGTGCAAACAAGTCTAAATTTGATGAAAAGGTTGTTCTGAGGTGTGAATTACACAGGATTAACTGGTAGTATCCATCACTAGACTTGACTGTGCAGTTACTAATGAAAAAAAAAAAACTATGTAAAATCTGTGTGTTACATTGAAACTGAAAATTGTAGATAAAAATCCTCATTTTTTTTCTAAAATTCTTCAAGTTGGAAGGGAAAAAATAGAAARAAATGGRTAACACTTRTTTTAGTCTTTTCAGAGCTGTTAARCTCAGRTTCAAATGCWTGTGTGCGTCCATGGATTTCTCACATTTCAGCTGAATGCCTTCCCTGTGGGATGCTACAGAATATCCTGACCTGCCCTTTTTTATTTTTTTTTTCATAGAAAGCTTTTCCTTATTATTTTTCATTCCACATCAGGACAAAGATTTATTTGAAAACTCAGATACTTTTCTGAGTTAAAAGTTTTGTTTTCTCTGATGGAGAATCTGCAGCAAAACGAGTATCAAAGTCCCCAGTTTGCTCASAAAACACATTCTTGCTGGTAAATTTTTAAGTGCCAGGACCAGTTTTAAGCACCAGTGTCACAGTTTCTAAACTCACATATCCTCTAAAAGTGGGTTTATGAATCTGTACTTCTCGTTGGGTATGTTCCTTGKTTGATCTTTGTCCTGACCCATACAGTAGTGCTTTGGCAGTGTTTGTGAGCAAAAAAGCATGCAAGGAAATACATTAGCCATTTCACAGTGTCACAGCTAAACCCTAGTGCTTTTGCTTTGCCAGGAAAGAAGGAGCCCACTGGAGCTAMGGGTCAGCATATTCTTCCAACTATTTAAACTCAAAATGATTTCCAGGAGTAAAGTTCCTTCTGGCCTCATTTCCAGACATGGAGAGAGATTGACCCCTCCAAAGGATGGACTCATCCTGTCCTGAGATGCTTGTCCASCCTATTTGGGGTGAATCACTCTCTGAAGAGGTCTGCTGCTCTACAGTGACCACAGAAAAGCCTAATTTCCCACCAATTTCAGACCAAAGCTGAGCGGGACTATTGACATCTTCTCTTCCAAACACATCCCCTTATAAACAGCAGMATTACTCAGTTCAGGAGAGAAAGTCGACCTTTCCTTTCCACCTTCATATTGCCCTCAAAGGTGCCATTAACAAAATGCAACATCCAGTTTTCTCTTCCAGCTCCGACAGTTGTCCTGAGAACTCATTTCACCCTAGGYTGGAGCATCACTCAAAATATAAAGTCTTACAATGGTCTTTAATGCTGCTCTAGAAATGAGACCAACATTGCTCATTCATATATACTCTTCATTAACATAAAAATTCATGACACCAAGTTTTTCCTTAGAACAATGTAATTGTTAGCTCTGATTTATAAGTAAGAAAATTGAAAAAAAATGGTGGTGCTTTCAGATGCTCAATTTCTTTCTCATGATTCACAGTTTAGACTAGATTTTTTTTTTCYTTGTGTTGTAAAGAGTTCACTTGAAATGGCAAATATTGCCATCATTTAGTTATTATGTTTATATGAGTCTAAGGAAAAAAACAGTGTAAGGTTTGTTACTATGTTTTTTGGCACAATTATAAACATTCAGGAATGCAGGTCTTCTTTGAATTTAGACTAGGAAAGATTTTGGAAATTGTTTCTTAGTATTTGTTCTTACCAAATTTTAAGTAAAAAAAAAAAAGCTTGAAATAAATCCTTTCAAATCTCTTGCTCAGGCTTTATAATTTCATTATTATTAATACAACCCATTTAGTGTCATATGCGCTTAACAGCAACATTATGTTATAATGCGTCAAACAGAGAAGTAGAAATGAAACATTTTTCTTGATTGAAACAAGATGTTTTTCTTTTACTAAAATGTTTTGCGCTGGCAATGTCAGAAAGTGACAATTAATGCTATGAAATATTTCTCTGGTTGTGAATGGTATTTTCCCTAAATTAACAACAAATTGGAATTCTCATTTTCATTCCTGCTTCAATAACAGCTCCTGGAATTTAGGGTGAGGCTTGTCTCACCTGACCAGGACATCTGCTCTGCAGATACCTCCATTTGGGTCTACACTCATTGGAGACCTAGTCCATGTCCTCAGTAGAATCTAAACCGCTCAGTCCAATTCAGCTAATCCTAAAGAAAATGCCTATGACATGTCTGGGAAATTTCATCTGGAAGTACCTATTTCATTCCACTTGTGGATTTTTATTATTGATACTAGCAGCGAAATCAAGTTCATCTGGTGTGTTTTACTCTACGTAAATCTACATTAATTGTATCTTGTTTGCTTTTGGCCATTGTAGCTTTAATAATCTCTTTCTTTAAAATACTTTCTGGAATGTGATATCCTACCGAATTCACTCACTGACCTCCATTTACTCACCAAATGCAAGCTTTTCTCTAATCATATGATGCTAAACTAGTTTTGAGGAACTCAGAAACATATGTGGCCTTAAACCTGATATTTCTTTCTGGGACMGAGATAATCTTCTCTCTTCACAGTGTTTTAAGCTAACACATTTCACCATGCAAATCAAGTGCAATAAAACCATGTGTGTGTAGGGGGCTGGTAATTGCAGAGCAACTGTTGACACATTGTAAATTCATAAATTGCCAGAATTTAACTGTGTTTTATTCTGTGACCACAGTGAAATTTCTGTGCAAATGACTCTACACTTGGGAGAAAGTGCAAGAATTATTTTCTCCTTCAACTTCACTGCAGCAAGAAGCACAACATAGTCATGACGGGTCTGAATCTTATGTGCTGAAATCTTTCTATGACCTTTTGACCGAGCCTAAATGTGTTGGGGGCCAGAGCTGATCTCAGCTACCTGGATTGCAGCATAGTACCTTACCCCAAAACTTCTGTCCTCTTCTATTCTTAAGGAAGCATTTCAAACAATCATTTGAAGAGTCTCTAAAGATCACTGGAAATAATAATAATAATAATAATAATAATAATAATAATAATAATAATAATAATAATAATAATAATAATAATAATAATAATAGCTCCTTGTGAAACACGCCTCCCAACCAAACTGAGGGAGATGGCCCCAAATGCAGGAGTTTCCTATGAGATACAGGAGATTTGGCAGCAGGAGTGGAATTATATCTCATTCCAGACAGTGAAAATAACCAAAACCATGAGGTTTTTCATGGAACAAATGGAAACCATGTGACCCGTCACAATGGAAAAAGCATAGCTGCTTTCAGCTCCCTAAGCCCTGACACTTCTTTTTGATTTAACCACAATAATCTAAGTGGAAAATGAATAAATGTCAAGTTTTTTTCAATAAATCTGTGCACGAGTGAGAATAAGAACCAGAATAAAAGCTTTTCATGACATAAAGTTCATATGTTTGGATCCCTGACAACATTTCCTTTCTATTATTTTTTATTATTATTATTAGACCTGGTTGTACCATTTATTTAAAAAAATATCCTAAGTTGAGGAACCTGCTAGTAGTGGCTAAGCCTTGAGTGAAAACCCAATTCATAATGAGATGAACCCGAGTCAAGATACCTCTATCTATTATTTATGAGGTTTTTTGAAATCTATTGTGGAAATAAATAGGAGATTTGTCTGGTGCTCCCTTGGGCAACATTTCTGAGTGTTGATATCCTGGTCAAGGTTTTATATGCATTTCTTTTTCTTACAAACTTTTTTCCCCTGACTGGTTTTTATTTGCAGGAAAGGCCTGCTTTGCAAGCACGAGGGCAAACGACTTGAAAAACAAGAAAAGAACCAACCACCAGGCAGTTTACAACTGCCATGTGCAAGGCAGTGAGATTAAGACAAATGCTTGTTTTCACATTCCATTGTCAGAAATGAGATTGGCTGAGCATGAAATATCATAAACATATGCTAGCAAGAGAACTGAAACAAGTGAAGGCCGTATAGCATGTTTATCTATCTTTTATTTCATTTATTTTTTCAAAAGTAATGCTATGCTGCCCATGCAGAGATAAGGGTAACTTACACACAGCCGTATGCAACTAACAGTCTCAGCATGCAAGTGGTGTCTTAATTGCTCAGCATTACAGGTTTGCTTTCACAGGGACTGAAACAGGGGAAAACCAGAAACTTGCCATGAATTTTCACAGCTTGAACAAAGTCAATCGTCTAAAGTCATGAGGTTGTTTGCCACTAGGGAAATACATACCTCAGGAGTAAGAATGAAATGGGCTTGTCCAGCACCACACAATAGGGTGAAAATGCGATAGACTCGTGTCCTCCATCAGATGTCACGATGAAGYCTGTGTGGTTGCTCTGAACATAAATTTGTCATATGTTTATGGACCCGTCTGAATGAAAACCACACGGATGTGAAAAAACACAGTGATGTTCAATGATTAGTATCTTTCAGATGACTTCTCTCTAGACAAAATGAGTAATTTCTGGATCACAGACACTGACAGCAGGAAATAAAGACAGTTTCTGACCTTGTAATTGGTTGGAAAAGAGACTTTTCTTTGAAATCCTGTTTCTAGAGGGGAGGGTACTGCTTCACAGATATTAC
Organism: Eudromia elegans; assembly: GCA_003342815.1. Classification (NCBI taxonomy): domain Eukaryota; kingdom Metazoa; phylum Chordata; class Aves; order Tinamiformes; family Tinamidae; genus Eudromia; species Eudromia elegans. Next base: position 1,180,261 of record PTEX01000170.1, on the reverse strand, counting down.
TAGGAAAGGATATTATTTAGATGGTGCAACAAAAGATTTCATTTGTCACTACAAATCTTGCCTTGCTTTCGGCCTCAGACTATTACTGTTACATAATATCTACTTTACTTCCCAAGGCTAGCTTAGTTCCCGAATTGAATTGGCTTTGCTGAGCTGTGAATAGGCCTCTGAAGACCTTTATGGGCTTTCTTCTGATGATAYGAAAAGAAATAACTCCCTCATGCACAAGCAGAAAGCCATATAAATTAATCTGCTCTAACAGACTCCCATTGTCCTCGAGATGGAGGAGAGAGAGCTCTGAAGTTCGGTGTAGGTTGTCCTCTGCTCCCTGCCAAGTACTAAGCTACCTTTACTGGAAAGGATCCCCACCAGGGACAGCAGGATTGCTAAGGGAAGGGTCTCCGTCACATGGGTCAAATCACATACTCTTGCTGCTAGGGTCTCACAGTGCACAGCCAGCTCAGGTTTCAGCTCCCCAAAGTTTCATACTGTCTTCTTGGGTCAAGAGAACCTACTGCTGACTTGGTAGAGAGGCAGTTCAGATGGTCAGTACGAAACTCATGCGTAAAAATGATGGTGTCCAGGAACAAATATGTAGATTGTCACCCAAAGCATGATGCACATAGGACCRAGCTTTGATTATTTCTATATGATTAGTAGTAATCATTACTAATGATTACTAATTACTAATTAGTAGTAATCATCACTAATTAGTAGTAAAATATAAAAATGATGAGCAAAGCATGATCAAAAGCTTTGCTGGTCTTTTTTACAATTAACCAATCACCTCACCTGATCAGTTAAAAAATCATACCGCTATCTCATCTTTATTGCTGGCTGACAGAGTTAATTTTTGTGTTTTTTTGAGCCTTTCCTATTCAGAGTCAGTCAATTTGCTTTCCTTTTACTGCATCTGTTAAATTCTCGTAATGCCACCTGCTGACTGATGGATTAGGGAAGCTTTATAAATTCAGCATTTTTCAGAAAGGCTGCTAAGAGCACATACTGTCCTGCTCTCCTAAAACTAATCCAAACTGCTTTCTTTTGCATCTGTAATTGGAAAAGAATCAGCCTCATGTATGGAAATTATTTCACTGACAACAGTAGAGCAGCAGRGTACTCTGATGATAGGTTCTTGACTGACATACAAGTAAACACCAGCACCCAAATGTGTTACAATTTTATGTCATTAGTCTTGGATAAAATTAAATTCATCAGARATATTCTGCTTTTTACAGTTTTCACAATCATTAACGTAGCTTTATATGCTAGCAACAGGGACCTAGGGAATAGGTGAGGGACTTCCTATATTTTTAAGGAAAACGCCTTTTCTTTTTTTGTTTCTTTCTCCTAAACATAGATTCTGGTCATAGCATTCACTTACTCAAACTGGAACAAACTGGGAAGATAAAGAGTCCTCAGCAAGAGAAAGGAAATGTAGGCAAAATATTTTTCTCAATCACCTGGAGGACAATAAAACATCTGGAAAGTGTTACCAGCCAATTTGTSCTGGAACCCAGCATGGGACTCAATTTTGGAGACCCATCAAGGGCTTTGGGAAGTGAAGGAGGAGTGACGAATAGGTAAATCAAAGTGAGATAAGTGACAAGGAGAAGCTTACCAAGCAGCAAACGCATTGCCTCATACTCCTCCCTGTATGCCAATGGTTCCCTCACCCTTCATAGCTACATCCTGAGGATGCGTTCACCGCTAAAGGCCATTCTCTTCAGGTAATGTTGTCCAAGGGTGTAAAATAAATTTATAACCTTCATTGATTTGCAGACATTCCAGCAATTTGCTRCAGAGATGTAGATCCCTGGACAGCACATTTAAATTAAATGGCAGCTTGTTCTTTTCTTCTGGTTATCTGTCAGTACCTCATCATTAGTCCATGGACCTCCTCCGGCTTTGCGGGAGTCTGTAGATCAGAGTTTAGACAAAAAAAATCATGAAGATGCACACACTAGAGACAGCAGAGCTAGGAAACGTCTCCTACATTTACATGTATGTTCTGAGATCTTAGCCAACAAAAATAAAAGTGATGTAAACCAGGAGAGCACCGTTGGCTTCATGGGCCAGGGCAGGGGTGGGGGTTGCACTTTATGAGAGCTGAGGCCCAGATTCTGATATTTCAGTGGAATAGTTCTGACTTAACTAGCAGAAGAATTCCTCTGGTTTCTGTGGAATACACCCATGCACATAAATTGAAAACAGACTAAGAGAATTTAGAGGGGGGTAGTCTTTTTCAACCCTGTTATTCATCACTCCTTTTCTCCAATACCATGGTTRCTTTAATTATCAGCCCAGTAGCTCRATCTTCAAGCACTTTACTTTTGAAACTAATGGTGAATTTAACAGGACAGCTGTGAATTTATCAGAACTTCATAACAAGGAGCTCAATGCATTGCACACAGCAGCCTGCAGATTCCAGATAGCAAGGCGATGGGAAATCTGCAACATCTGGGCTGATAAATCAGCAGAAGATCCATCTCTTTCCTAGATTTTAAACTAAGATGTAATTGCATATCCTAAGGGCTCATTGCAAAGCTGAAAGAAGAAAATTAGGAGAGAAAAGCAAGATCAAATTCTTCTCACAACTCTACAAGTGGAAGCATTCAGTATTCAAACAGCAGCCAGTCTTGAAGCTGCTGCAAATACACATACTGTCTGAACTGTCCTGACTGCTGCTTATATCCGCTTCAGTTTATAGCTTTTTGCCATGTTCTTTCAAAAATTGGAAAGACAATTTCCATTGGCTTCAATAACAGTGTAAAATCTCACAGTAGTTTGTAAATGCTTAATTAGTTCCAGTGTGCCCAATGAAGCTTTATTTATATGAAGCTTTTATTATTTATTTATGCCATACTAGTCTCTGTGGAATTAGCATTTCATTCCCATTGAAGACTAGGAGTAATTTAGCTTGAATGATATTATAAGATCAGTATTTGAGTTGGAAGTGGAAAGTTCAGGGTTATTTACTAGTTTGAACTGCATTGCTTCAAACTGTGAGACTAGATCTGACCTGCAGTCCATGTAGCTTGATGCTTGCCTCCAGCAACTTGCCTTCACTTTTTAACAAGCACATGAGACACAGCTTCTTCTATGATTAGTCCAAGAAAAAAATGTTCATTCATCAAGACTCCTGTCAAAAATCCTGTCCTGATTTTAGCTCAGGTTGAAACAATTTAGACTTTCTAATATGAGAAAGTTCTTAGGTGAGTATTTTTGAGTAGACCACGATGACAGTTATCATGCAGATAGACAAGTGTAATCTAATCCACTTTCCACGGAAAGCTCATCCAAATGACTAATGGAAGCTAAATCCAATTTAACTTTGTATTTTGCTTCAGTGAGCTTAGAACAGAAGCTTTTTCCTCAAGAGCATATTGCAGTTTGGTCCCACATATAGGAGGTTCAACAAAAACGTCCATCTTTCCACACTGTTATTCAGTCTGGGGACATGTTCATTGCAGCCACAGATATGCACATGGCTTGAAGGCAAAACTAAAGGCATTCCCTACAGCTGCTCGCATAATGTTGACTTGCAGAGAAGTGACATAAAGTGTAAACAGCAGCCTTCATCAAGGCAAAATGAAAAACGAATGTGTTTCCCAGTGCGTCCTTCACATCAAAGAGTCAAGACTTGAAGACTAACAGACTCCGGGACAGCGTGCATTCAACTCCAACATAAAAACATAATTAGCACGTTAAACTGTTACATAAACATGTTTGCATTGTTATTTACTAAGCATCACAGGAATGCTTTGTAACAGCTAATCAACTCRAGGGGGTGAGGAGAGGGAGGAAATGGCTTTGCAGGGAGTAATGAGAGACAAAGATCCCAGACTAGATTTGTTAGAATTGAGAGGAGGAAAAAAMCAAAAACAACAACAAAAAAAGCAAAAGACCAAAAGGTTTTCGTAAAAAAACTACCATTCTCTCAAAAATTGCTGAGAAGCAAAACTTCTAATTCCCATGTAACTCTTCCCTGTAATGCTTACATTTTATCTGCGATATTTTAATTGTTATTTGAAGTTAGGAGTTATCAAGTGCAGAGTTTCAGGACATAAACATGAATCTACAAAGGTCCTGGTGTTTCTGACAGAAAATACACCATAGAGAGTCCTGGAAACGAATTTCTTTGTCAGGACATTTTTTTGCAGGGCTGTAAAGACACTAGCAAATCATCACCTATAGCAATGTGCAAAAGTATTTCTGCATGTTTTTTTCTGGGGGGGAGAGGGGCAGAAAAAGAAAAAAAAATAGTATAAGGGTAGTATTATTTTATAGAAAGACTTCTGCCTGTTTAATTATGGGCAGATGTGTTCTCAGCACAGCCAGGACAGAGGGATGCTCCACAGCAAGGAGAAGATGCAATTCCTCCAGGACCGTTTGAGCCTTGCAGTGTTATCTTTCCAGCGTAATTGTACGAGATCCTTTCTCTAGTTTGTCTATGGAAATCACTGTGGTGGCTCGATGCGTCCACTTTGAATTAGGGTCAGTCCTGCTCCTTTGCAGTACAGAATGGAGCATTCAAAGGGTCAGGGAAGAGAGAGAAGGTGTGAGCAAAGAAGATTATCTCTTCTGGAAGATCTATTTAGAAAGAAATTATGCCCTACCTTTTCTCTGACAGCTCTTGGCTTTTCGCCGTGAACCCCTCAGTAACCTCACTACTGTCTTTCTTAATAACATTACATTACATTAATATGTCCTGATTAATATCTCCACTCTGTGAGTCATTGGAAATGAGGATTACCAAGCTTTTTCTTCTAGCATGTTTAATGGGTCAAGATATGATGTCCTTTGCACTTGTTTTCAGAGTGTATTCCCTTCCTTACTTTCATGGAGTTTAGCACTTAGGAATGGTGTATTTCTTCTTCATTAAACAAGTGGAGCGAGTGGTTGCATTTACCACCATATGGAGAACAGAACATTTTTGTGTGAGAGCTGAGAAAACTGAACAGTTCAACTGCTAAACCAAAGAATTTATTCAGTAGCTTCTCACTAGAAGCAAAAGCTTTTAAGTATCTCTTAATTATTTGAAGAACTTCCTATTTTCTTTGCCAAAGCATCAAATGTTCACATTTCACAAAAAAAAAAAAAAAATTAAAATACTTCACACTAGTCTGATTGTTCTCCAAAGAAATAAAGAAATTCTGAGATAAACCRCAAGAAGGAGAGCAACATCCACTAAGGAAAAAGTGAAATTTCAACCCTTTCTTCTGCTTACATCCTTTCATACTGTTTCTACACTAGAATCAGCCACTGGGATCTGGTATCAGTGCAATTTTATGAATACCACCTCGTTTTCCTTTGCTCTCATTGCTCCCCACTCTTTGGAAGAAAATGACATGGGGATTGTCATGCTCTGCACTTACCTTCAGTCACTGATGAACAGGCAACTGGCACCAATAGACCTCCTCCTACCATCCATGGTCACTCTCCGTCCTTCTCTCCGCACATCTGATAGTGATCAAAGCCCAGAGTGGCTGCCATAACRCAACCCCCTCCAGATGTACACACATGTACACACAYGTGTGTGCAGATGGCTTGGAAGTCTCCCGGGTTTGACGCAGAGGGCGAGGTTGATTTCTTCTGCATGCTTGGGTTTGGTTTTGCTGCTACTATTTTGTTTAAACATACCTTTTCTAGGAACTTTCTTGTGATTTTTTTTTCTATCCCCCTTCCCTGGCCTTTTTTTTTTTTTTCCTTCATATTCCCCCGTTATATAGTATTTGCTCATGTTCAAAGCAGAAATAAATGCTTAGCTATTTTTTAGCCTTCTCTCTTTTTTTGTCCTCTTTCCTGGAGCTGGATGAAGGCAAGTCTGTAAGACTATGGCATGTTTTCCTACAGCAGTCATGTGAAAAGCATTACATAGCTTCCCTTAACTTGTACCATATCCCCAGACAGTCCCTTTTTTTAAAAAAAAAAAAAAAAAAAAAGAGAGAGAGAGAGAGAAAACCAAGAAATATGTTTGTGGCACTAGATTCCTGTATGGAATCAATCCCTTCTGCATTGCTAAGTAGTAAAGGAAATTAAAGGAAATTTGGTGTTGAAGGAATGTGTATTTTGAAAAACAAATAAATAAATAAAAAGGCCACTAGATATCTGCGGAGCCTAAGACCAGCAGAGAGACATATTCACCTCTGATTAAAAGTCTGGCTTTTCATAAATGCTKCACCTATTTTACGGAGTAGTCAGTCATTAGAGTAGTATGTGAAGAACTCAGTTGAACTCCAAGCCTGGCTATGTTAGATGCTTTAAATAAATAGGCATTAAAAGAGGTTCCTGACCTGACAATCTTGTAGCCTGAACTTCCAAGATGCCCCAGGGAAGGAGGATGCTCGAGATGAGGAGCTGGTGTACTCTGAAATTAAGGGTGCAATTAATTCTTTTTCTATGAGCTACCCCTTGCAGAACAGGAGATACCCCTTTTCTCTTACTGGGCACAAAGGGAGTCTGGATAGATGAAGTTTAAATAGCTGAAATCAGATGAGATCAGCCACATTCTCAGAGATACCTCTAATGTTACATAGCACGTCCAACAGAGACCAGATCTAATCCTGGGGTTTTTGAGCTCCTGCTCAATACCACAGTCATGAGAGCATCTTTCCTCAGGCAGAGCTAAGATGATCTGTAAATATTTAGTATCTGTGGAAATCAAATGACTTTTTTTCCTAAAAATACTAAAAAAAAGAAAAAGAAGAAAATGAAAAAGGAATTGAATCAAGAATTTTATTTTTGCTAGAATTGAATCAAGAATATTATTCTTGCTGACTTACAAAGGTGTTAGTTAATTGCATCTTTTCAAAGTCTGTTTCAATAAAGTACTTCAGTATATTCCAAAAGTCACAGTGGTCTCCTCCTCTAAATTTAACTTTCCTTGTTATTTTTTTCCCTTAGGGAAAGTCAATCTGATAGTTTAGTGGTGGCATATCTTTAAGAAAATGACTTTTTTTTCCCCCCCTTTTTTTTCTTTCCTTTTTCTTTTTTTAACTCTCAAGGCCATTTTTGTCAGATTGCCATTTGCATCATCTGAGAAAGCACTCCCAAAAATTACATATGGCAACAACTGACTAATTGAAAGGGGCATTCCTCTGAGATGATCAATAAAACTCCCACCCCTACTGAGCAGGGAAGAAGGACTCTCATGATATCTCTGAACTGTAAGTAGTGTTGCTTGGCTAGGACAAGTACTTTAGGAAGAATTTCCTGGACTTTTTAGGTTCTTATCTGTGTCAGATGCTAGATTCTAGCAACATCCCCAAAAAAGGGAAAAGCTACCCCTCAATTTAACTTGTCCACAAGATGCAAAAAACCCTTTTTCATAGCTACTGTTGGGAAAAATGACAACAGCACAGGTCCTTCTTGCACTGAGAGCATAATCATTCAAGCCACTGAGCTGAATTCAGATATTTATCATTGGAACTAGAAGATACTCAGTTCCTTGAAGCACTGGTGTTTTCTGAAGAAACCTCCTTTGGTTTGGATTTCCCTYTGTTAGAATAAATGATTATTTTTCTCAAAATGTCTCTTCTGATAAGTCTATTTCTACTCTAAGCAATTTTTGCTGTGTGAAGGAAAGGAAACTAAATTTGCAAAGCATAGAAGTCATTTGTAGACTAGAACTGAGTGACATTCCCTCTAGGATATTTCAGATTTTTCCTGGAAGGTGATAGAGATTATATATGCGATTAATACATATAATTCTTTTCATGACTAAGATTCAAGATTTGATGCCCTGAAGGCAGGAAGATGCTTTGAGGTTTTCTTGTTCTTTCTGCTCTGCTCAAGACTGACTGCCCTGCACTGCTCTATTCTTATCAACATCTGGTAGCAACATTCTTCCCGGAATTGAAGCTTGTAAATGGTACATTTTCTTCTTTCTAGACTCTGACTTTTGACAGCAAAATTCACCCAAAATTTGTTCATATGCCTCTGAAGGGAAAACATCCCTTAATCAGCCAAACTGCTTTCATCAAACCAAAATTAATTSATTTTGGAATGCTTTACAGATATGTAAATAGTTTATTCAAGAGACAAGGAAAATAAAAGGAAATGGAGAGGTAAAGCAGAGGACAAGGGTAGAATATTGTGCTTTGGCAAATTCAATAAATTTTATCAAGTATTGAAGTTACAGAAGGACTAACAATTTGACAAGGGTTTATCTGTAATAGCAGAGGTAAGGTGAACAAAGCCACTGAAGAAAACATGAGAGCAAACTCAGAAGTCTRTAGCTTAGTGCTGCAGAGCAAGAAGTGATGGAATGCACCCTGAGGAATTCTGCAGATGTTACAAAACTGAGTGCAGTGGCCAACACTTCAGAGGGCTGTGCTGCCATTCAGAGGGACCTGGATACGTTGGAGAGTTGGGCAGAGAGGAACRTCWTTGGKCTCAACAAGGACAAGTGCAGGGTCCTSCAYCTGGGCAGGAAWAWYCYCAGGCACCAGCACAGATTAGGAGTTCCACAGAGAGAGATTTGGGAGTCCCAAAGTGGGAATCTCCAAAGTGGAGAACCGTCAGCATGGACTTAACAAGGGGAGATCTTGCCTGGCCAAACCTATTGCTTCATATAATGGCTGGATATGTGGGCAATGGGAGAGCAGGGGATGACATTACATCAACTTTAGTAAGGTTTYCAACAGTGTTCCACAAGCTGGAAGGCTGTGCTAGGCATGTCACAGTGGCGCATGACAGGAGGACAAGATACAATGATCATAAGTTAAGTCAAGAATTGCTCAGTCTAGATGTAAGGAGATAATTTCTCCCCATGAAGACAGTCAAGCATTGCAGCAGGTCACCTCAAGTGAGGCTGTGCAATCTCCATCCTYTTTCAAGGCCCAGATAGATAAAATCTTATATGTGTCAAGGAGTTTTCTGTTAGGGATGACATTTGTGCCATTGTTACTTCCAGGACTACGGGATCTAGGTTTAAATTTGAGACTTGTTCAGATGACAACCTGAGACCTGGGCTTGGCAAATAGATAATTTTCCTCAGGCTATGCAGTCAAAAATATTGGATATATTGTGCAAGTAGGTTCCTCCCACATATTTCTCAAAATAAGGATATGATAAAATGGGGTTTAAAGAATTAATTGGCTGACTATGACACATATCTAAATAGGGGACCCCTTTCACTCCAAAGTTAATGGAAACCTATGAAAAATATTCTTGCCTTCGGACCTCAGTAGGATAGAGTTAAAGAACTTTTCAAGGATTACATGAAAATGTTTATTCTCTTCATTGAATTTATTACAAAGGTTGTTTCTGATTGTTCTGTAAATACTGTGCAAAAACAGCTGTTTTTTGCTCTAGTAATGCTCACTTGCTCTTTGATCCTGGACCAAATCAGAAACCACAAGGATGGGAAGAAAAACACTAAGTGTCCTGATTGAGATTTGGGAGAAGATTTTTTTTTTTTTTTTAAATTATTTTTAGGCATACACGTTTGCATACTGTTCTCTTAAAACATGAGTTATGGGCACGAGGCCATGGACCGCCAGTTTGGATACAATATCAAGGGTGCTAAGCAACTTCACAAGGATAAATAACAAGYCCTCGCTTACTTTGCACAGGAGTATGTAATGTTTCTGACCTACAGGATGTTAAGCCAGCCTTGTTAATAGAGTCAAATTCAGGCATGTCATTCTCCTGGTGTTTGGACACGTCATAGCAATTTTAAGGAGAGAGGAAGATTTACTTGGTTTGCTGAAGATCTTATGACCCTCAGGAAATGGTTATGTCTACATAGTGAACATGCAAGCAACATATCTTAAAAAAATAGTACAATCTAAATGACCTTAAGTAGTTTACACAGTATGGATCACTGTGATTGATGGGAGTATAGGACTCATAATTTCAATTTAGCTAATTGGTCAAGAGATATGGGTGGCCTTTGAAAGTGGTGGCTGATATTAAAACAATATTTGCTCCCAGAGTAGGTGAGTCAGGAAGAGAATGTGTGAATGTATTCCCTAACTTCTGATTTGACTGAGATGCCCAGGATCAAGAATATTTTACAAGGGTAACAGAACTTACCAATAGGCAGTGGAGTCAGAATGCAGCATCTGAAATAGTCCTTCCATGGGACTGTAAATCGTAATCTGGGTTGGTGTTACAGCTAGCTCAGTTTCACCCTGCATGATCTCACCATACAGACTGCAATTTATCTTCTCAAATTCATAGTTCCTCTACTGTCACATCGTATTGCAAACATATCTAATTAGTTTGCTGCTGTTATTCAGCTTTCAAGATTTTCTTTTTTGGCATTGCAGAAGTATATTTTGGATGGGAGCTGAGTGACATTTTTGATGAGCAGTAAATCTGCTAAAATGTAGAGTCGGAGACGCGTAGGAGGGGACAAAATATATTTGTGAAATTCATTTCAAATTTGGCAAATCTTTTCAGCCAAGGAAAAGGGGAGATATTTCAAAGGCATTCACTTTGATGTTTTCAGAATAAAGCTTTACATTTTTTCATAGGAAATGGCTTCTAGTCTATTAAAATATGGCTAATCTAAAAGCAGCAAAAATAAAAATAAAAAAATAAAAAAATAAATAAAATAAATAAAAATAAAAAAATAAACCTCAAATAAATCCAAGTGTTTAATTTCTATCCTCCTACATGAAAACATGTAATGCTTGATTTCAGCAACATTTTTTTTTCCTTTTAAATTTCTGGGTAACCTAACTGAGTTCCCTTCTGATATTTTCTCTCCTACATGAAATGACAGCCCAAAATGAGTTTCCTTTTGCTTTGTCTTTTTTTTCTCCCTTTCTCCTTTATGGGATATTTTTCTCATGCCTCTGTGTGTCCTGATGCTTTGAATTCATGAGTTATCGCACCACATAAAGCTGCAGTTCTTGTATCGGTGCACATTTTTCAATGTATACAACTCTTGCTTCCTGTTTTTTATTGGTTCTGACATGCCTCTGGATCTTCTGAGAGTTAATATATATAATAAATTTGCCAACAACACCATTTTTTTCTTTCCCATCATCTGAATAATCTGTTTGCTGAGGAGTTAGATGAGCACTGAAATTAGCATAAAGGAGAGATAAGTCCATATGGTCAGAATGGCAAAGTGAAAGAGGAAACAAGAGATTCAGAGGAATCAGAGAGAGGAATGGCAGGGAGGGTCTATTGTGGCTGTTAGATTTTCTCTGTTTCTGTGTCAAACTCATTCTTAACCGTCACTAGGCTTCAACATTAGCATCTTATTAACAAATAAATCTTATTTTTAAGTGAAGTATTTAGGAGAGTTTGGTCATCCTTGCCTACAAAATAAGTCTTTCTAGAGGTCTAAAACATATAGCTATGCTTTTTTGTTTGTTTATTTTTGTAAAGTTGAGGTAGCTGCTAGGCAGTATTCTGCAGGCAAGAAAGAACATGTTCTAGATCAGATGCCCTGCCACTATATGAAAGATGGTTTCCATTGGTCTGCCCTAGCATATCTACCCTACATATCCTTACAACAGTGTCAGGTGACATCTACAAGACCACTCAGATTCTTCTTTCTGGCCTTCAGTGAAAAAAGAGATTGGGAAGTGTAAGACAACCAGAAATATAATGTTCACAACGTTCAAGTATAGAGCAGAAACACAGAGTCAGTGAGATCATTTTAATGCGTGTAGCAGCTATTTTGAAGTAATTTAACAGCTATTGCAATCCAAAATAGCATTCACAGTTATCATTAAATAGAACTTTAAGTGAGCATTCAAGATTTATTATTTCAGATATTGAATCACTACACTATATCTACTGGGTTTTTAGCCCTACATTATGCAATTGCAGCTCCACCCTACTGTTTTATTTCTTTTGGAGCTGGGAAGATGTGAGCTTGGTGGTTTACTTTATGAAGAAGACATAAAAATGAAGAGAGATGATAAAGGCTTTTAGATCTTCCTAAAATATTTCTTAAAGTAATTTTTCAGATAAAAAAAAAAAAAAAAGGCGCAGCACACCAATGCCACTGCATGAAAGCAAAGGGTTTTCTGGCATGTCTTCATGCATGACTAATGACTGAATTTATCCTGATAATGATAAAACCACCTGTATTACACTGTCCTACTATACATGCATCAGCACTTGTCAGGAGAATGAGTCACTCATAGGTCATATGTACAACTCTATTGTGTAGCATCATCTTGATTGCTTTTAAAATTGTATATGTCCCTAGCGTGTGCTGTTCTCCAGGCTGATGAAGTTCCTGAGTCTCTGTATAGTATGATATACCATCCAGAACCATATAGGATATACCAATTTGAAACCATATGGGCTATTTTTACATTTCTGGCCAGTTGTGGTACCCATATGGTACTGCAGATGGAAAGATATTCGTTTAAAGAGGAGAGCTATGCAGTTTAAGACTTGAGGCCTTGGGTCTGCAGTTTGGTTTACTGACCTTGCAAGACTCTCATAACATGCTCACACATCCCGCAGTCCCTGACCATCTCTCCTATATGCTAGTTGCATATAGGAGAGACTATCATCTGTATCATCATCTTTAATAACATAATAACAAGACCTCTTTTTGGTTCTGGACCCCATGGGGTAATGCTGAGGACCYCCTAGGTCACAAGGAGTGGGGCATAAATGCAGATAAATAGAAAAGTTGTAGAAGTACCACAGACGTATACAGGCAAAGCACAGGGTTTATGGTGGGCTTTCTTCACTATAGTGACTATGTTAGGTGCCRGAAAACACCCATGAGGTTAGTGGCACTGTGACCCCAGCATGAAAGCCTGCATGAGGAAGGCTGCTCCAGACTACCTGATCTGGTGTAAATCTACCTCTTGCCCTATCTCATAGCATCTCATCAAGTGAGACATTCTCATAATCATGATGGGCAAAGTAGGAAGAATTGAGGAAAAAACAAACCATTTCATTCAGGGCTGTAGACCAAGACTGTTATCACAGTGCTGGAACAAACTATAAAACAGCACAAGAGTTGTCAGACCTTGCCATGAAAAATAAAAATCACACAGATCTTGATGGGATGGTCTAACCAAGTTGCTTTATCAGGTTTTGGCAGATCATGCTCCCTAGTAGTCTTGTGCCTGTGAGAACCACTAAAAGCCTTGACACATGCAACTAAAAAAGGAGACAGAGATATTTGGGCTGGATGTGTTACAGAAGGGCTAGTGAAGATCCCCCACTCCATTTTCTCCTTTCCTCATGCACACATCTCCTTCTTCCTCTCCTTCCCAGGTTGATTTACTGCAGGGATCAATAGTGCTGCATGAGCCAAMCATTGAATAAGATAATGAACTCTCCAGATATTCTCCAGAATATCCCAATCCATTGCTTGCTTTGGTAAAATTAGTAATACATGCATGTGAATGGAAGGGTAGAACAAGAGGAGGCTGTCGTGAAGGAGAGGGTAAAAGGGAGAAGGAGAGCATGTTAGGGCAGCATTCGTTACCAAGAGACACAGCACACACTTCAGCCACCCACACATCCCTGTGAGCCTGGTCCCACTTTCCTCCTGGTYGAGTTACAAGAAGGTTCCCACCTACACCTACACACACACATGTGCATTCATCTCCAGCCCGGAGAGTACCTCCGGAAAGAAACCTTTGAGGAAAGTTTTGGAAAGAAAAGGGGAAAAAAGGGGGAGGATATAATTTTGCCCTTTGAAGAGTGCCAACCCAGCATTCCCTAGGTCAGATTACAATTTTGATGAATGAACTAGTAGAAGAGACATTTGAAAGCTCACCAGAGATTTCCCCTGCTCTCGTCCCCTGCTACAAGGTTTTTTGTATGGAAACATAGAAACGCACAAAATTAAAAGGCTGGACCAGAGATTAGGACAGAAGGAGACATTTCCTTTACAAGATTCTCTAAAACAGGAGGTTATTTGGCATGTCTTCTTTTTTAGAGAGAAGCCAGGAYGGAGAGCCAGGAACAACTGATGGCAATCACAGTTATCAGGATAGGGTCACAGACAGCCACTAAAATTACCTCGATTTCCCTATCTGTGAAGCGGAGGTGATAATCCTTTAAAGACCACGTTTTCTGAAGAGAGTGATACAAATTTAAAGCAAATAGGTTATGGTCCAATTTTTTCTGAGATAAACATGCATGCGCTCTGTGAAACACAGATGAAAGGGCCTGACATTTCTGGGAAAAGTTGCTCACCAAAGCAGATGCAGATCGAGTATTCATGATCCAGACTGTACATCTGATAGTGCCAGAGGGCTTAAGGCCCACTGCACAGATTTCTGGACATTCAATTGCTTTGAGACGAGTAGTTTGCCACAATCTTTCCTGGACACCAGACATCTAGACTMCTGTTAGGAGGCCTTGAACAGCTCTCAGAGGACACTTTTGGGAAAACAGCAAGAAAAACTCACTGTTCACTCGCTATTCAGCCGTTAGCTGCCTCGTGGAAAACAGAAACTAAGTGTTCCTACTATTCAGAAATAGGCAACAACTAGGTATCATCCTGGTATAACGGAGAGTGTGCAGAGTCAGTCTGTCTCTCTACCAGATACCCATCCTTTGTAGCTCCACCCGGAGAGATTTGGCTCCACTTCCATCTGTTCATGCCTTTAATGTGAGACATGTCACATACCTCTCCTCTACTTGGATGGCTGATGAAAGAGATAACCCCAGTTTGGGAGAGAACCCAAGCCTGGTATGGTTTTGAGATGACTGAGTTGAGATTGGGCCTGAAGTCTCTTTAGAGTTGATCTCTTGTGGCAGCTGAGACTAAATATCCATCCCCTATCAGAACTCCCTCAGAAGATGACTTGATATGGAAGTTGATAAGGAAGTTTTGAAGCTAGACAGTCAGAATGAGCTCACTTTACTCTCACCTTCCTGCCCTAACACAGTGACACGACATCAACTGATGTCATGAAGGAGGAATAGATCCTTGCCAGCATTATGCTGTTTCAACTTTCAAAATTAGGTGAGGTATCCCATAAGAATAAGGTTCCTAAATATATTTGAAGTTAAATGCCATTACTTTTTCCAATGAAAAAAACCAATTTGATATTTTATGACACTGGGAAAAGAGTGATGGGCACATCCTGTAATAAGTTACAGGAAACAATGCAATGCAGAAACAATGATAAGGGCAGAGTTAAGGTTCACTGCCTTGGAAGGTTTCAATTAGTAACTGTTACATAATTGAATAGATGGTGTAGGCATTTATTTCTCTGCTTTTTGTAAAGGTGGCAAAGATGCAGAAAACCAGGAACGACCTAATGGTGTCATGAAGGCTTAAGACAGAAAAGCTCTTAAAGCCATTAATTGATTAAGCTGCTATAAGTCCTGAAAGCTGCTGAAGAACTTAAAGCCATGTTATATCAGGATGCATTATATATAATTATATATAATTATATATCCCCCACATATGTGACTTGTATGTGTGTGTATATATGCATATATAGCTAGATGTTCTATATACATCACTGCATATGTGTAATTGGCTGGGAGGTGAAGACCTTTTACAAGGTGCTTATCTACACTGGAGTTAATTTCTTTTCTGTAGGCAGGCAAGAACATATTGCATGAAGCTGGCAACAAGCAGCACTGCAGTATTGCCCGATGTCCCACGAGAATGAGGACCTGTATCTAGAGGTGATGCTTAGGGATTCATTCTACCCTGTCAGCTCCAAAAGAATTGAGGTACCAGGTGAACTAGGTACCTGGAGAAACCTGACCCACATCACCCAGGAGTCATAATAAGTGTTTGACTCRCTTTGCATATCGTAACTGCCAGATCTTCTCTAAAGAAAGGACTGAAGTTGCACTAGCTGCTTTTAAACTCTTCCTAGGCCACGTTGTGTTCTTTTTTTTTTCCCAAACAAACAACACATCACCTAAAATATATATACATGCACATATATATATATAAGGAAAATAACTCCCTTCAAAGCAATACTGGACTCTAGACCTATTGGAACATGTGAAGACCAGCTATGAGCCACCTCCTTTTCCAATGTTAATAATTCCCACTCCACCTGGGCAAGATAACTGGGGGGACTGTGGATATTTGGTGCTCTCTAGTGACTGCTCTACAAAGGTGTTTGTCATTGCTGTACTGGTGCTGGCTATAAGGGTTAAGCAATTTGATTTGATTAGTTGCATTTCAGTTAGCAGCCCTGAAAAAAACTCCCTGATCGATATCTCTGACCAACACAAGTGAAGCTGGTGAAGCAGGTTCTGATGATGATGGTAAACTGGCTTCTAATTTAATTTATTTTCATTTTCTCTCCTTAAATAGCATACTGGGTGCTCTTTTGTAGCAATTAGGTYGTCTCAGGACCCAGCCAACCCAGAAGGATCTCTCCTATTCCATACAAAGTTACTATGCCTTAGACTGGCAAGAAACTATGACAATCCTCCATGGTCTGGTTTACAATTAAGCCTCTCTCTCCCATAGTACAAGAGCAGCCAAGAAGATTTGCATGAATTTTTCTCCTATGGAAAGTCTATGATCAAGCAGAGAAAATTGCAGCCCAAGGAAATGAGATGTGACCAGAAGTTGATCCAAAAGTTGAAGGTGTCCTGTTGTGAGCAGTGGTGGTCACTTTGACTCAAGGAAAGTACTTTACTCGTGTCTTCGTGCAAGGTCTTCATGCAAAGGACAACCTTTCCACCCAGTCCATTGCTGTTAGTCCACACTGGAGAAAACCCGACTGCCTGCAGACCCATGGCCCGAGACTTTGGTGACTTTTTTTGAAGCTATTCTCTGAAGAGAGGCATTTTTCTATACCTACAAGGAGATACAACTTTTCCTTCTAATACAAATGCCCTCTCTAATACAATTGCCCTCTGCCCAATATTTGTTTTCATCAGAACTGCAAGATTTTAATTTTCTGGACTGACAAATATCAATTGTCTGTCAAATGTGCTTCAGATGGCCTTATGGACTCARAAAGGGGCCTAGACACAGGCACACTACACAACTGCATGAGCTTCATTTCTTTAGGGAATCAGCCTGGAATCAGCCTCTTCCCTGACATAACATCTTTGAAATCTGTTGGAGAGAGGCAATGAATGATGGACTCACCTTCCATTCGGGTCAGAAACTAATTCTCATTCAAACTGGTTCCTACGTTTCAGCAGAATTTTATTTTATTTTATTTTATTTTATTTTATTTTATTTTATTTTATTTTATTTTATTTTATTTTATTTTATTTTATTTTATTTTATTTTATTTTATTTTATTTTATTCTTATTATTTGTGTGTGTGTGATTTTTGACCAGATGCTAATTGCTGTAATATAAGGGAAGAAACAAAAAGTCAGCAGTGAAGATCTGGCCTAACTGATCCCTCCTTTCAGAAGATTTATGGGAGATGCAGGTTTCATATGTCGGACCCTGGAAACATTCCTTCCTTTTTGGCCCCCTCCCTCTTTCCCATCACCCCCTTGCCCCTGGGCTGCATATGCTTGCGCGTGCATAAAAGAGCTTCTCGCACATCTGTCTTTATTATTGATAGGCACTGCTGGCAWCTGATAGCGTTTAGATTTATTGCCGTGCGAGCCATGGGCTTTTTTAAAGTGCTAATATTTTACCATCTTTCATGCTGAAAGAATGCCAACTTCTAAGAGGCCCAGTAGCCTCCAGGATAAACCTCTGGCTACTCACCTCTGCAGCCGAGACGGCAGCTCCTCGGAGACCATCCTTCTTGCCGGAGCTGCCAAGAAACGAAATCTGGGCTCTCTCAATCTTTAAGCATCAGCAATCTTCAGAGTGCAACTTTGCTGAGCTCGTATACTTTTTTTTYCTTCTGCCTTTTTTTTYCTCTCCTTTCTCTCTCTCTTTCCCCTTGCGATCCAGCTGTTTATTTTAAATTTACAAGATTTAAACAGGCGAGGCTCCACCCTCTCCACACTCCTTTCTGCCCTCCTCCTTTCCCCTGTCTGCAATGGCAAGTTACTATTGCTGGCTTAGGGTTGAACTTTCTCCCTGTATCACTGAAAATAATAATAATAATAATAACAATAAAAACAAAAATAAAATTAGAAAACCATACATGACTCGAGGCCATGCTTTCCACTGGTGTAAATCARCATCATGCCATTGAAATCAACATCAGTAAAAGCACTTTTTTTTTTTTTTKCAGGAAGAAAAAAATGTATATTAACTTTGCAACTCTGGGATTTCTATCTGAAAAACTACTCAGGATAAATCATCAGCCAGGTTAGTATCTATTCTTTTTTCCAGTGGGTTGATAAAGACATTTCTTGTTTTGCCTCTCATTTTCCCCCTTTTCCCCATAGTGCTTGCCCTGCTTTGGAAAACATTGGCAGAGGAGGACGTTTGCTTGTGAAAGCAAGAAACCAGTAACACAGGCATTAGTCTGGCAAACAACATGGCAAATTTTATCTATAAACCATCATAGAGCATAAACATGCCTATCACAGAAAAATAAAAAAGGTACCAGCATGCAGGGATGCTCAGACCAGCCTCTTTTTTAAGTGCATGTATATAAATATACAGGCTCATATGCATATATATATATATATATATTTATATGTATATATTTGGAGGGTGAACTTGATTTCCTAGCTACAAACCTGCACACYCATGTCTGAAACAAATAGCAGATTAATCCATTACTTTGCCAAGCAAGCCTTGCACAGAAGAGTTGAGTTATATGCTACATTTTTTGAAAACATCTCAATCAGTAGAACAAGCAAGAGGTCACTTGTAGGGGCTCCTGATCTGCATTGTTGATAGGGTGACTTGTATGGAGCAGGAGGACATGGGGACTTAGCAGAGTGMTGATTTTTGGAAGGTCCGATGATGGTTGGGACCCATTCCTTGTCCCAGAAAGCCTCCACATGCAACCAGACCTCTCTGGTCTGGAGCAAGGGCTGGAAATCTCACATCAGACTTACCCACCTCCTCAAGCTTCCTGCTTGAGGAGTATTAATGCAGTGTGGACAAGCGTTTTTGATAGTTGTGCGTGAAATAAAGCAAATATGTCACTACTTCTCTGCGGGTCATGTGGTCTTAGAGCTTCTGGCCTATTCTGCTCTCTCCCATTGCCATGCAACAGAAAATCCAGCAGTCTGAACGGGTGAAASAGTCGCTCAGATGCTAGATCTGTCTATAGAGGTGTGTGTGCACAGAGAATGTGGGTGTATGAATGATGCAATTGATGCTTTGCACGTGCTACAGATGTGCAGTGTGTTGCCCTCATTTCCTCATGCCCTGTCTCCTGAGAGCCAAGACCATCTTCTCATATCTGATATTTTGATCCAGACTCAGTCTGCAGATCTAGAAGTGCTTACATCTAGGAAAACCGTGTTTGTTTTACCAGCTGGGAGCAGAGTTCTGGAGTTATGATTTAGGACGTTTGTAGCCTTCGATTTTTTGGGGTTTTTTTTGAATACAGTCAGTCTCCACTGAAGTCAATTTGTTAAATCTGAATTGCTCTCTTGAGTCTGTATCTCTCTTTCCTACTGAGTACACTGTCATGAGAGCTTAATCATTTCTGTTCATTGACTGAAATTCAGAAGAAACCTGGACTTGAGACACTGAAAACTGAGACACTCATCCAAGGCCACCCAGGCTGTTGCAGAGTGATGCATTGGCTGCGTGRCTATCCCTTAACCCCCTTCCAAAGCAGTGCAAAGGGAAGCTATTCAGCAGAACTCTGCTCATTTGCTGCATACTCTCTGAGCTTCTGGGGGTCAGTGAGATGCTTGTCTTCCCACTTTATGCCCATATTTTGACTCCTTCTGTTTACAKGTCAACATGGTGAGGGCTGTGATTTTATGTGTCGCCTCGATAATACACAGAAAGGGTAGATGAAGGAGGCAAGGAGTTATTCAGAACCTGGTCTTGGCTCTATTTTGGATCTACCTGGCACAAATATCCCTCTCTCTCTCTCTGGAGATGGATGGGATATTTCCTGCTGTGACAGAGATCTGATCCTATCATGTGAGCATTCAGAACAGGGACCTAAATTTCACCACAGAAGGTGTCCAAAATCACAAGCAAAGACAAGCAATGGAATCAGAGCAAACCCATGTGCACGCACACTTGACTTTGTATGCACTCCTCTTTCTGGGAGTGCCTCGTTTTCTCCTTGGTGATGTATGCATAGGTTGTATGATTGGTGAGATGCAGACCTGAGCACTTTCCCATCCTTTCCTGTCCATTGGACATAGTYGCTGTGCCGGCTCTCCAGGGATGGCCACGCAGATTTAAAAATGGTAAGGCTTCAKTGTCAGCATCATCACAAAAGGTAAGGTGAGAATGAGGGAACATACCCCTTTTTAGTKAAATTAAGACTTTCTGAGGCTCTGAGACCATAAGACATAAGCAAAGCTTCCTCAAAAGGGTAAAGTAGAAAAACCTACCCCTAGGTGTAACCCTGGCTTGTTGGGGCCCTGTGACCATCCTTCCTGGTTACTTCCTCCTCTGCGATCAGGGGTAACGAAGCCCAGATCCTGCTCAGAGGTTTCTGAGCTCTGTGATCATGGCTGTTTTTCACTGCATGAGCACAGGGCTCAGGGTATGCAGTGCCAAAGCCTCTACTCCATAATCATTTTTCTGATTGATAAGAAAAACTTAAAATATTGCTCCCTCCCCACCACCACCACCTCCCCCTGCAAAAATGGAGTGCAGCATTTCAGACAAATGAATGACAGGGACTGTGAATTAAAGCCAGACAATAAAAAAGAAATTTGCAAGGTTGGATGAGATGATAGAAAGTTTTTTAGTCCATCACAATTTTTGCTCTGTCAGCTTCCCTGTCCCTGAATTGTGTCATGGAATTACTCTATTGCTTTAGGCTCCAAAACAAGGCAAACAACTGTAGAGGAAAGGAAAGCTCAGCTGCCTTCCTGATCCACACTCACTTCTGCTCAGCGAATACAGGCAATTTGGAGCTTGCAGCTTCAACTATGTGAGAAAGAAATCATCCCTCATTTCACTCTTTGCTCTTTCTGGGTCTCATCCAAAGCACACGGAAATCAAAAGGTCTTTTGCTGTGGACTTCAGTGGCTTTTGGAACATACMTAGGGTGTCTCCTTGTTAAGACTCKTTGCACTTAAGGGAYGCTTGTGAGTTTTCTCCGGGGTAAATGCTGTTCTTAGTGATGGGAGAAGGCAGTGGTCTGAGAAGGAGAGGTTCACTTCTCCTGGATCTTGGGTGTGGGTAAAAGTTAGAAATGACCAGGCTGCCTCACCTCTTCCTGCAACAATTGTGCTGGAAAGAGGCGATGTCTCAGCGGAAATTCACTTTATTTTCACCATCAGCATAGGAAATAGAGACAGTCAGTCACCCTTAAAGTTGATCCTTTCCCTACACCTTCAACCAACTCTTTTTCACATGACAGTATGCAACATATCCCTGAGGACTTTCATTCCCTCTCTTCTTTAATTTACCATCCTACTGGCGGCAGGTTGGACCAGGAGAAAAACCTCTATAGTCCTTGAGYCAAGTCTCATCTTTACGAGTGGATTTTGTGTCAGCATCACTCCTTGCACTTCGTCAGTCACAGCTCTTAGTCCACCCTGGTGCTTAGACCTGTCTTCAGGTGGGCTTCATATCAACACACAGAACGAAAGAGATCCTCAAAAGGCAGAACGGAWGGAAAGGGAGATGGTGGGGAAAGTTYGTGACAGAAAAMAATTTYTTKTTGTTGTTTGTTTTTGTTTGCTAAATTGAAATGTCAAAGAGAACCCATCTCATATTCAGCAAGACAGAACATTTCTACCAGTTTTTGCAATTGTGTGCAAACCTTGGGAAATTCTGGGAGATCCGCTTGGCAAGCACTCCTGAATTCTTAGGGTTGCCGGCCTCTGTTTCACCTCCAAGTCTGTTGTTTTAACAAGCTGATCCACAAGYGCTTTCATCCTTTCACAGGGACACAAGCCAGCTACTAGGAAATAAAACGGCTATACTTGTGCAGMGAATTCTGGAATCTGCCCTTTCACACTTTTTATCTTTGTGGGTTTCAACAGATATTTTTACTCTATGTTTTGAAACATAATTTAGTGGATAAGGAGCCTCTCTTTGGAATCAAGATCCATGTCAGGCAAGATTATTTACATGGTTCTTCTTAGGAGCTCCCAAAGAGCTTTGGTGGAGGCAAAAAGTTGATTTGTTGATTTTTTGTTTGTTTGTTTTGTTTTTAATCTAACAAAAAACAAGATGTATCTCTAGATCTCATGACACTGTGAGACTGAGCTGGAGATCTCATGAGAACAAGCTCTCAGATGACATTTCCAGGGCCTTATTCTTCTGCTCAGGCTGGAATTTCCCTTACTTTGTGCTATCTTGGCACTTCTGTTTCCTATTCTGGCCAGAAAGAAAAAATATTGATTTGTTATGATTACATTAAAAAAGCACAATTTTCAGGATGTCAAGCACTTTTCTTTTTGACATTGAGTGGCCTTTTTCATGAGAAGCGAAGTTGCTTCATCCACATTGAAGTGATCAGCTACATGGGTTTTGGAGGCTGACCCAGAGCTAAAATGACAGCCTTCAAGAAAGACTGAAAAATGGATTAAGGATGAACTGCAAGGTCACATACTGTATTTCTGACTTATCACATACGAAAAGGAGACTTTTTATGAAAGAAATATTTTGCAGAMATTATTCCTTGTGTGAAATTAATTACAAGGTGTTTGAACCACTATAACTTGATGGAATAATTTGGCTTTGAGTTATCTTTCATTTCTTTCCTTTTCAAACCTTTTGGCCGTCTTATAAAAWTAAAGGGTTTGCTGCGTCTGGGAAGGAGAACCTATAATCAGTTGARTTTGAACTGAGTTGCACATAGGTAGGGTGAAGGTCATAAAAGAATACCTTATGTTAGGCAAATTATGGTATACCATGCCCTCTGAGTTTCAGGTGATGTCTGAGTGGCTCCATATCATTTGATAACACCATCAAGGTTAAATACATTTTCTGGGGCATTTGCTGCTGAAATCTAGGCAGAAGTAATTTTGCAGACAGTTTATGTAAGAAGTAACTAGAATTAATTCATTCTAGTGATGTGATTGAATTACCACCCTTCAGAAAGCAGGTATCTGGACGTTAGTCAAAGTTCCCTCAAAACAAAAGGTTAATTCTCCACAATTAGAGGGTGTGGAGAAGGGAGCAGGATGGTGGGCACTGAAGTTATCTGAAGAAGGAATCGACAGACGCTTGACAAGACGGGGGAACCTCAATCGTCTCTTAAGCGTAAGCATGCTCCGAGTCTGGGATCACGACCACGCTCGTAAACGCAAACCTGCCACTTAATAATACGTAACGACCATGCTGACTCAAATGGCATGTTTACGAGAGCAAACCCAGCGAGTGGAGGAAACAATAAAACCCTTTGCCAGCATTGTATTCTGGCTCCAACTCCATAAATGACCGCAGTGCCTGACAACAGCAACCTTGGCTGCAATTTAATGACCCAGCATGTATTGTTCTGCAAACTGTAGATCTATCCCTACCTATATTTTCTTTCTGTTTCCGTCATCCAACTGCTTCCCTCTCCCTCTCAGGACCCCTCCCTTTCTTCCATGGGCAAATTCCCACCATCACAGAGCCAAGTCCAACAGCTGTTGCGGCTAAGGCTGCTGAAAGTCCTGTGGTTAAGGGGCTGGTCTAAAAGTGCTCGGACTTCTTTGAATTCCAGCTATGCCACAGGTTTCCTGGGCAACCTTGAACACGTCATGTAACCTGCTTTGGTGAGCCTAAGAGTATTTGCATTTGCAGCCTTCTGAGGAAGGATATGAAGATGCAGCCTTGGATGAACCTGACAAGCAGGAGAAAGATGGATGAAATTTTGTTTCTGCTTGAGCAGAACGGGTTTGATACTGTGCTGTTTTTCCAAAACTTTCAGGAGAATGGCACTTTTCTTCTCTTAAGCTTTAAAAGTTATTCTTTTTTTTTTTCTGGCCATTGTATCCTTTTCAATACAAATGTTCCATACGATTGTTCAAAGTTTTAAGTGCACTGTTAAATTTGTAACCCAGCCATGAGGAGAGAAGGTGAACAAAATTTTAGGAAGGAAATCTCATGTGCCAATGAGGAGACACTCTTTTTTTCCAGTCGTCATAGTTGGTTTGCTCTCGTTAAGTCTGTCTGATGGCCTCAGATTAGTAACCAGTGTCAGGTGTCACTTCCACTGGACCAGATGTGGTAGTAGCAGAGCACAGTAGAAGCAGAGTCTCTATTGCAAAGCAGTTCTGAAGGAGAACCAAGAATGGCCTTTTATTTATTTATTTATTTATTTATTTATTTCTGTTGCCTCTGATGGAAAACAAATATTTGGGGCAAATTTTGGAACCTCAGCTGTCCTGGACCTTTATCTACCTGTAGTGACATGAGGCAGAATAGGTTCAGATATCCTCAGGCATTTCAAAAAGCAGCAGGCACCTTTACTTGAGCAACTGGATCCTTAATTTATGAAAACTGGAGCAAGACTGCCCCCAAATCAAGATATATCCTAAATTCCAACAAACAGATATGAAGGAAATAAAAAACACAAACTGCTTCCTCCTTGCTTTTCAAGCACACTTTAAGGTGTTTTAACCCATCCTGAAGGTGAGATTTACAAAAGAAGATGCTGACTAATTGCTCCACATGATGGAGTTTATTTTATCTGTACAGTTAGTTTTGCAAGGAAAAAAATAGAAATACATGCAGTGACCAAAAATAATGGGAAACTGTATGAAAAGAGACCACAGATTCTCAAGAGACAGCTTATGATTACATGGGACATGACAGAATTTAAGAAACAACACACAGAGCATGTAGAATAAACAAGAAAAAACTATCCCTCAGGTCCTACAGATTCTGAGGGGCCATAAATATAAGATAATGATATTTAGGTAAGAGRGGGAGGTAGCACTTTGGCTCCCAGTACTATTAATTTTCAGGCTCAGTACTTTGTGAGTGGCACAGCTTTGTGCTTGGATGCCTTTTCTTGAACAGATGAAAATCCAAAGGACAGCAGAGTGCTATATGTTGTGTAGGTTATTCTTAGTGCAAAAGTTGAACAGAGTGATCTCTGCAAAAAGCGACATTTTTGCCCCTACTTCTGAGGTGCTAAAAGAAAGCAAGTCTAAAATGGAATAARCAGGCTTTTCTAGAAGTAAAATATTCTCTTGTTTTTGACATTCTGTTTGAAAAGAATTCATTTTGAAATCTCACCAAGAAAATTCATGGCTGCAAATGTGATCTTCCCTTTAGCTACAGTGCAGAGACTGGTTTAGGCATTAACCTTTTTCTTGGCTGTGCAAGGTAAAGGGTTATATACYACCTATGCACTTTTTTGGGTGTTATATTCCTGGCATCATCAAAATATCTCGATCCCTGTTTATTTGCTTTAGCTTCGAATCTTCCTAGTCATACAATAAACTTACTGCTCTGTCACTGTGAAATATCCTAAAATTTCCCTATTAAATTATAGAGTGATCATGCAGATAGTTGCAGTTATAGTCTCAGCACAACTTTGATTATGAGAAAGGCAAAAAAAGGCAGTGAATGGTAAATTTAGTATTACGGGTGAGGCTGTCACCACATTCGGCATATTGTTGACCCCCAGGCAGCAGATTTTACAAGTCAACAAAGCTGATAATGTGAAGATCTGAAACATATGAAGTCTAGTGATGATGTCTGTGCATATGAAGTGACGTGCCAGATGAGCTGCTAGATGTAAAACTAGGGGATGGGACCATTCAATCTGCTTTGAAGGACCGATGGGGATCTTCATGTCACATCCGTGGTTCTTGGAGACAGAAGATATGCAATGTGCCTTTCATTTCATGAATCTTGTTATGTACCTCCTGCAGATGAACACTTAAAGCTGTGACAGCTATGTAAGAGGAAGGAGAAGGAGAGCAGGTATGAAGCAGGTTCCAAGTCTAAGCTGAATTTAAAT
This sequence comes from Eudromia elegans, assembly GCA_003342815.1. Lineage (NCBI taxonomy): Eukaryota > Metazoa > Chordata > Aves > Tinamiformes > Tinamidae > Eudromia > Eudromia elegans. Next base: position 1,154,399 of record PTEX01000170.1, on the reverse strand, counting down.
CTATTTTCATTTGGTGCCTGRGCTCCATCATGTTAGAAGAGACACCAAGTTGTGCAGGGCTGTGTGGGGGTACATARATCAGTGCAAAGTGGGGAGGAACCAGCCCTGTGGCCTAAATCTGTCCATCCTTTATGGTGTGGCAGAGTAAACACTCAGCAAACAATTTTATGAGTCCTGCAGAGAGCAGAAATGCACATGAAATTGTAAATGGGAAACCCTATTCAGATGCTGCGATAGAGTCAGATGGAGATAGTTTAAGAACTCAGTGACAGATTCTTAGCCTCATCTAAAATAAAACCTTTTGGGAACAGCAGATGTAAAAGACCTCTGTCTTATTTATGTCCACAGGATCAGAAATTTGGGGCTTATCACGTCCTCCCTCAATTGGATAGGATGTATAGATTGCATGTTAGAAGGAAATTTAGTGTTCAAAGTCTATGAAATCAGCCATCWGCTGACAGAAGTTGTGAGTGTGTTGGAGTAAAGGATAAAATTCAAGAGGATCTTGACAGGTGGAACAGGTGGAACTCTAGGGGAAAAAGAAAGGTATAATTCAATGAAAAATAGAATTGTACTCTGCATGAGATTTTCATAGACTCTAATTTTAGAAGTATGAAAATTAGGTGTATAGTTCAACAATCAGCTAGGACTCTCTGGAGGTGAGATGGGYGCTTTAGAGTAATAATTCATCCCAGCTATTTTAGGATGGCAGTAAATTGAAGGTTCTGATCTTTTTTTTCATTATCCACAGGCTTAAACTAGTTGATAATCTTAAACTGGAAACTTTCTGATGRCTAAGATTTTATGTAAAATAGCTAATTAATTGTGAAAATGCAGATSCTTTATGAGAGATTAGGTTGCATTTTTTTCAAGGAGTGTTCAGAATAGACCATAAATTGCTTATTTKTCATTTATGTCACATTGTACAAGGATAAACTCCATCTTGATTTATTCTGTCACAGGCAGCCAATTCCACTAAATCTTTTTAAGGACTCACCTGGAAAAATGTRTTCAACCTGAGGTACTACAGTTYAGAAAAGACATGGACCTACTCCYACCTCTGCCTGAAAGGGACCATCAYCCATATGCCTGTACSTATKCTGCTAARTAAAGCAWCCMATGTCCTGTCCTACAGATCTAGGGGCAAGAAGCACAAAATGACCTAAATTCATATGGTTAAACTCTCAACTTTCTGAATGTGGAGGGTCATTCAGCCCATGGAGAKTTACCCCGGCCTTCATCGTTCTCAYTGTCCAGGACAGTGCAAGTCAGCACAACCCAGCTAAATGTGTGAGCTTGAACCAGTGCCCTAGTCCTCTTTGTTCACCAATATAGCCTGAAGTGCCCTAACCACCAAGACACAGCCTGGAGCAGAGTGTGAAAAGCCAAGTCAATGCTTCTGGTTTTAGTTGTTCTAACTGGCCTGTAAGGTCAGGTCAAGCTGACATTAAACACAGGTCAGGAAGAAGAGTAGCTTAGTGGAAAGGATAACTAACATTGGCACAGTGTTTTTAGGTTTCTCTCAAGAAAAAAAGGTCCTCCTTCCAAACATTATTCTAATAGCCTAACATATCCTATCCTAATATTTTAACATATCCTAAGTTTTTACTAAAAAAATGGACATTCGTAGCCCCTCTTTCTCCCCCCAGGTCAAGTGAAAAGCGTATTTCAGAGAGAGCTAAATGGTCTCAAGACAAAGGATTAGCAAGTTTGGTTGGTATCGCTGGTAGTAAAGCACCTCTGTTGAGAATGGAGGCTKGGAAAAGAATCTTCTACATGCAGTAAAGAATACCTTATCTTCACTAATATGTTGCATGTTGGACTTTTTTCATGGTTTCCACGTACCATTTTTGGAACAAAGATTTGGGCAGAAGTCCACAAGACTAGTTTCTGAGCAGAGGGAAGTAGCACCCAATAACTCTGAGCATGACACCAATGCCTTGGAGATCAGGTGTAATTCAAGGAGCATTGGTCAATTTAAGTCTGTGGATATTGTGAAAGGATCCAGGCACCTTAAAGTCATGGAATTGTAAACTCAGTGTCACAGTGATAAAGTGCTTGACTGGTCCAGACCAAACTGCCCTGTCCAGGTCCCCTCAAATCCTATGTTGAGTTAAATGTGAAGTTTGCTAATGTGTCACTCAAATGACTGGTCCAGTTGAAGTCTTGGGGCAAAAAAGTTAAATCATCACAACAGGGTTGAAACATTGGGACAGGACTTAGGAAGTCWAAATGATACTACTTTCTTTGCCATGGACTTCCTGAGTGGCTCTTGGTAAACAACTGTTTATGCATTTGTGAAATTAGTCCCATCCTAAAGCGACCCCACAGACTTGTGATTCAGATCCCTAAAATACATTTCTGCCTCTTAGTGGATGGGATTTCAGGTGGGAAGCCTGAAAGATTATATTGGAGAAGACTCCTAGTTCGCAAACATCTCCAAGAAGAGATGARTCCCTCTGTAATGTGCTAGAGATGGGGAAGATTTCTAACCATGCATATCTACAAAGCCTAAGACATTGTGGTTATCGTCTCGCTGGGATTATCATGGGCTTTGCCTAGTAGTGACAAAAGCAAGGCAGAAAAGAAACCTAATACCTATAACTCCAAATAAAATCGGCAGAGCTTTTCTTATGGGCACTAACTGCCTGGGTACCTGATGTAGGACACAGTTGTTCTTCACCACCCAAAAAGCATAATCAATTTTAATTGTGATTCTTAATGACAGGTAAAACATAACATAGCAGGAGTGAAAATCCATATGGTTTGCATTTAATAAAAATCYATTTTCTCTCTGCAGCTGACTTTTTTCAAAAAAACTTGGCATTTCCCAGAAAAGGGGGGAAATAGGAGTTTTGGAAAGAAATAATGCTAATAAAAAGGCTAATGCAAAATGCAGTCTATAAGAAACTAACCCACTAGTTCAGGCTCTGTGTCTTTAGTAACCTGGCAGATTCTAATTAATTTTTTTCTCAGGAAGATAATACCATGAAAGTGGCATAATAAAGTGGCTATTACTGTTATTAACATTGCTATTAGAGTGCCTTAAAGTAATACTCTAAACAATTTACAGAGCAGAATGTCAAAACACTGTGCCCCAACAAGTGCAGAACTTTTATTTTTTCCAGCATGAATTTTATTGGATAGATTTTAGTAGCAGAACRTTTGGAAAAATATCTTTAGAGGATTAGGTTGCTGGAGCTGCTTAAATGCTCTTATACAAGCTGGGAAAGCCATTGCTTTAAGGACAAAATTCAATGCACAGCATGTCATTTGGCTACATTATTTCCAAGAAGTGATAACCTGAGCTGGCATTCATGATAGCGGATTCTGTGATATTGTCCCTCAGGGCTTTATCCAATATTAAAAGCCAAAGGGAAGAGATTTCCCACCCTTTCCCTTGGGAAACTCTTAGTCGTCTGGTAGTTGTGATTTTCAGGAAATATAACCTAATCATCAGCCTTATTTTTCCTTCTGTCATTTTTCATCTCCCCACACCTAGTCCAGCCCAAACAGGATTTCTCTTGTCATGCCTTTCTAGTACATGTGAATTCTGTACTTTCCAAACTTGATCTCCTATTAACTCTCACGMATTTGTGAAAACACCAATGATTTTTTGGTAATTTTCATAAAGCTGCAGTTCCTGGAACCCCATCTGATTTTTTTTAGGATAGCTAGGGTTGTTTGCTGTGGGAAAAGCTTGAAAATATTAACCAAGAAATCTTATAAAACAAACAAACAAACAAAAAATCATCCAAATTGGCTTTTAGCCAAGGATTTGATCAATCTCATCTTCCTCAACAGTCATACAGGTATCTATCAACAATAAGACATCTGACATTTCAATGTCTTTCAGGAGATTGTGRACTGCACTTTGGAAGTTCCTATTTCTTTTTGCTATGTACACAGGGGTTCCAGGGTGACTAGCTTACAGTTTAATGGCAATTTTTTAACAGATAGGCACCTTATGTGTTTGGACCTTCTGTCTACTCKGGATATGCAAGTGTATGTGGCACAGCAGAGGAGAAATGCTGCAGTTAATGAGCGTCAAGCCTGGCTGAGCTCGTGGTGGGAACCACAGCAGCATCCTGCTTTCAAGGAATAGCCTAAGCAGCACAGTGAGCTCTGTGTGGAGACGTGAACGATGTTCATGCCGTGGCCCCTTCTCAGTCATACCAGACACCATCCTCAAACCACTTCCCATGCTCATCGGGCAGTGTCTGTTCCTACTCCCACTTGCTGTGCTTCCTTCTACTTGTTCACATTGGCCCAATTCTGCAATTTTTACTTGCATCGTCTTACCACCAGGTTCCTCYTGAAGACCACTATTCACAGTTTTTCTGGTTTTCTCAGTGCTTCTTTTTTTCCCTCCTCTCCTGTTATTCTGGGGATCTCTCTAGAGGATATGATGTCATCTGAGGTATTTATTTTTTTGCTCTCTGAGTTGAAATTTGTAAGCAGATCTCCTGAGGTAACATTGCACAGCAGTTACAGCAGGACAGAAGGAAGTTGCTTTGTCTGAGATGTGGAATCTGACCATGTGTAAAACACAATTATGCCCCTCATATCAAAAAATGACCTGGAAGTGCAATGTTCAGCTCACAGGACTGATCCTCAAGGCTATGAGAGGCACCGCAGTAAAGGACACTGTCTGAATTCACATGGAGGAACAAGCACCATGGTCCTTACCAGGTCTTCACAAGCTGCCACCTCACAGTGGCAATTCCTACTGCATTGGTCATGGGTTTAAGGCTCTTCCAAGTCCAGACTTACCTGCGTTCCTTCCTATGATCCTGTGGATGCAATGTGAAGCATGTCCCAAAGCATATTGAGGGCAGACCGAATTGTGAACCAGTGATGAACAGGACACAGAGCTCTTTCTGCTTGTGGCTTCTCTGAAGACATCTCCCAGGGCTAGGCAGACACTTCATTTGTTTAAGGACAGAAGACTGTGAAACTGCCCCCTCCTGCCTACTGTTCTGCATTATTTATGCAATTAGTTATGCCATTAGTTATGCAAGCACCCTAAACTAAGTGGCAGGCTTCCTTCTGGTTTATTTTCGGGTCTCTTTGGGAAGCACAAGGGTTTGTGCAAATCTCTCTGGAATTTCAATCACAGAGATCATTACTCGGTGATGGGCTCCTCCTTGACAGCTGCTTTCTGAAATCTGCCCTCCTGCAAGTTATTTACTTTGTGCATCATTTACTCTTCTGATATTTCAGTGGGCTAAAATGAAAATAAAGATATCCACAAAGTAGAGCTCAGGGGGACTATTAAAAAGCCATTTATTTTGTCTCTTGGGAAAGGGACAGCTAAAGCAGCCTGGGCTGACAACCAATAAATGTCTTTGGACCTTCTCCTGATAAACTGCACCACTGTTTCATTATTTTTTTTTAATTAAAAAATTCAATTAACAAAATCTCCCCTCCTCACAATTTCTAAATTGACTCTCCCTGACTTAAGTTTAAGCCCAAGTTCTCCTATCCTGTCCCTAATGGGCAGGGAGGTGGGTTTGTTTTCTTTTTGTGCTACTGTCTCCAGATTAGAAAAGTGGTATCGTGTTTCCCTTCTGTTTGTTTTTCTSTGGACTTACAAAGAAAAAAATCTGGTCACTGGAAAAGGAAGGTATCAGCCCCACAGGGGAAACACTTGCACTTTTTCTCCTACTGAGAATCCTGTTCTCAAATAATAAACAGACTGTGGAGCACTAAATCAAAGGTCTCTCTCAAAAGTCCTGGAATGTCAACTGATTTCCAAAGTTCAGAGCTTTTCTCCATAAAATTGCATTCATTAAAACTAGGGGCAATTTTAGCATCAGTATTTTATTGATTGAGCTTTGCAAATTGTTTCTTTCTTCCCCTTGAATTGATATTACACCAGTTCCCCACAGGCTACTTATATTACCRTTTTATCCCTTTCTAAGCAGGAGAATAGCAATAGTGATCTTCATGGTTTTCTAGGATTTAGCATCAGCCTGTCTTAAGCACTGCTGTTATAACACATTGATTCAATGAGCAACAAAAATATAAAACAGTCACTGTACTTTTCTTGGAAAATGGAAACTGAAAGTTATTTCAAAATTACTTTAAGTGATATTTATATTTTTGACAGGAAAAAGAAATGGTTTGAAAATATTTGACTGTTTTTGAATTRTGTTGCAATAAATTTGTCAGAAATTTTTTAAAAATAAGGTCCTACCAAAATTAATCAGAGTCTTAAGATACATGGCTATGCTAGACTTCTGTAATGATATATTCTTGTGCAAGAGAAACTTAGATTCACTGTTCCATAACCATTTTATTTTGAATTTTGAATATACTAAATATTCTGAAGCAAAGACTCTAAAAAATCTTTATTAATCTCAAAAACCTATCATACATCTAATTCTTATGTCTGATACCTCTTTTCTATTTCTTCTCTTCCTTGTTTTGAGCTTGCGACTTTTAAAAGTCATTTGCATATATTCTGGTGCTTTTACTAGACTGTTCAGGAAGTTACTCCTCTTATATTCCACCAATAAATTGTCCATGTAACATGCATCATATTTGCTCATCCAAACACTTGCCCTTCTATCCTTTGATCTCTGCCTGACATTCCTGTGCAAATGGATTTGGCCTCCCTCCACTTTTTTTCATAAGCTGTATTAGCCTTTCCTTATCCTATTTTCTCCTTCCTCCCCTTATAATATTAGGAATGTGCCCACTCATGAAAAAAAAGAAAAAAAAAAAAAAACCAAAAAAAAGATGAAAAAATCTGAACTGGATTAATAATGACCTTTGAAGGTGAAAAGTTCCCTGGTTCAAATTTGTTCCACTCTTTATAGAACATATAGATTAGCATCATGGCCAGCTGAAGTTTTTGAACCTTAGATGAGAACATACCAGTTTGCACAAAGGCTGGGCTTTAAATAGGTTCTGGTCAAGACCAAGATCACTTGAYCAAGAATAGTTAAATGCTTCATGTAAAAGAGGATTTGCCTCRTCTAAAATCAGAAGTTCAGCTCATAGTCAGGCAGCTAAATCTTGGGACTTTCATGTAGATGCCCTAGGGGCTTTCATCTGGCCTTCACCTGCTGCTCCAATAGTCACAGCTCTCCMAAAGCCCTTGGTCGTGTTAACCAGACCCAATCAGTCCCAGATATATTCAGGTATTTCACCTGGCACTGCAGATCTGTCAAACCTTTGCTTATATTTAAGCTCCAAGAAAACGATGGCATTGATTCAACAAAAGTGTTTTGGACAAACAGCTTTCAGCCGCCACCATAAATGCTGAAAGATTTCCTGCTTTCCCATCTGATCTTCAGATTCAGCTCCAGAAAGCCACAAGTTTCAACCTAAGGCAGACTTTTTTTTTTTTTTTTTAATCTACCAAGAGGTTTTCTAGATTCTTATTAGTTCTCCCGTGATACTCACAGTAAGTTGGTAGCATTAAGCTCTCTTGTAATCAGGAGCAAGATGTGCACCATCAGAGTGCAGCTCCTATTATCTGTATAAGCACTGTTTTGGGGGCAACTCGTGCCCTGGAGGTACTTATCTCAAAGTTTAAAACAGAATTTTTGACAGTTCTTTTGTGTCAAAACTTACTACACATACTTTCTATTGCAGGTGTGTATGTTAGTGTTAAAAAAAGCAGATGGTGAGGGGTGGCAAAAATCACTGTGATCAGTGATGGACTGAGCTCAGAAGGACATAGGCTGGGCAATAGAAAACAATATAAAACACAGTGGGTTTTTTTAACTGCTGAGCTAAATAAAGGTAGGCTGGAATTATGTTCCTGATATGTCAGCAACAGAATGCCTGGAAGGGCAATTCATTTACACCATTCTCATGTTTTAGGAGATAATTTAAAGAAAATGAAGGCTGCATGGATGCCCCTTTGGGACATTTTCCAAGATGATGCATTTGCACAGGTGTTGGCAAGCCTGCATTCTGGAAAATCAGATATTAGTGCTGATGAACTGATGTGTAGACTCAAAAATTGGATTGTTGAATTTATATATAACTGTCTCTTTTTTTTTCATTTCTCTCTTTTTTTTTTTTTTAATAGACAACAGTACAAAGAATTACTAGTGAACTATGAATAATCTAAACATTTAATGCCTATAAATTTATGGATCTTTTTAGAATRGGAAAACACATAAGTTAATCAGCTGATGTTGAATTAAATATCCAACTCTGGAGACAAATAATCTCCAATTCTGAATTTTCAAAAATTTAAATCAGGCTCTTGAATTCCACACATTAAATCCCAAATATCAACATCTTCTTCTGGGAGAAGTCACTTCTGTTAAGATTATTTACGGATATTCCTGTCTATACGAATACTGATATTCCCATCTATATAGCATTTTATTTATATATCTATATAGCATTTATATATAGCATTTTATATAAAGAAGTTAGTGGGCAACTGATATAGCTGGAAAATGGCTCATGTTATTGCTGTTATTCAAAACTAAGCAAGTAATCTTTTGCCATGATCTGTGTTCTCTGTGCTGAAGAAAAACAGACAGGGGAGAACAAGAAAGGGGCTTAGCAGCTGCTGTGTGTCCCTCAGCTCCTTCCAAGTCCYTTTCTTTCAGTATATTTGGGATAAATACACTGGGATGCAGGGTTTCATGTCCAAGATACATCTCTGTAGTATTGCCCATGATGGGATCAATCTCACATGTCTCTAAAAGGACTTGAGAACATAATTTTCCATGGTTTTAGTGACCTGCTGTGCAGTGGAGAATTTGGCCCCAGTTGGACATCCACCTAAATCATGGAYGACCTCAAGCCAYGCATTTTCAGTCACTAGAGGAAAAGGCARGAGGGAAAGACATAAAATCTATCCWMAAGGGCCCAGRTACCAGAAATTTACCCATATTAAAGCAAGGAGAAGTAGGGAAGGCACTGGAGTGTCTTTCCATTACAGTCACAGCAAAACTGGTTCGTTTTGTGAAGATTTCCTTCAGAAGAGTCCTGCAGGCCTCATGACACAGATGTTTACCTAAGAAATAACATGCCATATRTCTTTATTAACCATAAAGGCTGCAGGAAGAAGGCCACAAATACCACTCTTGCATTTTGGCYCTGTTGCCGATTGTGGCTACTGGGCTTTGGCATGGGAACTAAAAGGTGGGGAATCCCTCTGGGTGTTGCTGGCAGCTGCGAGGAGAGGGCTGAAGGAATATGTTTTTATAGGGACTCACGAGGAACTTTCAAATGTGTGAGCTACTTCTCCCGGGGATGTAATGGGAATTTGTGGCAATAAAACGTGGCCTCGGGAGGGCCATTCAGTTTTTATTAGGTTTTGTAGAAAGATTAAAAACTAATCTAGGGACCATCCCACTATTTCTTTTCAATTATCCCAACCTCCCTCGGCTTCTCAGCTGGTGTTTTGGGTAGGAATGCTGTTGTGTGGGCAGGTGATGCTTTAGCATTTCCATCCACCACACGGATTCATTCTCCTCCCCTTCTCCATCTCTCCTTCACCTTTCCCCTTTGCAAATGCACAYGTGCAGCTCCTCATTGTGCATAAGGGCTAATAAACCCAAATCTCTGCCTTGTTTAAGGTCCTAGTCTAACGGAGGACAAAAGCAGGCTTTAAATACAAGGAGGYCTGCTTCTAAAATCCCCTATATATTCCAGGAAGAAAGAAATGCTAGAGCACGCTGTGCTGTGGTCAGGGTATTTCTGTTCCTGTTCTGTTCCTCATGGGTCCCTCTTTTTCCAGACCAACCCTATGGATCAGAGGCTGCAGGAAAATCCGGAGTTTGTTTGCCCATCACATTTAGCCTTAGAGAAAGCAAAGCCAAGTGAAAACTTGGTCCCTTACAACATTAGCAGCTTTTGCATTTCATGTAGTGGCAGAGGGTTGCTAATCCAAACCCTTCACTTCTGTGTGGGTGCACGCTGCTTTCCCACTTGGCAGCGGCCAAACGAATCCCTGTGTTGCAAGAGGAAAATGCCAAGTGCTCTGCTCGTGTTGCTGGCGCTAGCACTCGCCCATGGCAAAGGCTGGAACAGCTGCCCTTACGTCTCTGCAAAACCAGGGTGTGTTTTGATTAATACCAAGCAATTCCTAGCTGTGCAGCCTTAAGTGCCAGCTAAAGACACCTGCTCACTGGTATGCTTCCTAAACAAAAAACAAGAAAAAAAGAGGAACTATTTTCAATAGAAAACTACTGTTTTGATTTCCTGTGGTTGACTGGAGTTTGATCGGTTCTCATATATTTAGTAAATTGATTCATGCAACCTGGGAAGTCCCTAAGGAAAATGAGTGGCATGAAGGATTCAGTACTGGCAACCCCAGAAATTTTAGTCTTCTGCTTGAGCTGATAGGAAAAATATTTTAGCAGAGGGCTATTCTACTCTTTTGTCCAGGCATAAGACCAAATCCGTACATAACTGTGCATGTAGAAGACCTCTTCCTCTTGATCTTGACATTGGGAACTGCATTGACTCACTAACATTCATGTTCATATCAGACAAGAGACCCTTGATGGTTTGTTGGACTGAGGGCTTGGAAGGGAGAGCAGAYAAAGCTTTCAGTATTTGTACAGGGTCTACAGAAATAAAGTCCTCCTTGTAAGTGTAGGTATATGGCAAAGCGAAGTGAAGAACATGAAATAAGGCATTTTATTTGAAGGCCTGATATAGCTTATGAGAGCCTAAACTTGTGCTCCCTAGCTTGAAAGTTTTCCCAGTTTGAAGATAAAAACAAAATTCTACAAATTCCCCCTCTAAATGGCAAGTAGAATACACCTCTGGCTTTCTTTCAACGGCATTAAAAAGTAGAAAAATAGCATAAATTTTGCCTTTTTTTTTTATTTTGGCACATTGCCTGTTGGGTGATATTATTTACATGCTGCTGTAGAGTGGATTTGTTTCAGCTTATGCTTCAGGCGTGGAGGATCAAATTCTTTATGTTGGTTACCCCAAAAAACAAGTGTGGATCATTCCATTTAAAGATATGGACAGACGTACAAACTCTTAATATACTGGATATAAAGACAGCTATATCCTACTCAGTCTCATATCCAGAAGCTTTTCCAAGATGCCCACATTCATSGTCTAGCTCTTACTCCAGGAGGGGCCCTTTGGCTGTTAACCGTATAKAAGTGCTTGTCTGAAATATTTCTGCCAGATTTCCTTTCCAGTGAACGGAGAGAACAAACCTTTTCTGTAGACAACACATGCCATTCTCACTCTCTCATATAYTTACTAGTTTAATCCGTATATTCAGACCTTCTTCATAACCAATTATATTGGTAAAGGTCTCCTATAGGCATATATGTCCTACTTAACAGATCCATGTGGGTGCCTTGGGACTGAGTRTGGCCCAGGACTAGACTCTAATATTCAGGCAATTAGAGCTCCGCTTACTCTAGTGGGAGCTCAGAAAACCAGTGAACACAGATATACCTACATGTTGGCATCTACATACATGACATGTTGACAACTAAATTTAGGAATCTTAGTTGTGGACTGAATATTCCCACCTAAATTCATGTGTGATGAATCCAACCTTCTGACCAAAGGGCTAAGCCAAATCTCATTTAACATTAGGCATGTATGTCATAGACARCGGAGTGGGGGCTTATTTTTGTATAAAGTGATTTTAGGACCTCAATTTAGTTGCACACCTAGAGTCACCTCAAGCCATTTGAGATGCCTGGGAGCACCTGATACATCTGCAGGTCTGCCAGATGTGACACCACTTCTACAGGGGACTTGTGTCTTGCTGGAACTGCAGCTGGAGGCAAAATAGGATTATTTTAGCCATCTCAAATTCCCTTAGACACTTATGCTTAGAGAGCTGAATTGGTCTCTGGGTACTTATATGGGGGGAAGATGAACTGCTCTCTAAAGGCATGATTCACCTGCATAAACATTGGCATCTAGTACCATTTGAATTCCCTCATGGGTTTTAAGACATCTGCATAGGGCTGGCAGGTATGACACAGGACGCACACRAGATGTAGTTCTTTCTGGAGGAGGCACCTAAGGCTGAGGTGGGGAGTACCCGCAGTCGACAGCTGTGTTTGCTTAACTGAATCACACTCTAAATGCCTACTTCTCTCCATTGTAAAGACAGCTATGGGTGATCAGTTCAAGAGCAGACTGCTATGTTTGGTTGGGTGAATCACGCACAATATCCAAAATGTTGGGAGCTGAATTATCCCTSCTCTCCCATGAAGTGCAGCACACCTCACACATCCCTGTTTCCCCATCTGCAAGACTGTAAAGACTCGCATGTTCTAAGAACAGACGGGAACATGCCATAGTCCTCATGTTAGTCCTTCGTGCAGCTCTGGAGAGTATCCCCTGCAGTTTCAGAAGAGTTGCTTGAAAAGATTGTTAYCAATTTCTGCATCACCTATCATGGATGAAACAGGTGCACTGACTGATATATTTTCTAGAGATTTGAGACTGGTGATGGCTTTATTTCTGTATGGTGCATGGCTGGGGCTGGACTCCTGCCTAAAGTTGCCTTATGCTGAATGAGCTGCTGCCTTTATTCATCTCGCAGGACTGTGATTGATTTGGAGCCCTACGTTAGGCYGTGGAGGTTTTCCTGACAACAGAAGCTGTCTCACTTTCATTCTGGAAAGCTTATTATTTATTGCCCACTGTCTGGGCTATACTGAATCACTTCACTCATTTCTCCTTCCTAAGGTGCATTCACAGCTCAGGAACAAGGTGAGGAGGAAGGGATGAATAGATAAATAGAAACGTAAAAGTAAAGGAATCCCTCACCTTTGGGAGCAGGTTTTTATTTCCCTCTCCCYGATGGTTTTGGCTGCTAAACAGAAGTGGAGTTGGCGATGGAAGTTGGCTTTTAGCATCAGTATGCTTTAATTTGCTACCAGATGGCAAAGTATTTTTTTTCTTTTTTCTTTTTTTTTTCTTTTGTGTGTGTGTGTATGTATGTATGTGTAGCAAATGTTACCAGTTTAAGCCTTCTGCATGCCCTGAGAGCTCTCCCCTTGCTTTGATTTGTGCCTCTCTCCCCTGTAATGTATAATCATGTGTGACCACATTCATTTTTAGCTGTACTGCACATTCGTTTTGCTTCCAGTTATGCATTTTGGCAACATCTGTGACATGTCAAAAATGCAGAATTGATAAGAATATGAGGCACAGAAAAGATTAGGTCTTTCAGTACACTGATTAATTAGGCATCAGCATTCTCCCATTGATCATCCTGTYGACATCACTTGCTACAGAAACTTTTAAAAGTTGCTGGTCCAAAGGCCAGAATTACAATGCCTTATAGACCTGAGTATTCATTGCATGGGTTAGCTAGTACTTTTAAAAATTGATTGGACCTGGAAGTGAAGTAGGATCAAGCATCATGCAGATCAATAGCATTCAGAAACTATTAATGAGGTCCTAGAACACATAAGCACGTAAGTGTATCCGTTTCTTATATGTAATGATTAAAAATAATAATAATAATAGTAATTAAAAAACTCTATATTGAACTCGAGAAAAATAGATTGATGAAGCTGTTTAGTAACTGTTAACTGTTTAATGAAATGTACATCACCCTTGGGGCCTAGTTGGCCTAATCTCAGAAGGCTCATTAGGGTAGCAAAGTAATGGAATTTTAATTTACATTGCCAAATGTACAAATCTCTGATCTGAACTGATCTGTAGCTTAAACCACCATAGCATCATTCACAGGTGAGGAAGAGATGTATCTTCAGGGTACATCCAAACCAGCRTTCAAAGGCTGTACCTCCTAGCTGATTTTCCTATTGAAGCATCCTGATAAGAGATTATTACAGATATTTAATGCTGTTCAAACAAGTTCTGAGCTATTCCAGTCAAATTGCATTGATTAGTTCAAGCTATGATGGTCTTTTTAATAAAATATAGGGAAATCCTGTTCAGCTGCAGTTTTGCTAACAAACAATTCATCCATCATTTGGTAATAAGGTTGCAGTTGCTCCTGGTATTGAACCAATCCCAGAATCTGGACAAAGTCCATCAGCAAATATGAGTGCATGGGAGTAAGACAGGAAGAGCAGTTAGAACTGTGAGTTCTTAAACCAAACTGGAATACAATTTGGCTTGAAAACAATGTTCCTAAATTTAGACATCCAAATGTAGGAGTGTGGATGTATTTTGGGTGTCTAACCTCTCAGCACAGTCAATCCTGTCAACTGGATACTCAATTCAGCTGCCTACAGGTAGGTATCTAGAGCAAATTGAGACACACAGGACACAGGCAGCAGGATTATGAGAAAACCTTTGCTTCTTGGAACAGGAGCTGGTGGGGCAGCTGAGGCACAAGGCTCCAATGCCAGAGGAATTAAATCATTCCCAGCATCCRAAGGGAATGATCAACACATCCAAAAAGTAGACACCTGGGATATGAGGCAAGTTCTTTGTGCCTTCTGAGACCCCACAGTGCAGCTGAGACCTCTCTCTAGACAGGCAGGTAGGACCACAGGACTTACAGAAGATTCATTCTGTTCTAAAATGACAAATAGATACAAAAACAGACAAACAACTCTAAGCCATTTAAGGCCAGGCAAATTAATCATTAATTAATCATGTGTATTTGAGTCCAGATATACACTTAGCCACTGAACTCATAGTATTTTCATATTTTAATCTTGGGAATAAACTCTCATGGACTGAGAAAAGGGAATGGAGCCAGCAGACCTAYGAGCACCTCCTGAGCTTTCTGAGTTGGACTTCCAGCAGGCTGAGCCTGTTCTCACCACGTTGACAAGTCTCTGGCCAGGTGACCTCAGCAACACATTTGCAAAGCATAAGTAGCACCATGTAAGCTGCACCACCTCGACAGGAGCTACGTTGATTTATATTGGCTCCTGACACTGACATTTCCAGTCACCAAAGGTGTGCAGTTGACTTTGTTGGGCACAAGTGTTTGGCTTTGTACATGGGAAGAATGCGGTAGATTTCGCTTCCCACCTTCCCCTCCCAGGGCCATTGAATAGGCCATTTCAGGGAGCTTTTGGCCTTTTATTGTCTTGATTTAAGGCACAGGACTTGTGAAAGAGGATTGTTCAGAGTTGCACAGTGGAACAGAGGCATTGTGCTTTTCACACAAATATGCTGCACTGCCCTGAGATGGAACGATAAGGCTTGGACCACGTAGACGAACTGGAGTTTTCTGTTTTGTTTGTATTATTACAGTAGATTCTACTTAATAGGTCCCCTAGTAAATGTCACACTCCCTCACCTGGCAAGTTTTCCTGGGAACAGATTCATTATGAGTCATTTCATTGCCTTGAAACAATGAATAAACAGCACATGTAATCCACAGAAAGGGCATGTTAGAGGGGAAGGCTTAACAGGCTAAGCATCAAATTTGAGATGTGTGGACTCTCTGGAACTATAGCACTGAACTCAAGCAGTGTTGCTTGAATTTATTCTTTTTCTTCTCTTTCTTTCTGAAGTAAACCAAAGAAGTGCTGGYACAACGTGGTATGCTGCAGTACTTCGGACTCTTTCATGATCCTAGGTCCTGATTGACACTGAAAAGCTCCAGACATTATTTCATATGAGCGTGATTTTACCCTGTCGTCCTTGGACATATTTTTCCTCCTTCCTATTGTTATAGCCAGGACAGGCTGGATTTCAACACCAGCCGATATGACCTTTGCATGGGTAATTTGCTGARTGCTTTGGGATCACAAGGGATGAAGGGCTCTGTTTAAGCGCAAACTTTTTATTATTAGCTCTTGTGAATAGACTGCAGGCAACAGGTGGGAATTGGTGCTTGCTTAGCTAAGACTTCCTGCYGTGCTCCCCGTGGTCATCTCTGCGTGGCCTCCAAGCGCTGTCACCGCTTCCACTGCTCAGGCTCACCTCCACAAATGCCTTCGTGCTTCCCAAAAGGGCTATTTTTAAAGACCTCTCTGAACGGGAATTCTGCCCTGAGGATTCCCTGTAGCACCCCAAGGATCAGCAGAGGAAAGGATCGTTTTGGAGGAAATTCATGGAGTTTCGATCTGTGTCTTCCTGATGATCTGTTAACTTGAAGACATTTGTGCGACATAGCTTTGAAAGACAAACCTACAGTCAATAAACAGAGGTCTTCTTTATCTGTAGTGGAAAATAATCAATGTGACACAAATTAAAAAAAAAAAAATATTAAAATCACTGTCAGAGCTTTCATCAATCAAAATGAACCTAAGGGGTCAGACTTCCATTCAAATKTTAGTCTCTACCTCACTGCAAATGTCCTGTGTGACCTCTTTTCTCTAAACTGGAGTTCCTCACTTATTAATAACTTTACTTTTTCCTATCCCTTGTCCATGGGGAGGAGAAGCTCTTCTGTGTCAAGGGACATATTTTTATGGAGCATTTATGAATTCATTAGTTAATAAGAGGTAATAAGACAGTTGCATCTCTGATGCCTTCAGTTTTGTTCTTCTGGTCTGTGAGAAAAGTTCTGAATCTAATTCTTTTTTTTTTTTCTTTTTTATTTTCTTTTAAATAGTTGGAAACCTATGTTAAAATCGCATTGCTCCCTCCTGCCCTCAGCGGCTGGCAATTACACTGTGATAGCATCAGTGTCGAATGACACAGACAGGCAGTCACTGGGAAACAATTCCTGGAACAGCCACTGCAGAGAACCAACCTGTGAGTCCCTGCAACTCATTCCCAGGGGTTGCTTGCCGGGCGAGCCAAGCAAGGAGTCAAAAAATGGAGTCTGGCAGGTTGATCCAGCTGGGAGAAGAGGCTGGTGATGGGGACAGGTATTTTCTTTGCTGCACTCCACTTATTTTAGGCCTTCCTTCCTTCCTTCCTTCCTTCCTTCCTTCCTTCCTTCCTTCCTTCCTTCCTTCCTTCCTTCCTTCCTTCCTTCCTTCCTTCCTTCCTTCCT
>PTEX01000170.1:1061804-1137419 GCA_003342815.1 Eudromia elegans | reverse complement strand
CCTTCCTTCCTTCCTTCCTTCCTTCCTTCCTTCCTTCCTTCCTTCCTTCCTTCCTTCCTTCCTTCCTTCCTTTCTCTCTTTCTCACACGCTTTCTCACTCACTTTTCAATTTTTTTAATTTTGTTTTCACATACTTCTGTTTCTGTGCTATTTGCCCCCTGCTACTGTCTAACGATGACATGTCTAAGAAATGGAACACTGCAGAAGAATTAAAGATGATGAAAATAGCCATAGATTAAGGATATCTGACAATGGTTGTCAAGGATTTACATAGCCTCCAGAATGAGGATGAACGAATATGACTAGTAAAGAAGACAAGTGTCAGCAGGCTGGTGAACAGTGAAATCCTTTGTTTTTTAGAGCTAGAAGGGATTTTTCTTTCTTTCTTCTTTTTTTTTTTTTTCTTCACAGCTGAACACTAACTGAAACTACACAGGACTGGTTAAAGAAGAAGTCGTTACTGATGCAACAAGGTTGGGTGAATTCTTTTGATCTGATTAAAAATCTTTCTCTGACCACCAAACTTGACGAAACCTTTCTGAAAGTTCTCCTATGATCATTTCACCCTACCCAGCACAATTCTGGAGAACTACACCCTAGGGGTCCAATTCACTATATAAAAGGRCCCTTCTGACCAGGCTAATGATGCAAATAGGCCTAATTAGAAAAGTACCCACTTTACCACCCTTTTCTCTAGCCAGATAACRATGAAGTGACCACAAGTGCAATGAGAGAAAAAGAACATTTGGCTATTTTAGGTGAAGTAGCTGACAAGGAGCAATAGGAAAGATAAAGAGTCAGAAAGTTTATGGTACACAAGGGAGAACAGAGAAAGAAGAGACAAAGAGTAAGAAAGTATTTCAGAAAATATGCAAAAGTGACAAGGGAAAGAAAARAATTACTTTAATTCCAGAGTATATCACTAAAAACACAAGTTTATTACTATGAGAAAATACTGCCAATGATGACAGATCAAACAGAATAATGGATTGACAGAACATGATATATTTTAAAAGGATGAATTAAAAAAAATTAACTGGTGATCCCAATTACTCTGAGTACACAACTGTTCCGGAACAAGCCCCACAGCCCTTGGGAATCAGTGGAGAGATTCCAATTTGCTTCAGTGGATTGTGGAAAAAGACCTTAACTTCTCCAGATGAGAAACCCAGGACAGTCAGACAAGATTAAACTTAAGGCCCTGAGTGCTAAGATCCTGCTTTAAATCTGACAAATGTGGGTCTTGTCAACAGTCTACAGAATTTTGGGTTAAGAGCTCATTGACTATTCTTCCTTTTTTTTTTTTTCCTGAGGAAATACAGAGAAAGCATCACAGAAACTAGCTAGAGACATAAAACTTCAGGAGGAGGCTTGCACATGACACAGGCACATTTCTTCTCTAGCCTGAAAGATATCCAGACATGAATTTTTTCTCAAAGAGAGAAAATATGCTGACTGGTCATTACACAAAGGAAAAAAATAAACCACTCCCCATAACCTCATAAATATAAAAATATAGACAGGGATGCAACCAAATGTTCCAGCCTTCAAATATCCTCATGATAAGCTGAAATTTATATCTTTGATTTTTTTTTTAAAGATTATTTCTTGTTCTGGATTCTTAACTGCAGTTAGATTCTAAGATTTTTGAGTTGGCATTTACTTCTCTGAAATTGCAAAACTATGATGAATTGCAGCAGCAGGTCAGCACAGGTTCAGTTTTTCAGAGGCTCCAACCTAAAAATGTGTTAAGGAGAAGATGATAATTGAGGCACTTTATGTGGGAAGTGCTGTATGCTATCGTTGTTTTTGTATTTGCATAGAAGGTTTCAGAATTTGAGCTTGGGTGACATTTCTAGGTATGGTGGAAAATTAGATAATGACAGAAATATCTTTCTTTATAGGATAGTTCTATTTTGCTGTTAAGCAATTCTAATGTTATGGGGCTCTGTCCGGAGTAATCATCAGCTCTGAAACCACTAGGTGAGGTAACAAATTAATGGCCGGATTTTGCAGTGACATTGATATTACTGTTTTATTCAGATGAATCTTGGGGTGTTTTTCTCAGTACAAYTTGAGTCAGAGAACATAAGAACTGATGCTGAGATCTGAAGGTTTATTAGCATGGATTTAGTGTGGTGGGAAGCTGGACAAGAATCAAAACCAAGAGACAGTCACAGATGCAAAATGAAATTATGCAATGAATTATTGTATTAACTGGTACATCCCTTTGCACCTTTTCTTCTGGATATGCCCTATCCCACAGACCCAATTTTAACAATGCCAAAGAAGAGCTTTCCTTGGAGTTTTCGCTTCAGATCTCTAGAGCAGAGATGGTTGGAGGAGACATAAAAAGCACTGTTCATTTACTCAGTTGAGTCATGGGAGGTTCAGTCACATGGCAAGGCAAGAGTAGAGATGGATCCCAGGTGAGAAGGGTTTGGTTTTTTTTCCTTCTGTTTCAAGATCTATCACACTTCAGGGGTAGAGGCTTGATTTGATCCTGCCAGGTATCAAGCCACCACYATCAGCTGGCTCTGAAGCTCATGTTTGTTTTGGTGAATGCTGATTTCACAGAATTGTTATGAGATAATTCTTCAGGAAACTAACTTTTGTATGAAGTCTCAGTTGTATTTTCCCTCTGCATGTTTTCAGTTTAGAAGTCTACATCATTTGATGGGATAAAGCAGAAAATCACCAAGGAATTTATCATAGTTACTGGCTTCTCTGGTGGTTTTGACATCTGGATTYTGAAGATTTTGCTTCTTTCATGCCCTCATCCTTGTCCTACCTGTGCTATTTTAGAAGGCAGGGTGCTTATGTAGATTTCTTTTTACTCCAATATTTTGATTTTTTTTTCTGATTCCTAATGATATGAGAGGTACTATTGTTCTCAATCTTAACTTTGTTTARGAAAGAACCAAGTTATATCAGTTAAATGTCAGGGACTAGATTTCAGATTTTGCCAACTTTGCTGGCAGTTGAACAGACCTTTTTCTAGATTTCCGTAGATGAGGAAGGGTACTGATTTATTAGACTAATTTAATAATTTTACCATCTGATGCACTGTAGAGCATCTTGGCTGCCTTTTCCCCATCATACCTCTTTAGGAAGACACAGTCTCCTGTAGATCCTGTGTCACCTGCCAGCACTGCATGTGATGGGGATGTTTCAGGTCATCTCAAACAGCAATTGATGCCTTTGGTTACATCAGAAAATTGCATTCCTACTTTTGGACAGTTGAGTATCTAGCTCTTTGGGCTTCACTGCATGCATTGACTATTCAAAGTTGATTTATAATAAAAGCTTGGACATTTACTGACATGTAGACCTTTCCATTTCTGTATCCGGGAGCAGGTAGCTGAATCTTACCCCGAAAACTTAAAAAAAAGAATAAGAAAAGAAAAAAAAACGAAAAAAAAACCCCTATGTGCTCACTAACTATCTACTTATGGTTTAGTGCCAGCTATATTTCAAACCCAGCACTCTGTGTAGGTGGACATGTGTTCCCAACTGAAGCTCAAAATATAACTACAAGTCATGACATCACATGTAGGAAACAACTAACAGATGTCATGAGTGTAACCAAACAATCTACGATACTAACATTAGACTTCCCAGAAAACTTTAAGGATTCATATATTTTAGGCCAGACAAGTCTGGGATTCTCTAGTCTGACTCTGTGCATAACATAGATTAAAAAAAAAMCAATCAAAAAAMCCATCTACTTCACTTCAAAAATGAGTTCATTTTCCTGTTTACTTAAATATTTTTTTCAAGAAAAGGATACCATSCTGAGGCAAAAGGATCAGGAAACTGATACTTCAGCTCTTCTCTTGGAAGTTTATTATTGTAGCTAATAAGCCTAACCAAAMAATAAAAGAAAAGAATCGTATAATATATAATAATTTAGAGAAGTRACCTCTGGAGATCATACAGTCCAAACCCACGCTCAAAGAAGGTCCAATTAAATCAATTTGAAAGCAATTTGAAAGTATATTTTGTTTCTTATTTAAATTGCCTGGCTGCAACTTTGTTGATTTTGTTTCACTTTTGGTCTTGGAATTAAAAGAGCTTATTTTCTTTCCATAAAAGTCCTTCTATATTTTAATCAAGTTTTGGTGACTGGAAAGATGCCTATGCTGTCAGATAATTAGTGGAACTACAAACAAAACTTGAAAATATGTAAGTGGAAATAATGTATTTTGGCTAGTGTCATGAGCTGAATAATTATTTTAATTCAAAAAAAAAATTGTCTTGAAAATGCCTTGGCCATGCATACAAGTTATTAATCTTACAGAACTGCAAAAAAAAAAGTGAGAATGTCATATTTTGATATTGATATATTGATAAAAATATATTTTAAAAAGCAATTTCATATGTATACGTAATTTTATACATAACATTGTACCAGCTTTAATACTGGTAATATTAGGAAAATGACAGCTGTAAATATTTGTGTGCCTCAAAGACCTAATATGGGATTTTGGCACRTAGAAGTGATTTTTACTTTTGTGATTTTTAAATCATTGCTTTTCTGTAGGATTAATCTCCCACAGAAGATTAATCTCCACCTATTAATTATGGAAATAGGGAAATTAATTATGGAATAGGGAAATTATGGTTTAAGCCTAAGGGTTTGAGCAGAAGGCAGCTCGGCAGATGCTGACCCAAAGAATGAGAGTTAGGAAGTCTGAATCAGTTTGCTAAATAGAGGTTTTTAATGATATTTTGGACTTCCTAGACTATCTAAGGCATGTACACAAGACTGGAGACACTACACAGGATATGTAGCAACAAAACCAAAKAGCGCATCCTGTGACTTCCCAAATATCACTAGACACATATGTTTAGGAAACCAAATGGAGTCCTTGGTGATTTTCTTGCGGTGAGGTAGGAAATTTGTGGCAAAATCAAGCTGAGACTCATTTCTTGAACCAACACCTGTCTGTCCTAGCAATAAGAACTTCTTCTTGTAAGGAATAAACAACTTTTGGGGGTACGATTGTTCTGGGATGATGAAGAAAATGTAAAAGAAAATGTAAAATTCTTCATTTGCAAAATGAAATACAGAGGGAAAAAGAAATAAAAAAAAACCCCACAAATCAACTAGAACTTTGAAGTTAATAAATAAAATTCCTAGGTGAGAAAGAGAAGAGCTGTCAGATTCACAAAGGAAAGGTGTGTRATTGAGCTTTGTATGGCAGTTCCCAAAGCTTTATCAACAAATTAAATTAGATGATGTATTCCCTCAAAATCAAGTTTTTTTCCTTCTCTGTGTTGAGTTAGCCACTGATTGTAAAGCAAAGGAAAAGGTTGCCCTGTCTAAGGGAAACTGACAACATCAATCCAATAAGGGATGATGGAGAGACAAAAAAGGACACAGAGTTTCTTTCTGGACATGATATCAGTGAAAAGAAGACATAATTTCCCCATTTTGGGATTTGAATGACTCAAAAAAATATATGTGCTGTTTTGCCCAGGTAGTGAGAAGCGTATCTCTATGTCCAGGCATATCTTTTAGTACATATCTTCTAGTTGTTAATATTTTGTTTGCAAAGCTTTACTAATGGTCTTCCTGGTGTCATCTGTTCTCTCTATTCTCCCTTCATCTCTGGATCTCTGAGGAAATAATGGTTGTTTCTAACTATTCCATTGGCCACTCAGAGAAGGGGTAAGAAAATGATCCTACTTCTATTGTCTTCATGTTGAAATCTACCGTAACACCATCAAAACTTTGTAGAAGTCTGAAAAGCTAAATATGCATAAATAACTCTTATTTAACCAAAAAAGCTTCACACACTGTGGCCTATAAGGGATATATTCCCTAGTCCACACCTTCCATCACTCCTTTCTTCTGCATTCCTCAAAAGAAGAGTCTCAAGTTGCACAGCAAGATCAGACTTTAAGGACCAATATTCAAAAGGCTGGGAAGTCACCTTAAGATTCACTATTAGCCAATAGAAAAAGCATCTCACCACCTTTGACGATGTACTCCAGGCTGGGACAACACCTTATGGAATTCATGGTGCAGGTGTCTGCTGATCCTATACTTAAAATTAGATGAATGTCTCTCTGAAACACAAGCTTCTCTTCGGAAGTGAGCTGGGCAAAGAGGAGCACACGGCTCTTCACTACCCCAGGACTGGTCAGCAGATCGGTCCTAGCCACAGACGGAGCATGGACAGAGACAGCACCCATAGACATCTACATGGAAATACATAGAGGTGTCTACAGCCTCAGAATGACCTTTTTCCCTAGCAGTCAGATTGTGGTTAACTCTACTCATGCTGTAAAGCCTAAAATCCAGTGAAGCTGAGGAAAATTTACTGATAACRACTGCATGCTTTGGATCATCCCCTCCAACTTTCATTATATTGTGCTGTGAGTATAGCAATTCAGGGACAAAGTTCTCTTGAGTGCCCCAGAAACAGTTGGGTTTTCTGGCTCCAGCCCAATAAAGCTTGCAAACCAATCCCCCCATTCTTCTTCTTTTTTTTTTTAATATCATGATGAGATGCTCTCTGGGATATTCATAGAGATCAGTTTCATCCACAGCATGCGAAATATACTTAGAATGAACTTTAATTTATTGCATCGCTATCTCAATACAATACATCCACACCTCTACTCCTCTTATATTTTTAGATGCTCTAAAGTAGGTTGCATGTATTTAGAAAGAGATAAGAAATAGAATAGGAGATGGTAGTTAGCAGCCAAATTCAACCCTCCCTTTTTTTTTTCTTTCCAGTGAAATTGAATGCGTCAAGATAAAAAATTAACTTTTATAATAGGATATTATAAAATATGAGGGGATTTTGAAATGAGAAACAAGAAAAGTCATGAAAATAGTAAATGTCACAATATCTCTTTTCTCCATTTGCTTTACCTATAATATAAGCTCTCCACAGCGTAACACTGATTTCAGTGTATATATATATATATTTTTTTTTTCAGAAAGAATGACTTTCTAATAACTCACATGTAATTTCTACTGAAGACATAGCATAGCATGTGTTATCAATCTTGGCCATCATGAACAATTGGAAGGGGTGGCATTGTATCTATGAATATGCAAATTGGGAGATTCGTTACTGAAATATGTATGAAAAGAGGTTTAGTGTGCCTTTTCATAATATACATGTTCACATTTGGTGATCAAAATCATACCAGAGGAATAATGATGGAAGCTAGTAAATGTTTTGCTGAAGGTCACCCCAAGATTTTACTTCCTCAAAGCTAGACTTGAGTTTTGACTCCTTTTTTTTCCCATTGGAAAAAATATTTGATTATTTTTGAAACATATAACTTGYCATTGATCACAAATTAAATTTTAAGTTTAAATTAATTTTCTATGACAAAACTACATGCTATTATTGTCAAAATGGTCAAAATGGAAATAAATTATAAATTATATCAAGATTTATGAAAAAAAAAAAGTGTTTGATCAAAGTAACTGACCTTTACTCCCTGGATTTTTACTTTAAAAAATATTCATATTTTAGACCTTCTAGATCAGTACAAATAGGAAAAGCAATCTTATCTGGTAAACATTTCCACTCAGATCTACTTGCATGTTTATGTTGAGAAAACTGAAGAAAGCCCGACCATGACAAGACAGTAAAACTTCCTTACAAAGATCAGCTGTTTTTATAGATCCATMAAGCAATTTATGTAAAGTCTTAGGGCATTTTGGACCTTTTTGATCCATGCCTGTCAGAATAAAGAATTCATTTTATCAGAATAGCTCAGTGGCCAATACCTTCTACCACTAATAGAGGTGAGCAGTTTATGGTGACATTGCTAYGACCTCCTGATTTAAGCTGAGATATTTTGCTCTGCATTTGGAGCACTTCAAGAATGTACAAAAACCAAGTCACCTCGAGGACAGCTGTTGGATGGTAACTCATCAGGCTGTGGCAGCTCATCCTCTTGTGGGGYTATCTCCACACTAAGAAGTGAACTGCAGTAATTTTACATCCAATATCCACAAAATTGCCATCTAAACAATGAGTAAAGCAGTGGTGGCTACGGAAGAACAGGACAGAATTTCATTTGAGTACGAAATGGGTAATCCTCTCTACTAGAAGACAAGACTGTGGGCTGTAAGGCAAGAGATGAGTTTACAGATTTTGCATTTTGATAAGGCTCTGGATTGTGATGTGCTGAGGTTACAAAATGGGCTTTAAATAACAATAATGTAGGAGTTAGATTCCAGATCTTGTTGCTTGGGTAGGAGGAAGAATACACAGGCAAAAAGTCACAGTTATTCTTAAATGAGAACCACATATTATGATACGTGACAAGCATAAGAAAAGGAGAAGGGAAAGGACAAGGCAATAAAAGAACTTGTTCTACCTCTCAGAAGAAAGGAGTAAARTAGCTAGGGAAGGTGATGAGGAAGGGTCTGCTTGGGCTGTCCTGATGGAGGGGAAGGAACCAGATAGTCTTCCCAATGCTTTGGTTCACCTTCAAYATAGTTTTAAATATCATTCCACACTATCATGAGATGATACAGYGTGGTTTTCCCCACAAGTAGGGTTTGGGATTCAGATAAAGGAAGTTTTTCTGAAGATACAGACTAACATTTTCAATATTACCTTGTGAAAGAGGGAAGACATGTGTGTGTGAAACAGGAGGAGATTTGGCTTTATAAGAAAAAAAAAAATCCTCCATCAACTTCACGTAGGGCTAATTAACGACAAAGGCTCAAACTTCCTGCTTTCCTTCATAAACTTATAGTCAGTAAAAAAGCCATTTTCTATCTTTAAAACTCATCTCTGCTGAATTTCTTGSAATCCACAAGGATATTCTGGTGCAGTGCTTAGAGCTATAGAATTGTTGCTATTTTATTTTTTCTAATTAGTATTGGTGACTCTTGACCTGTCCTCATTTTTTAAAGAGAGATATTACTTTTAATGGAAGAATGATATAGGCCCAAACTTTTAAAAATCCCAGGTGGGAATTCAGTACCTACCTCCTCACTGCTCAGGGCATCACATCTTCCTTTTCACCAGTCTTCAGAAGACTTGAAGTTATTTATGTCTCTACGCTAGCTTTTATGTGATGGTGTTTCTCCAGCTTGCTTATATTGTTTCATAGTGCTTATGCTACAGAAGTTGCTTATACTGGAGAATATGCTCACAYACAAATTGAGGCCAAGCTCTTGACCTCATTGAGGTGGAGAGACTGAATTTTGGGGGTCAGGAGCCCACAAATGGACTACGGGCAGGTAGTGTAGTTGGCTAGAGAGAGGCAATGTAAGGAGAARCTCACAGGTAAAAGGATTTGGCTCCATTCACCTTGTTGGGTGATCACAGCTATACCATTTCCCCATACAGAAGCTCAGTTCTCAGCACAAGCTATAGAGGCCGGTTGTTTTTCACCATCACAGGATTTTCACTTCTGCTGAGCAATTCATTTTGGCCTGCTGGTCTTCTGGTACTTGAAACATCCTTAGCAGCAGCTGTAAGGTTGAATAGGAAATCCAGTCCTTATCAATTTCTGTCTCTTGCTGCTCTTGCTGGAGTGATTGGTTTTTATTTTAGTGGAGAAGCGCATGAAATTCCATTCTGGTTCCTCTCTCTGTTAACTTCCCCTGTCAGRCTGGATTATGCCTGAGGAAGAGAGGGTGAAGACAGAAAGTACCAGTCCATGAGTGGTCCTGGGAGATGCTGCAATTCAGAAGTTTCTTCCTGAGGTTCAGTTCCTTCCTTGCTTTCTCTTATTTTGAGTATAGGAATTTTTTAGTAGTCTGATGCCAGTCTATACTTGCAGCAGTTCTCAGCCCCCTTCATGCTTTTTTTTTTTATTGTTTAGTAAACTGATAGTTAACTCTGAGGTTACAGTCTGTCTCTGTTGTGTTTGCAGTGTGGAAATGACAGGTATTTTTGTTCCCACGTACTAAGTTTCTGAAGCGACTAAGAAATAAATTTCCTGGAGTGGGTGTAGAGGTGGTGGTGGTGGGGAATAAGTATTTTGCAGTATTGAATAGACATCCACCTCTGCCTTGTGAATGGTATCTTCCTTTCAAATGAGTACATGGATAAATTACGTAGACAAAAATTACAGATTTTTCAAGAATAAAGACAGAGAAATAGASCTGCTCAATAGCAGAGATGGTTGCCACATTGGACAGGCCAGACTGTAAATCCCTGCTTTCCTTCTCCCTGATATCCACTTCCAAAACACAGCTTCCAAGTTATCACCTGGCTTGGTTATAACACCTGAAATATGAACCTGACAGATTGCTTTTTTCGTTCCATTGCTGGAACTGTCCTTGTTGTAACCTCCCTGGATGCAAAAAAAGGTTAAGTTAGTGTCTAGATTCAGTGGAAATAGATATGTCAGAAGTTCTTGAAGGATTGATCTGGAGCCCAGCTAGGGGCAGACCATGAAGCCAAGGAGCTGTTCATTAGCAGAGCCACATTGTGCATTAATATTTAACACTTTTAAATCCCACCAGAAATTTAGAACATTAGTAACAGTACAATGTTTAAAATAAAAAAAAAAAAGACAAAAATTTAAAAAACACAAATCTGTCCCCAGGAGAGGTAATTAGACACACCAGCCCATAATGTTTACAGTAATGTCAGAGGAGAGGCAACAGCTTGTGTTGCCTGAGGATCTACTTCAAAACACCCAGCTAAGAGCACATCTATTAAGCTGGAACTAGCAAGGGTGAAAATGAATCAGAGGGTCACACACGCTGCGTTTGGCTTTGTCTGAAGCACTTATTGTGAGTTACGAGTTGATTCTTTCCCTCCCCTCCCCATGTTTGCAGAAGAAACTCAATCCCCGTCATGGCAAGATATTCTGGGTTTGTTGTGTTTTTCCACATCAAGTTCCCCTTCAGCCAAGCAACTAAAACATTAATGCCAGTGTCACACGTCATGAATTCACACTTCACAGACCAATAGGTGAGGACCAAGAGCTGCCGCATCAGAGCTAAGGAGAGGGGATGCAGGCTGCTGTTCAAGATCCTTTCGAGACATTATCTTTTCTCAGCTGTAGTTGAACTTTTCCATATTGATTTAACAGCTTTTGTGTCACTTTCTGGCAAGGAGGTTCCCTTAAAAGAAAAAAAAAAAAATGGGCAAAATGTTTGTTTTGCTCCATTGACCACCCAGGGTAAGCCTAATAAATCAAGCGATTAGATCCTTCTTGAAATATTTCCCTAAAATAGGTTTACGTGAATGCGTGGAAAGCCAAGGATCATGTTAAACAAGTAGCAATTTGTAATACTTTCTCCTTRTGCAGTGCGAGGATGCCAAAATGTTTTAATTAATTGAGTTTCACATTACGCTGTGTGAGCGTAGGGATTATCCTTGCTTTATAGCTGGAGGGAGATAGCTGGATGATTTGCTAAAGGCCACTTCACCCACCCGTCAGTGCCAAGACAGGGAGCTGAATCAAGATAAATCGAGTGCAAGAAACCAGAAGCCTTCTTTATTTTTTTTTTTTCCCTAAGGCCAGAAGGCTCTTGGGTACTTTTTTRGTGAATGAACCCAGTTTCTGGTGTCAGGAGTGCCTCCTTTGGTAGCAGGGTAGTTGCCAAAAGAGGAAGACCTAYGGCATGGGATAAAGTAAAAGAAGCCACTTGAAGAGATGCAGTGCAATCTGCCCATTGCTCACTCCTTCATTTCCACATTTTCCAGAAGCACGGTAAAGAATATCTCCTATATGTTCACTGATTATGAAAAGATACGCAGATATATAGAATCAAATGCTATTTTAAATGTTGTGACTGCTAAAGAAGTTCTTCCTACGGTTAACAGAATACATGTGATTGTTGAGAGGACTTTCTGGCTGACCCTTTTTTTCCTGTAGACTCTTTTTCTTYCACTGCTGCTATGTCCTTGTGTTGTGTCCTAGTACAAGTAAAAGGCAGGGGAGGGCTGAACCAAACACGTGCCTCCAATCCAGCCTTCTCTAAGGATGATCTATGTTCCTGCCACTTCCTCAGCCAACATCTACAGCACAGCTTCTTGGTCTTTTCTCTGACATAATCACACTCCTCACTTCTTTCCCTCTGACCTCACTCCCTGCCATGTCACCACTCGGTTATCCCCCAAACACCTTTCAACGGGGAGAGGAGAGAGGTCAAACTATAYATATATATGTTTTAATTTTGCCCCATTGAGGAGACAGCTCCAGGAAGATATTTGCTAAGAGCTCTCATTTGTCTCTCTCGCTTTTTTGGAGTCATAACCCTGGCCACAAGACCAAGCAGCGGAAGTTTCTGTGGGAAACTTGCGTAACTCCACACAAGTACAATCTGTTTTTTTGGGAAGTCCCTTCTCCTTCATGCCAGAACTGAGTCATTGGCACTCAGCAGGCACCTAGCCATGGCAGAAACACCCAAGCCATGGAGAGGGAGAGCTTTACAGTTCAGTGACAGACCTTGAGAAGATCATCCAGGGTGTAAAATATGTCAGGAGGATCCATCAGTACCCACTGTGTGAACACTTCCRTCGAGGAAAGTTTCTCTGGGATGATGTATTTCAAAGTCTAATTATCACACACGGGTGATAATTATGACATACATTGGCAAAGAATATGATCTGCTTTTGGCTGCCAAATGTCCCYTCACCTTCCCCAAGTTCTCGTCATACCAATTAATCTGATAACCATGTGAAAAAGAAAACGCACTTCTGTCTGATTGACGTCAGTAAAGACAATCCTCCAAAAAGTAACTAACACATATCTTTGCTAGGAGGAGGAAAACATGATTTTCAGCACATAAACATCTGTGAGGAAAACCTCAGCACTTATTTTCATGTGCTCTGAGTCTCAGCCTCTGAACACATTCACCCCTTCGTAATGCACAGCTGACCCCATCGATTTCAGCAATGTTGCTCTGACATAAAAGTGACACAGAGGTGGATGGTCCCTAAATGTGCTCCATTTTATTCAGTCATTTGAGGATGGCACTACCATACACTTCACAAAGCCCTCGTGACCCGTGGCTATGATTTCTCAGCAATATTGGGGTGAGCTATTTGCAAACAAAAAGGGACGATGCACTCTCTCTTTTCCACTCTGTCTACCCAGTCCTATTGCCTCCGTTATTTAAGATCTAGAACTCATTGAGTGAACTCTGAGTCAGAACAAGGAACCAATCCAGGTGTAAGCTAACCCTGCCCAGAAAAAGAGAAAAAATAAAAGAGYGCAGTTTTCAGCTAGATGGATGTCTTGGACTTGTTCCTCATAGCAAATGTACATAWCACGTAGTGTTAGCAGCAAGGACACAGCTGGAATGATCTCCCAAGAGTGTGGAAAGAGGGACAGGAATGAATTATTTGGAAACAGCTTGGATATCAATTGACTAAAAGCGATCAAAATGCCAAAGCCCAGGCATTAAGAGTGACAGTCTGCTAGCTCCTGTCTCTCCTGTGCAGACAGGCCTGTCCGCTGCACACAGGAGCCTGCCCTGCTTCACAGCACAGCATGCCACATCGAAAGGAAATGAAACAAAATGAACCACTTTTTGTGCCAGTCTGGAGGTCGRGTAAAACCTGACATCATCACTTTAGCAATTCTAGTTCCCTGCCCTTTCTTCAGTACAACTAAAGTGAGATTCATAAAGCCTAACTTAAGCTCAGCGAGTAATTTGAGGTTTTCTTCAYACAAAATTGATAGAAAATAACACTCCTTCAGAGATATACAAAGTCAGATGTCTAAAGTTAGGCCAGCCAAATTAGAAAGAGGATCTGGGAGGACTGGTAAAGGTCTAACTTTCAGAAGTCATGTTCCYAGTGCGTACTCTCTTCATCTGATCTTGTAAACTGGCAAGAAAGGTTAAGCAGGGTTTCATCTCACTTAACCGTAGGCATCTAACAGCATAGATGTCTCTTTCTTTCATATCTCTGGATATATCATGGATATCCCTGGTTCTTTCATTAACTACAAAGATAATGAAAGAAATAAGTGCGAGTTATCTGACCTTCCTTGGATTTTTGTTCCAGGAACGGGGACAGTCACACTCAGGTCTTTACTAACTAAATGCATTTCCAGGGATGATAAAAATCGCTTTGCGGGGGGAACTCGCATGTTGGTGCCTGGATACAGTTATCTGGTTCCAGTCTCCTGCTGCAGATCTGTAACAGTGAGAAAGGAGACAGAACATTCATTTAGGACTCTTTCTCCTACACATCTTGGTGTTAACTCCAAAAAGAGAGATGTCTCAAGGACTGCATACCACAGAATCTCTGTACCCTGAAGTAGGTAGGTTGAGGGATGTATTAGGATGATTATAGACTCAGTAGAGGAAGGTTTTTTAGCAACTGGAAGTGGTAAGCAGGAACATTTGAAAGACACCCTAAAAGCAACTCAGAAACTCTCATTTCAAACAGAAAACATCTGGAAGAAAAAATARCACAAGTCCCATCCAAGTGCCTGAATTAGTTTGTAGGAGAAATCTGCTATCAAGCAGAGCACAGTCAAGACAACAGACATAAACAGTTTTGGATTGTATCTTGACTGCATCTTCCATACCACTTCAGAATTATTGCTTRCTATTGACTTGCCACTGCTTGCTCYAAARCWGTGAGACAGCAAGACTTCTGCTCTTCTTGGAAGAAGRCACAGGGAGAAGGTGAGGCTAAAGGAATCGAGATCTCCCCTTGACGATGGGCAATTGGTTCTACCTTATCCTATTTTACATCTGTGGTGCCTCTCTGACCATATTCAYGCTGATATCTGAGCACCTCATTTATCCTCACAACATCTCTTTGCAAATAAAAAATAGCTATATAACTGTGCCTGGTATAGTAAGCATCAACACCTACCTCTATGATAGAAGCAGTTACCTACTAGGTCCTTGTCTGTTTCCACTGGCAGATGAGCGGCCATCAAAGACAAATTCTCACCTAAACCACAGTCAAGATTAAGCAAGATACTTTCCATGTTGAAWGTTTAGCTCTGCCTTGCAGATCTGCTCCAGACAAGCTAAGACTCTGCTTACAGAAGCAGATGCTTTCTCTGAAGAATCACTATAAACACCAGCCTTGGTAGGATAATTTTTCAAAAATGGTAAATTTCATCTTCTTTTTAAGGGTGAAAGGTGTAGAGGAGAATCAATTTTATTAATTAAAGGTTAATTTTATTCCTGTKACAGATGGCTCAACTCTGTGCATTGGAAGATGTTTCATCTGAAGAATGTGGGTGGCCAGGATGGAGAAAGCAGCCTCTTCCTGGYCACTGCTCCCTGTGTCAAGCAGAACCTTATGAGTGGAGGAAGCARTGATTTCTTTCCTGAAAATACCTGAGCTGGCTCAGCTGGGAAAAGATTTTGGAAGAACAGGGCGCAAAGACCAAGGGAGAGAGACAGCTGGCCGGGAGCCCAGGGCATGAGGATAGACCGGGACAYTTCCTGAGGGGAGCTGGAGCCCTGCCTCTGGCAGAGAGCAGAGCCACAATGAGGCCTCAGAAGTGACTGTGGGGAAAAAAAGGGACTTTCTTTGGCATTCAGAGGGGATGGAGCTCATGCAGGAAGTGACAGGAGGTGGTGGGAAAGCAAGAGGAAGGTGAAGGGACCTCCCACAAGCCTCTAAAAGGCACRGCAGGGAGGACTTGTTGGCAAAAATTTTCATTTAGTGTCTCATGCAGATCTGAGCTTCACTGTTTAATGAGCTACGTTGATGGTGTGTATTAGAAACCTAGCAGTTGGGACTGGATCTTGTGCTTTGACACGCTCTATTTGAAAAAATAAAAATAAAAAAGGCATATGCTGATCTGTGCTCTAGGTTATCCCTAACCTGGTGGTCCATCCCAGTACCCAGTACGTGAAGSACTCAACAGGAGGTGAGAAACTTCCCTTTGTCCCTTTGCAGATRCTTTTTCTCTGGATTTTACCTTTAGGATACAGGCAAAATGAATACAAATTTTCTGTAATCTAGGTGAAGAGCAGGAGGGAATCATATGAAATCTTCCTGGGTACCATACTAACAGTGGCATTATTGGAAGAAAATCAAGAGCAGAAGAGGAAGAGGAACAAGGTCTGCCAGTCATGCTGATAGTTGGTAGTTTCTACGGTTTTCAAGAATTGATTTGTCACCTTATTGCTCAGGYAGCCAGATCCAAGGGAACATTGTGAGGCAATTATCGGTCACCTTGCACATGAAAAGAGTCTAGGGACCTCCCTCAGGGAGCTCTWCCAGCAAAGGACATCGGTGTGCATCTTTAGTGAAAGCTAAGCATTCTCCCAAAGCAGATCTGATGATTACATTGCTCTTTGCAACTCCTRTGTACTTTGTAGCTTACTGAAGAGTCATTGACATTTGTGCTAAATGACCAGATCTGAGGAATAGGGAATCACAAGGCAACTGCTGAAGGACTTGGTTTGCATACCTGGAAATATGAGAATACTCATGCCTGGTGTGAGTATTTCTCCAGAAAAGATAGTGGATAACTGGCCTTTTTTCATGAGTCTCTTAATGCTTTGAAGATTAGACTGAAAGTGTCCAGGCAGTCCAGGCCAGATAATTACTGTATACTCCTCAGATAGCTATCTCTGCTGTAAGTGCTGGCAGAAACTAGGTCTTTTTGTGGATATGACCCTAAGAACATCAAACTTACGGCTTTCAGGATATCCGTCCAGTAGTTCATTCACTCTCAGCTCATCACTTTGCTTCAAGTTATGTTTTTGGCCCCCAGACGAGCCACCATTCACTACTATTTTTTTCAACAAGGAGTCTGAAGGAGCTCAAGGCCCAGAGAGGCCCAGCAAGACCCAGTTTTTTTCTATATCAGGAGCAAATACTCACAATGCAAAGTGAAATACATGTTTGACCCGAAATACTCTGCAACCACGGAAGAAGAAAAATGGCTGCCTACTAAGGTCCTCCCTCTCTACCGGGGACATGRCTGATGGTGGATGTTCACAATTTGTGTTCCCAGCAGGCTTGTCTCCTCTCTGGACTGGTCAGACCCTCTGCTTTCCACAGGTGACAACCCAAAAGAGCACTGGGATTTGGCAAAAGTGGTGGGACTCCTCTGTGTGGTCTCTCTAGAGTCTTTTCCCCATGTAGAGGCATTTCAGTTGCACWCTGGGCCTAGCTTGACCACACAGGTCTCTCTTCTCCTTAGCTACTAAACGAATCCATAAAATGGCCTGTTGACTCTGGTTTTCTGAGCACTTTGARTCGGGAAAAGGACCACCAACAATTTGCAGCAAATAATGTGGAGTGTACACTCGAGAAAAAGGGCTGTTTTGCAGCCGCTCATAATCTCTTTATGTCCATGGGAAAAGCCAACATAAAGCATTTTTATTGCAATAATAAAATTTGAAACTTGCATGTGGTGGAAAGAGGAAGCAGAAAAAGGAGTCTGTGGTAAGTGCGCCTATGAAACTGCT
This sequence comes from Eudromia elegans, assembly GCA_003342815.1. NCBI lineage: Eukaryota > Metazoa > Chordata > Aves > Tinamiformes > Tinamidae > Eudromia > Eudromia elegans. Next base: position 1,120,063 of record PTEX01000170.1, on the reverse strand, counting down.
ATATGGAGGAGAGAAATGTCAAAGCTGAGGGACAAATGTCCGAGATGTCTCTATCTAAGAATAACCATCGAGGAATTCTTGGGAATCTAAGAGATGTCAAAACTCATAGCATCCTTAGTCTTCTCAATCTACTTTTTATTATTTCTAATTAGGGGATAAAAGCAAACACTTTGAAAAAAATAAAAAGATCCTATGAGGCAAAAAGTTCAGTGTATTCTGGAAAAATATTTTGTCATCCCAAAATGTCTCGTTTATTCTACCTATCTAACTCTTTTTATGTTAATTCACATTGTTTTGTATTGCCTCAGGTGTCATGCACAAATGCTCTGCTACTGCAAATGGGTGTTGTAACATGAACATCCAGTTTTTAAAATGGTCAAGTAATTTTGTTTTACATTTCGGGTAATTAAGGACAGCTGCTCCTTAGTATTAGAGCAAACATACATTTTTCTCCTAGACAATTTTCTCTCATTCATCTTATTCCCAAATAGTTTGACAATTCACTTTTCTTTTCTTTTCCTCCAGCTAAGTTTCCTGAAAAAACAAACTTAAAACAGCAACTGAGTAGTGTTCCTTATTTTGACTTCATGCAATGAGGATGAGACCTTTGTATGAAGGAGAGAGACTGCTTAGTGTAAAAAGCCTGTTACAGCAATGGAGTGATTTACCATCATAAAGTAAGTTGACACAAGGGTGCAGGAGGGGAAAATAYATATGTTACAAATAGGGTTAAGTCTGTTATGGGAACTATCCTTGATAAGATATATCTAGTACTATATATCTTTTATTTAATCCTAAGAAGATATATTCACGTATATGTATACATGTACATATATGTATGTATATATATCTTCAGCCAATGCCAGATCTTGAAACAGCCACACAGTCTCCTGTATATATATCTGCCCACCTTGATGGAGACTTTTGGGGTGGCACGACTCACAAACTATTCCAGTGGAGGATCATCTAGCTGCTTCTCAAGGCCCTCTAGTTAAAAATAAGCCGCTTTCCATGTGGTTCTCCTACATGAAGAAACCAAATCCTTTCATTGGTCAGCTGGAAATCTGCTCAGTCACTTGAGACATATCGTGGATGAAARGTGTTTATAGTGTTTGATGCAAGGATTGTCAATCAGATGTCACACAGTGGCCCCATTAAGTCAACAGGAGTTTTTCCCATTGACTGCAATGTCCTTTGAATCGTCCTGAAGGTGCTGGATGCTTCAATAGCTTGTTGTGTGGGAGCTTGTTTCTGTAGTTATGGCCTTGGTGTGGGATTCAGGGGAAGTCTATTCCTAACCTGTGCGGGCGAGTCCTAAACAAGGCTGAGCAGACATCTGATTTTCATCACTTTGTCAGTTTGCTGGGAATTCCAAAGAAATTGTATGTTTTTTTTTTTTAAAAAAAAGAATTTATTAGTTATTTGGGTAAATGAGAAAGAAAAAAATATATATGTTTTGTTTGATTCAGAATGATTCATCATTTTTATGTCCCAGATTTTTATCCTGATTTCTTAAACAAGCAAAGCTGCTGCAGATATATTGTGTGTTTCGGTGTGTCCTCCCATCTTAAAATTCAGTTTCAGACTAATTTAAGAAAGGGCAAAAAAAAGTGCAGACAACTATAGCAAATTGGCATTTTACCGTTCAGAACCACTTTACTAATGATAAAAATCATATCCTGGGACACTGAAGGATGTTGTATTTTTTTCAGTTGACTGAGTTTTGAAAAAACAAATGTTCTGTGGCAGCATTTCTTTTAACTTGACACATTTCTATGTATTTCTAAGCTAAACACAATGGTCCCCTGACCTCCTACAGACCTATTATTCTAATATACAGAGCAGCAGTCACTGAGCTCATGAGGCCATTAGTTTTCCTCCCTCCTTGCCTTGCCTTGTCTTGCCTTTCCTTTCTTTTCCTTCCTTTTCCTTTTCTCCATAAAGCAAGTTTCTACAAATCTAAACTCAGAAAGRAAAACATAAATGCTCTGGCAAAACCTAACGAATGTAATTCTGATGTGATGGCCCCAGAGTATTAGTCCATAAACCAYTTCAGAGTTCAGGAGTTTAGGTCTACAAATGTACACACGTTTTGCTTTGCAACAAAAGCAAAGCAAAACCAACAAACAGGCAAAACTYCCACTTTAGCATCTGTGGCAGTAAGAGATTCCTCTGAATCAGACTCCTRTTGCTCATAGTTGAACCTGGCTTGATTCATGGCATAGGACAACCTGCCCGTGACCTTCTGGGCTTGGGAAGACCTAAGCACCTTCCTCACCTTCTCCAGGTCTCCTGCACCTCCATTCCCCATGACAGGCAGGGAAGGACATTCCAGTGGGCAAAATGATTTAATGGCACCAGGTCCGGGATACATCACTGCAGAGGCAATGCACTCTGGAATCCACATAGGGAAGAATGTGTGTGAAGGTAAAGGTTGYTAAAACACCACATTTTGTTATGTGTCATCTTTGCAATAAGGCTGGATTTACTGAAACAGCAGAGTAAAACTGGAGCAATTATCCCATTTAAAGCAGTGTATACTGAATTCACCCAGGCTCAAAGACAGCCTCTGCTTAGAAAAACTTAGTGAGAATTACCATTAAAATATTTATTTAGAATATACGATCTGCATTTTATGTCAGCTTAAAATTATACTATATTTGACAGTTGCTAAATTCAAAAGAAAACCAGTACAAATTCTAATGAAGTAAATGTTTTTTTTTCAAATCGCCACCTCTCTTCATAGTGCATTTTTCCTTAATATTTTAATGAAAACTCAAAATAAACTGGCCTTTTGAATAAATATAAAATGAAAATGGTCATTTTAGCTTTTCCTGGAAAAAAAATATTTTCTTATGAAAAACATTAACTTTAATTAATGTTGCTTTCACTGTCTCACACACAAATAAATTATCCCAACTGGATTTGGTTTGGCTGTTTTGTGACCTGTGTTGAAACACAGCCTTTTATCGGTACAGCATAACATTTTAGCACATCTATTCATGTAAGACAACAGCAGAAACAGTAGGTATTACTTACTTGACATGTTCACACTCAAAGAGAATATTCAAAAATGAGAGGGAAAGGATTTTTTCCTTTTTTTCTTCTTTTTTTTTCCACTCATGACCTCCATTATGTGTTTGGAATATAAGTCGTCTTTTTTCATTCTCGGTGTTTCAAATGATAGTGGGTGTTATATCTCAGGTATCTGAATGCCTTTCCAGGTCTCCACCAACATGGGAGCATGGAGACCTGTAGATAGGTGACTGAAGATGAAGCTTTCTTACCCATGAACATAGTTCCTGAGCACTGGCTCTTACTACTAAATAATTAGAAACATTAGCTTTACTTAACAATCTGAGTACACACTTCCTACAAAACAGTTTTCAGCTGATGTTCCCATTCTCTCCCATTCTTGAGCATGATTTCCTGCATGAGAATATGCATGGGTTTCTGTATCCGCATTTGAGTGCAGATGTCCAGCCTTTTGATTTCACTAGACCTTTTTTGACCAAAACAGCATTCCAGCAKCAGGCATCAAGCATCCCCACAGCAACCACATCCTCACCTGGCTTAACAGCAGCCAGAGGAATGCTGTTTGTCAGCCAGAAGTGGTTTTGGAGATATACCTTATGAAACAATCAGCTGTTCCCAGAGAGGGACAGGCAGGACAGGAGAAACCACCAACACCTGTCTTGGCAGGCATCCTAATGAAATTCTTCCTCCTGCAGCCAGAGGAAGGAGGAAGGGTGAACAGAAAGCTCTACTTACTTTGGAAACAAGCAGATTCCCAGATTTGCCAGTATTTAAACTAGTGTGCTGTGCAAACGTTGGGAGTGATTAAAAGCTGGTGTCATCAGTGAATTTCTGGAGTTCTGTTCCAAATCAATTTAAGGACATGATACTAAATTCTACTGGAGGAGAAAAAAAAAAGGCAATGTCAGGACTAAAGTAGTTCAAATAAACTGGGGGTTCTTTCTTTTTGGATTAGGTTTTGAATCAAGGGGGAAAAATGTTCAGAATAATCTGAGAAGTTTTTTATTTGCTCCTGAACTGGGAAATGCAAACATTTTTATACTGACACTGAAACRTTTTGTCTGGCTTTTGGGAATTACTTCCATGCGAGCATCTTTTAAAGGAGCGTGGGTATGGGAGCAAACAGGCAGCATCGGACCTCCTGGAGAAGCAGCAGAGAGGGGCAGAGCTTCCCTTTCCAAAGCTGTTGCAATGCTTGCTCCAGCTGCTGGAGACTCAGGATTAATCATCTGCCGAAACAGATTAGACTCCTTCTCTTCTAAATGGTCTTAGAGTATCATCATTCTTGTAAGAGAAGAACGCCAAAGCACCATGTGCTAGTCCAACAAGCTTCAACCCTTTCCCACTGTGAGCCCGCTTCTGGATCATGACTCCACTTCCAGGCTCACAGCCCAAGTCAGGTCACGACCCCGACTTTGGAAACCACTGCTCTATGAGACTGTGTGCTAGTCCTCTTGGAACCCTTCGGGCTTGCATAATACGCTTAAATAGCCTTCAAAACAGGCAGGGAGGCACCGATTCTCCCATAGGTTAGGCATTGCTAAGGATTGCCCAATTAATGTCAGATCAAGGATTAGATTGAAGAGTTTCTGTCTCTCAAGCAGGTGCTCTGACACTACACTTCGGAGTGATACAGGTTTGGCTTTTGTTTTGGTTTTGGTTTTTGACAGTAGTACTCTAAGCTGTCTTTGCAACTGACTCCCTATCCCTTAATTATGAAAAGGGAGAAAGAGAGAGACACAAGGAATATGAGTGGTTGCCTTGTTGTCTTTGACCAAGAATCTCTTCAGAAATCTCTGACCTATGTTCCAGTGTCCAGGCCACTTGTATCAAAGATATCAAGAGGAATATGGTCACCGAGCTATGGAAAYACAGGCCTGTAGGACCAAAGATCTAACTGGATGTAACTGCCTTTCTTTGCATCAAGGAGATAGTGGCAAATTATATTGCAACAATATATAAATAATATATGTAATATGTGTAATTGTGTCCTCCCTGTGTCTAAGAGAATAAGCGTATGAGCACTGAAGTYTGGAGAAGTTAGCTGACATGCTTACTCATACAGAGTAGCTAAATTAGTGAACTGTCTTACTTGATTCCCTGTAAGTCATTAACTGAGGCTGYGTGAAGGAAATTATCCTTTCAGACATTATTCTCAATAGTTTAGGGTTCTCATAAATTGCTTCACACACAAGCCCTATGCTGGAAAGACTCTCTTACTAGACCTTTTTGGAGGAAAAAGAAGAAGAAAAAAAAGAAAAAAAAATTATTCTCTTTTCTCAGCATACTTTAGGCAGGCTTGTAATACCATTGGCAAGTTTCCAAGTGTTTAATTTGGAACTTGATACCTTTCATTAAAAAAGAAAAAAAAAATCWATTTGAAAGATCAGAAGAGTTTACGCTGGAGCCGCAACGAGCTGCTCGAGGGAGAGTTGAACTCCGGTGAACAAGGCCCTGAGGGCTGGCTGGGAAAAGCAGATCAATTCATTCCCGTTTGCCTTTCAGGTYTGGGATAGAATTGCGAGGCTGAAAAGGTGAAGCCATGGAACAGCTGTATGCTGGAGGACATCAGTGATTCAAGCCATCACAAGGCATTTGTAGAGTGATGCTGTCTCTGCTGCCCATAGGCCACCACACAGAGAGGGGGCATTAAGGGTAAGAAGCACCAGCCAAAAAACGTTAAGTCCACATAAGACTCTTCCCTTTGGACATCCATGGCAGGACCTCTGAAGAGATATCAATTTAGCATAACCATCTACCAAAGAAAGGGATTCTCCTGTATGAGGCCAAGATAAGAAAAGTTCACATAACTTGATCTATTTTTAAGCTAATGCAGTAATCTTTTATTTCAGTAATTTTCCCTCAATTTCCTGTCTCCCCAGGAGGCAACAACTTTAGATTTGCATTTCTCTTCATTTATTTCTCTGCACTGCTTCTCCCTAGATTTTTTTTTCTCATTGGAAATATTAGGTAGAGAAAACCTTGCTCTTCCTGGAAGCAGGAGACTCACTGTCCATGTGCACCCAGAGTGTGTACCCTGAAATACAACATTCCTATGTCCATTCAATAACATTTTGGGTGTGAGTGATGGGACAGTGACTGGAGGTCCTAGCTTAATACCTTTCCTATCCCCGATGGTGGATCTGCAGCTGAGGCACCTTTCAGCATTTAACACCAACTGAGATAYGACCAGTGATTCTCCTTCTAAGATTAACACTGAGACTGTGCTAAAATACATCTTTTTTTTTTTCTTTTTTTCTCTTTTTTTTTTGTTTTGTTTTTTGTTTTTTTAAAAAAAGAGGTCAATCCTTTTCATTTTTCCACTATGAAGAACTATGTCTGCCGTTTGTCCAATACATGGTGCCTTGTAAGCTCTGGATGAATTCCTGTTGTAATATTTCCTGTTTAACTTGCTATAAACAAGGGTTTATACTTTGATAACTTTCTCTTTATGTATTTACTTTTTTTCCAGACAGATAACTTGCTGAGAAGCAGGCTGTATATTTCATCCYCAAGCTGGATCCTGAATGGAGTGGAGACCAGAGCAGAGCTGGTTGACAGGGCCATCTTACATGTTTAAGAGAATGAGAAGTCTGAATCAGATTGTCAATTCCTAGTCTATGAAATCCAGCACTGAAAAATGTCCCAAATTTCAACTTTTACATGAATGTTTAAATGAACATAGAGTTTCATCTTCCAGACATCACTGATGGACCAAAAAGGCTGGAAATTTTTCAATACTTGAGTTTTGATACAAAGGCCACTGGTGTTTAATAATGATAATGATAGTGACRTTAATAATAATTATATTGATATGATGATAAAAGCAAGCTGAGATTCATCTTCTTGTAAAGAAAAAAGTGTATTTAACACAAGCTTTCCTTATGTTCAATAGAGATTTAAAAAAASCCTTGGTATCAAAAGCCTTACTGAAGTCCAGATAGATCACATCCACCGCTCTGCCCTCATCTATCCATCTAGTCACCCCATCGTAGAAGGCTATCAGGTTAGTCAAGCATGATCTCCCCTTGGTGAACCCATGCTGGCTACTCCTTAGCACCTTCTTCTCCTCCATGTGCCTGGAAACAGCAGTCAGGATGASCTGCTCCATCACCTTCCCAGGGACAGAGGTCAGGCTCACCGGCCTGTAGTTGCCCGGCTCCTCCCTCTTGCCTTTTTTGAAGACCGGGGTGACATTGGCTTTCCTCCAGTCCTCCGGCGCCTCCCCCGTTCTCCAGGACCTTTCCAAGATGATGGAGAGCGGCTCGGCTACGACATCCGCCAGCTCACGCAGCACTCTGGGGTGCATCCCATCGGGGCCCATGGACTTGTGCGTGTCGAGTTTCCTCAGGTGCTCTCTGACCCAATSTTCCTCTACCCAAGGCAAGTCTTCCTCTCTGCAGTCCCTTCTCTTTTTCCTAAGGCCTGRGATTCTAAAGGGCTGCCCTTGARAGCTATCAGCCCTATCTGATAGCTCTGTAGTTCATGAGGACCAGCCTTAGCAGTGAAATCCATTCCAGGTAACTTCTCTGAGCTTTCAAGCAAGCCCTCACTCCAGAACACMGTAATGTCTTAAGCATGTTTTGCCAAATTAAGGAGTTGAACTAAGTCACCCCAGGCTTTAATTTTCATTTTAATCCCAGGAACAATTATTTATGCTCCTTAGAGGGTCTTGCTCATTAATTTCATAGGAGATTTCCTACATGCCTGGACCCTCTGTGGTAACATGCTTATGCAAAATTCCTGGCAATCACTACCATTATTGAACATTYTTCTCTGTCCCATAGGGTCAAAACAATCTGTTTTGCTGTTGAACTGTTACTGCAACACCTCTGAAGGAACTTTAGATGAGGGCAACACAATTTCAATATAGCCYAGGAAATGTATCCTGTTCTTTCTGTTTATTTTGATCTAATCGGTATATATGCGGACAAGATTTGGTTCAAGAAAATGTTTCTACTCTAAGTTTTTTAAGTGTTTTTCTTCAAGCCTCAGTCCTGCTCCATAGTGCATCAATCTGTCTCTGGCCACTCATCCCCAAGATACGTGTATTATGAAACATTTTTTGTTCTTTTTGGTTCATTCTATTTTTTTATTACTACTATTCAGGTGTTTTTTTCTACTTGTTTTATTTATTTGTTTGTTTTGGTTTTAAGAACTACTTCTCTTTCAGTACAAAAAGTCAAACCTGAGATATATCTCACTTAATTTTAAACATCTGTCTTTGTAGACATCTCCAGTTGAACTTRTCAAACTAAACTCCTCTCAAGGGTCATAAAAAAAATGGTCATCTTTGAGTGTATTTAATATAGATATCTACTTTAACAGTAGTGAATGTATATCTCAGATTCCTTTGACTAAGGACATATTTCAGTTGTTCACACACAGTTCTTCAACCTGCCCTTGAGTATCTACTCTGTGTTTCTACCTAGTGTTCTAGGAGCCTCATGGTCTCCTCTCCTAGCTCTRTTTAGATATCTTAGAGCATCTTAAATATCTTTCTAGTGTGGGCAACTGCATTTTARCCAGTGTTAAGGGAAGTTCCACTATTTCTGCAGAGGAAGAACATGCAAGGACGCTATAAAACTTTGAAAACTTATGAATCTGACTCCTGCTGCTCGTTACCAGTGCCAGCAAATGAACAAAAGAGAAAATATCATTTTAACACCAGATTTCTACTACYTATAAGGGGAAATTAAAGTGTTTATCTCATATAGAGATATCTTTATTCCTTTGAATAGTGGAATATAAATGAACAAAGAAGAATGCTCCAAGAACATATGTTTGATTATTTTTGGAAGTAAAACAGGAAGAAATAGATTAAGTTATTGGCATCAGGACACCCTTCCTATCTAATTGTGGTCTGGACGATCACAACATTCACATGCAAATTGTACAGCTAGCACATTACAATGTCTAACCCAATTTCAGAATTACTAGACCCTGTCCTTATGGTCTCAATTTTCTTATATCACAGTGTTCATTAAGGAGCCAGCCTGTACTCTCTGTTATTGAAGAACACATTCACAGTAAACTGTATAAACATATTTTGTCCTTCCTAAATCCTCCAAAATGTCATTACTCTCTCACATTTTTTAGCTTTCCCCAAAATGTTCTTTTACCAAATATTTTATCAAACATGTTTGTGAAGCTGGACAGYCTGAGAGCATTGATAGGAAATAACTTTCAGGCAATAAAATTTTAGTTACTGGCTATTATTAGCTGTGACCTCGAGTAAAATTCTGATGCCTCAGGAGTGCTGCATATATATGAAGCAGAAAAGTGATACTGCTGCTATACTTATGAATGAAGCCAAGGGTAGGACTTAGTTCACACATTTAAAATTAATTATGAAGTTTTCTGTGTCTGTGTGGAAGTAMGAGGATCTAAGGGCACTGGAGATCTAGTCCATAAGACCCTTGTATTGAGCCAACAGAGCTACTTTTCATACTAAACTGTCTCTCTCTAGGATTTTGTTAGATGGTTTAAAAYATTTGTCTCATTTGTGTACTCTGATTATCTCCTGCCTTCCTCACAGGTACATTTCTTCAGGCTTTTGCAGCCAAAGTCCATACTTGCCTTGATTGCCACAGAGGAGCTATGCTTTTCTACCCTTTGCAGCTCAATTTATATTCTTTTTCCTCTTGTTGGAACATAAAACCTGGTAATTACAACACTTAAAAAAGCTTCCCATTGCCTGTAATTCATCTACAAAGGTGAAGACTTTGCAGACTCATGCCTGGCAACTGCGGATCTTATTCGGTGCTTGGACTGACAGCTCAGCTGCAACTGAAATGCTCTGAAGTCTTTTGAACTTCAGCCTCCGGATGATCTTCCTTTTGCCTGCAGGGTCATGGGCTTTTTAGTGTCAACAAATGTGGTTGTTGAGATGAAGGCTTGTTAGAGTTGCTTTCACTATTTCTGCCAAATCAACATTTATTCAATGTTGTCTTCTCAATATYGTCCTTCTGCCACCAAGCCCATTAAGACTTTTGAAAAGTATTGAATGTTCACAGCATTCTCCCAAAACAAGTTTTGCAAGTGTGCAAGTGTGCAAGAAACACTTAGGGACATTCTGAGCATCATTATTTATCTAAGATCTGTATAAAGAYGTTTCATTGTAGAAACATCTCTGCTGCTGTACACAGATGAACAGTAATTAGAATAATCACGTCTCGTTTGTATGGACATCCCAGTCATTAGTATACATACAAGAACTAGAGAAGAAAAACACCCAGACCAATAAATATCACCCAGACTGATAAATAAAACTGCACAAAGTTAATGAAGCAGGCAAAGTTGACTACAAGGGACAAGAAAAACTCTTTGGGAATACATCCACTGTATATCTGAAAGGGTCACTTACTACTGTAACATCTCATTCATGGATTTACCTTACCATGAGGTGCAGGTCAAGGAAACTGTCATCAGTCATATCTGTAAGGGAAAGAATTTGTTCAGTAGGATTTTAGGAGCTATATTCAAATTACAGGCATATGGTTAAACTGTTGTGACTATAGTATTGTCTAAAGTGGGGTTTTTTGCTTGTTTTTTTTTTTTAAATCAATGCACAATTCAAAACACATGCTACTCAAGGCTGGCAAAATCTACTCTCCCTGTGTAGGTAATACAGAGGAAAAGCCACAGAGACTAGGATAGGAGATGAAGGGTGTCTCTCCTGTCACTTCAAATACCTTTCCCCATCCAATAGCTATACTCAATTTGGACCAAGTTCATTAGACACTTCTACTTTAATTGTGCTAAATCTAGTGAGAGAACAGAAGGCAGCCTGTGGTAGCCCTGACCACAACTGYTCATAATCATATCCAGCTGCTGTAATAAATTCAAAAACACATCACGTGCCCTCTTTTTGACTCCTGATAGAAGGCAGGCAATATAGTCTGTTGTGAAGGGGARGGTAAGGTAAAGCAATAGCAAGCGYTTTGCCTGCACTCACCATCCCCAAGTATTCATAGAACTCATTAAATTTATGCACCAAAACTGATTAAATTTACTCATACATCTGTACTGTTTGATTAATATTATCTAGAAAATACATGCATCTACATCTGTAGCTCTACCCATATCTATATCTGCATYTTCACTTAATGGAATGAAGACATGTATAAGAAGAACAGTGTATTGGATACCAAAGGAAGGTGYGAGAAGGGTAATCTCCACAGGTCCAGGGATGTTCACAAAACTACATGAAGCCACCACGAACCTGCAGCAAAASTAATCTTGCAGTCCCTTTCCCTGAGGAATGGAACAGTAACACTCAGCACACCAGGCCCACATATGTCACTTAGAAGGTCCTTTGCAGCATCATCAAGTCCTCTGCCCTGGCAGCACAGACTTCGCAGGAGGAAAATCAGGTGCTCGTCAAGTGCTGTGCAAGAAGAGAGGGTAGTGAGGTCCTGGCTGGCTGGTTTTAAGTGGGAGAATGTAATGTGATAAAAACCTCCTTTCCACCAAACCCAAAGGAGCACATGGAACTCCAGTGATGTGATTCGGATAAAGACATGGAACTCTGTAGGCTATGACCAACACCATGAAAGTTCACAGAGCAGAGAATTGCGACATTCAGGGTAAAAGACATAATCCCAAAATGTGCGAATCAGATCCTATAACAACTTCTCTGTAGACGAAGTTGCCATATTTGACGTTTTATTCACAATTTAGTATCATTCAAGTCTTTATTTTTGTTGTTTTCAGTACTTGTGCAAATCAACATGGCAAGGGAATAATAAAGATCTAGACATCACATAAATACCCGAAACACAAATTCTTCCATTTTCAGACTCATGTTTAAACTTTAAAAACAGTTCATAGACTCCTGCTGTTGTATTRTGTTACAATAAATGTTCATGGACCTTTCTACATGCAATGAAACATCTGTTTTTCTGAACCTCAGAATAAAAAGAACACCAAGGTTTTCTTRGCTTTTGGCTCCTCTACCTGAGTACAAAGCTTCACAGTGCCAGAAAAAGGCAAGAAAAACCTTGTAGATACTACTATCAATCATTATTTGTTTAGTTTGCCTGGTAACTTTATCATATGTCCTTTGTTCAAGACATATCAAATTCACATGGAGTTAACAAGACACTCAAGATTCACTTCACAAACCCACACGATTCACTTGAGAGAGACATGTCATAACATTTTCCACAGGGGTACAGGAAACATGTAATTATTTCTGTAGAACTCATACAGATTCAATAAGCAAAATGTTCGCAATTACTTAACCACAGAACCTGCAGAAATTAGCAATAAAGATACTAACAATTATTTAATCACATCATCTGCAGGAGCTACCAACGAGGATATCAACAACTATTTAACCAAATCATCTGGAGAATTTGATTAATCAAAGCTCCTTTGAAGATAAAACTAGTTCCTAAGGATTTTGTAAGAAAAGACCATACAAGTAATTTAATCACAGTGTCTGGAATATCAAGACAACTAGCAATTTAGTCTGGGATATGAAAGAGCAAGCAAGAGATAACACTCCCCAAGCTGCCCTGTATCATGCCTATACTTTAATGTAGAATCAAATTTGAGAACAGGGCTGTATTCCCAGTGGAGATGGTCATTTTTTTCCATGATTGCTGAAGGAGGGTTTCACAACGAAGGTACGTGGAAGGCAATTAGATAACAGGTATTTGGGGATCTGTCTTTCATCATAAGGTTTCAGGTAAATCTCTGAGAGTTTCTTTCTCTGTTTTCCCATCCATGCATTGGAAATAAAAGTACAGAAGAGAAGGATATCGGGTGGCTTTCAGGATCTTGTTGGTAGCCTAGGGCTCGGAAGATTCCAAATCAAGTCCATGCTCTGCAAGGGTGTTTCTGGATCATCATGGCCCAAACACTCAAGCTCTCCCTGCCTTAGTTCTGCTGAAGGATGATGAGTGTTGTCCTACCTCACTGGCGAAGATATTAAAGGTAAGATGTTATGTGTAAAATAAAAAAAAAAGAGCAAAGCCACCACAGTTTGATTGGAGGATGACCAGGAAGGTTGGCCAGGAAAAAGTCTCCCCAAAGCATAATTAAACTTGCMTGAGATAAGATCAAAAACTGCCTAGAAATGTAAAAGATTGAGGAATTTGACTTTTATGTCCGTGGAAGGATATCTTCAGTTTATCCTCCAGAAATTGCTTAAGAAAAAGAAATGTGAACAGATGAGCAGTCTATGTATCAAAGGTGCTGACCTGCACTGTGTGTGCATGGCATTTACTATTTTTGTACACTACACAACTTCTCCTTTAAACCTAGGCAAATTATCAGAGTAGTGGAATTAGAATAGAACATATATCAGGTTSCTAAATACAAGGATTTTTGTAAGTCATATGATCAAAGAAAAAGACAGAGGACTTGGAATGTGGATCAAATGCCCTGAGTCCTTTAGAAAGCCAGTGGGTAGTGTAGRCCACTGATTTAAAGCAAACAACGTTTAAAATCAAGACTTAAGAGCCTAAGACAGGCATTCACTAAAACAACAAAATTGAGCTTCCACCTATATTTGAAGGTTTTTCAAATCCCTTTACTCCTTAAAATCCCTTCCTCCTTAGCCTGCAGGCGTCTGCAAACCATACCCATAATCTTAGTGCCATAACTTCCACACAAAATGTGATCWTTCCAATCCTCAAAATGAATATGTTTAAAATAATCACTCTAAGGCTTGSTACCTCCAACAAGAAAGTCTGACAAAACTCAATGACTTCAAGTTGCAGAAAACTCCCATTAAGTAGAATTCCWAAAACATCATTTGTCCTTTTTTCTTGAAGAATGCTTTTCAGCTTTTCTCTCTGGTATAGGAAAGGACRATGCCGTGTTCTAGTAGACAAATAGTTAATTGCTGAAATACTTATTCTACTTACGAGCATGTGTCACTGAAGGATAGTATGCTAAGTCCCTTTCCAATGCRTTACCTACATTATCCTATTTTTACACCTCTTCTGATAATCTCATCGGAAGTCCTACTGACTTTCCCTGGCCAGCATTAGTAATAATAGTTTCATGATCATGGGGAGCAACAGACTTGGAAGCAGCCATTGTGAGAAGTCAGCAGAACTTTCACTGACCTAAAGAGGAGTCATACAAAGACAGAGAGTGTCTCCTCTGTGTGCCAAGAGATCCTTCCCCTCCGGCTCCACCACCACTTTGGCTGTTCACTAGCAAAGGAGCGGGAGGAGCTCTGAAAACAGAATGACTAGCCCAAAATGAGCCTGGGGATTTCTTTGTTACTGCTCGACTTTGYCCTCTGTGCCTTCTCTTCCTCCTCTCCTTCCTTTTAATCAGATCACTGTCTTCTTTGGCCCACAGCACATAAAGAAAGCATCCTCTGATGATGAGGGCAAAGCTCTGCTTCCTCTCGTCTCTATGCCACTTAGCACAGTGCTTTTCTGTTAGACACTATTGCTCCCAGATTAAAACAATATATGACAAAATGATACCCACTGATTATTGACACTGGTAATTATATAAGAATAAAATGGGCTGTGTGTTTTGGACAAGCTTCAAAGGCCTGTGGGATTCCCACACATGCTTAGAAAGCTGTGGGGTCCCTTTTAGTTCTCAGACACATATGGCCACTTCCAAGCCTGCTATTTCCTATTGACATGAAAGTATTATTACCCACTTACTAAATGCTTCCTGTCTCTATCCAGACAGGAAAGAGAGCGTCCAAGATAACAGCATCAGAAACCCCAAGAAAGGGGACTGGAAGATGGGGCTGTTTCCTAAGAAGCCRTTTGCAGTGAGATTTATCTGACTTTCCATTCCCCTTGCTAGTGGGTGTGGTTGGATGGGTGATGTAATTTCTATCAGCACTGGCTGTTCAGCGAAGCATCTGTCATAACAAGTGTGTGAACTTCTTGCACCGGCCCAAGGTGCAGTACATGCTATGGGAAAAGCTCCTACTGGTAAGACTGATCCTTGCCACAACTCTCAGGCTCTCTCCAGGCTCTTGCTTAGTTAATTATTCGGCAATGTTGAGACAGAATTCACTTGGACCTTTGCATCAGTGTTTTCAGGGAAAAAGGCATCTAAGAGTTGTCTTTCTGATGACCTTTTTTGAGACGATAAGCACTATCTAGGTGGTTTTATATGATGCCATGTGCTCCAGCTTCTCAATACCTCAGAGACATTTAAAGAAATGATGTGAAAGGTCTCTCTTCTCCAGGGGTAAACTGAAGCCTAAATTTGCTACTGATTTAGATTCTTAAGTCCCATGAAATTGGTGTTTGAGTGAAGTTAAAAGATGAAGACCTCAGTTTGAATTTTTTTTTAAGGAAGGTAACACTTTTCATTTCTTTTTCTTTTCCTTTTCTTTCTTTCCTTTTTTTTTTCTTTTTTTTTAACAGAAAGTACCAGATTTTAGCTGCTTTTAATGCCTCTACACTCCAGAGAGTGTATTTAGATGGATGCTTATGGAAAATCTGTCCCTCAAGGATTTTTCTAAAAACATAGAGAAACCATACAACAAAAMCAGATCCTGAACACAATCCTTTCACTTTATCCCACAAAGAGCCTCGTGCCCTGAAATAGATGGAGGCATTCTCCTTCACATAAAAAGTAACAGCAACACCACCAACAAAACAAATTGTTCTTTTCTATAAAGGGCTTTTGGGTACTGGGAGAGCCAAGGCAAGCTTCATGGCATGGAGACCGACCTCCACTTGGAGGATTACCCACCGTGGTTTTGGTTCAGGCCTCTCATTATGGTTGAACAGGACTCAGTCCAGCCTTACCACATGTGGACTTTTGTGGCAAGAATCCTCAGATCACATAGTTCCAGCTGTTCCTGAACGGCATGGCATGGGTTGGAGAAAAAAAAATAACGAATCTGCAGGCCTTCCCATTATTGTGTGTTTCTATTCTCAGCCTTGTCTTCCATGACATAGACTGAGAGGATTAATCTGGATTTTGTCCATATAACTCCAAAGCATCGTGCTTACCCAACCTCGGTCACGATGCCTCGGTGGTACGAAACAAAACAAAATGCAGCTTGCTGATGAAGAGAGCAAGAAAGACGATCTAAAYGTCATCACTGCAATGTCTGTGCAGCGGGTTGAAACGCAGGGCAAAATAATCTGTTTAATATCTCAGGCTCCATTCAGATATGCGGCATATTCCTGAGGTTAACCAGCCGACGCCTGACATAACCTACTATTACTGCATCTATTAGAGGAAAATCATGGGGTCTAGGGGAAGTTCATTTTCCCTTATATTAAAAGCAGGGYATGCATGAAGCAGGAGATGTTCAKGCCTGCACTCTCACTGAAATCCTCTCCCTTCATCCTCATCAGACTCCAAGGGAAACTGACAGAGAGAGAAGGAAGGGTTTGGAGCCCCTTGACGAAGGTCATTTGAGGAGCAGTGACCAGCACTTGCAGACTATTTACCCACAGAAGCACCTACTGCACCAGGACGAGCTTGTGGGCGGTAGAGTGATGCCCACCTTGCATTGACTTGCTGSCCTCTGGGAGTGCCACCATCACTGCCACTACTCCGTGCCTCTTGTTGTCTGAGCACATTTGAATTATGAGGCAAGAAATGATTTAGATTGGAGTAACTCCCTTGCTGCTGGTTCATATTTATCTCTCATTTGAATGACACTTGTCTTTGGTCAGCATGACCTAGACCAAARCCTCCTTCTTCTTGGGTGGGCTTAAGTCTTGAAGGAATTCATTTCCAAAGGGAATTAGCTACGTGATGGCCAAAATCCAGCATACATTGCTTTGAAATTGTACCTGGTTGTATATATACCATATCACTCTTGCAAACAAAATATATCTTCACATGAAAATCCAAACTAATATATTATTGCCATAMAAAGTGTTATTATAATCTAAAAAGTCAAGCTTTTCTATAAAAAAACAAACAAAAAAGATATTTTCTATAGGTCCTCTCTAGAAAAGGAATCACAAAAGTTTCATTTAAAACACATGATTTTGTTTTAAGTCCACAATAACTGAAGGGGACATCATGAATAGTAGCAATTGCAGCCAGGTCTGAAGAGAGTTGGCTCTTACATGGCAGTATCCAAGCAACACACGTTWGTGTATTTAGTGCTTTTAGTCAGATATTGTCTAGTGAATCTCATTCTTCCAGAACTCACTAATAATTTGCTGACCAAAATTCACTACTCTCTCCCACTGCTCCTGTTCCTGTTGACACATCAGGATCTCTGCATACTGTAAGGACTTTTCATAGACTTTTCAAGATCTTTTACAGAATTACAAAGTCACAGAATCATTGAAGGTGGTAGGGGCTTATAAAGATCTAGTCCAARCCTCAGATCAAAGAAGGATCAGTCAGAGCTGGCTGGCAGGGCTCTGTAGAATTAGGCTTTCAACGTCTTCAAGGATGGACCACTTCTGTTTTACCAAGTGATGAAATCTCCAGAAGATAAGGCTAGTGTTATGTGCAAAATTTCTCTATTTCTGGACTTCTTCTCAAAGATCTCCTACATCTGGATGAAMGGAAGGTTTATATATTCCCTTGATAAGAAACCTTAGATCTTTAAAGCCCAAGAACAAAACAAACAAACAAAAAACAAACAACACCACCAAAAAAAAAAAAGAGCAAACATTGAGAGAGCAGGCAATTTATCAAAGAGTAAACAGAGAAAAAAAAACAGCTAAACTACTATCACAGGCACTCACAGCAGACTCCTTCAGTTCACTGCTGTTTCACTTTGCTTTTGTTTGTTTGTTTGCATATTTATTTCTTTGATGTATTTCGGCTTTGAATGTCTTTGATTGGAAAGATGCATGAAATGACTTCCAGAGTTGTGTTCCTCCACATTTTACAACGCTTGGCTTAGAGACAAACAAGCAGGCTGAATTTAGGTGCAATTTCCCTCCTTTAGAATCTTCTTACCATTGATTWAAAAAGATGATATTATCTGGTGATGATATATTACAAACTCAYTGCATTGTAAATTATACGTAGAAGCAAACTGAAGCATGAAGGCGGACCAAAGCAATGTGATTATAGCCCTTTTGGGGAAAGAATAGGTCTCTCAGTATTGACAGGGAACAGAGACCACCACTTTCTGCATTAATTCTTGGCTTTTTTCCTATGCAGATAGTGCCTGTGTTTGAGTTTGTGCTTTCTGGTGAGATGCAAGTCCCACATGTACTAGTCTATCAATATAATATCTGATTCCTACCTTAAGTATCTCTGTATAAAGGCTGTTGGAGAACTGAAAATATTTCAGTGGGGTCTGAAGAAAACTGAAAATATTTCAGTGGGGTCTGAAGAAAACTCCCAGTCTCTAAGTATTTTGCATGTTTATTCTTGGAGACAGTAACACACTCACTTTAGGCAATGAAATCACAATGTTCCATTATCTATCTGAAAAGTGCTGCTAATGACACCCATAATCATATCCTATAGACAGAACTCCACCCACTCCTCCTTCTTCTGAGTACAAACACTTCCCTCTAAAGATKGTAAAGGAACAAAAGCCCTGGAGGAGACCTCCCGAGGCCTTAAGACTGTTACAAGCATGGACATGTTATTAACTCCTTCATAAATGAATCAAGTTACTATCTAGAAGGACCTTTCCCTTGCTGCTRTGTTATATTCAGGAAATCTCTTCCTGAATGTAAGTTCTGGGTGATCTCTCTTGCCTTTTAAGACATGTTAACGTGCCTGCATGTTAACTTCCAGCTGTATTTCTACACATACATTATAGTCTCTCTGAACCTGTAGCCTACAGAGTTATATAGACCAGCCTAGCCCAATTATTTTTTTTTGATTCATTTGACTAGCCAGGTCATATATTGGCTCTTCTTATATCCTCACTTCCTTTAGGTCCATAGGTCWGGTCCATAATCTACCTGACCACACTGCTCTTGGCTAAAAGGAAGATGTTAGTCTCCTCCTCGGGCATATAACTCCCAATGAATATAAGTGACTTGCACAAGGTCAGTCAGGAATTATGTGGCAAACCTAGAGAATGAATTTTTGTGGGACTTTTACTGTTTGTCCRTTCTTTCAGCCAAAATCCAGGAATTTAACCACTATCACTGGTATTTAAAATAAAAGCTGAGTAGAAGAAAAGGTACAACGTGAAATTTAAAAAGCTGCCAAAAGGTTGTAACCACTCAAAGTGCCTATTTCTCTCCTGTGACTGGAAAAGGAACTTACAATTAGGTGAGATGAATCCCACACTCAGGGCTTACTCACTTGCCATTGAACACAGCTGCCAAACTCTATTATGTTCCTTCGAAAACCCCATGCACAATTTTCCCCTACATAATAATAGCCTCTGAAACAGTCTTCATGGGTGATTAGCAGTGTTAAAACTCTTTTTCCATCTTTTTTTGTGCTGTGGCTGAATAAGGGATGGAATAAACAACTTACGTTTCAAAACTTTACTGGTTCTCTGGATTTATTCACTRCTTTGGGTGCTTGGTGACCCAAGGAGATGCCTACCTGAAGGCACATGAACTTCCACCTCAGATGCTAGAGAGTATCTGAAATAATTATATGTGGCTGGTAGATGTGACACAAGACCTATGGGAGACCAGCACCAATCAAAACTGGAATCTGGGGCCAGAAGAGACACGCTGAGCTAAGCAATTAAGTTTTACATATATATAATATATATATACACACACATATATACAAAAGTTATAAGTATAAAGTATGTGTAAGTATATAAGTATAAAAGTATTAAATATCTAGGGCACAATGTCTGGTTTATTTGATTGCTTAAAATAAACCTAAGAAATCCCATTTGCTGAGGAAATGTGGCTCTGCTGTAGGTGAGAGGATATTACTTTTAACTAAATGGAAGTATAGATGTATAAAATACTTTTAACTAAAATGGAAGTATAGATGTATAAAATAATGGAGATGATAGGCTAAGGAGCTTGTGTGCGTCTAATGATTCTCTTGGCTTCTCTGTCATTTTTCTCCCCATAGTTACATATCACACCCTCACCATCCCTGCCTTCRGTGACAACCCTTCTAGTGCAGCGAGACCTTTCAAGCAGTATATAAATTTTGGACTGAGCTGATCAACCAGTGAGTGAATGACACTTTCTCCTAAGACTTCCTGAACTCCCTTTGAGCTTTTACAATTTTTGGATTGTTTGTCCAAAGACGACTGCTTTTTCTCAGTATTTTTTTTCTTCCTTCTATATTTATKTATTTATTCTTATTTTAATCCATTTTTATACAGATGTAAAATGCAGGTCTTCTGATGAAATGAGACTGACTATGAAAACCCACAAACCAAATTATCTGGAAATGACCCAAGCCCGTTCCAGTCTATTACAATCTACCAGGAGACAAGTGCTGGCAAGTTTCTTCTAGATACATCATCAAATTAATGGCCATCAGAGGCCTTTCTTGAAACAAGAGCGGAGAGGGGGGGTGAAGTTATAGGCCCAAGCAGGACATAAATAATACAACTATGGCAGAAAACAAACCACCATTTGTTGTTAGTTATGGTCTTTCAGCTTGAAAGTGACAAAAAACAAACAAAAGGAATTTGTTATGTACATTGAGGTTGGAGGAGTGTAGGAATCATGCAGCTCTTGAGAACATTCAAGGAAATGGGCTCTTGCCAAGTATATGCTACTGCCATAAATCTGTACTTCTGCCTGCTGTTTGCTTATTATATTGGAGATTTTGTTGACAGAGTGGGGAAATTCAGGGAGATGAGCGACAGAAAACGAAGGAAGAAAAGAAAAAAAAAATCTCTTCCCTTAAAATTAATGAAGGGTGAAACCAGTCTGAAACTGTAAGGGTGGGACTCAGCAGGAAGCCAACAGACTCCCACCACCCCAGACAAGGCGCCGGGAAGGTTATTATCCATCTAACTTGGGGTGGGGCTTTCCAAAGCGCTCTGAGGGTGAAATGCTTCCCACCTAACTCTAGCCATCTAGTTAAAATCTAGTCTCCAGGTGCTGTGCAGGACAGTTCATTTCTTAAGGAAATATCTATGATGGGAATGCTCTTCAGACATGTTTCTGTCTCTCCTTTGGCAAAATTGGAGCATGGTTTAGAATAGCTACAATAAAACTCAGGTGATCARAGTTAGGTAAGGTGAATGAGGGCCAATGCTTCCATGGGTGCTTTGGAAAGGTACCTTCCAAAAAGCAGAGATTGGCTTTGTGTTCCTCAGCTAAATAGCTGAGTTTGAAAAGCCCATGCATCAGCCTCTGAGCAGACTGCTACTAATCCAGAGGAATGCCTTATGTTGTGAACRGTCCCCTGGAGCCCAGTGAGATTACCGTGACTTTACAGGAGTAAGCTGCCTTTAGACTGAAACATGAGTGTTTATTTTCTCTGGGCAAGACAGGTCTGTATCAAAGTTCCTCAGTCTATTGCTTGGCTTTCTGAAAGTGCAGGGCATGTTGGTACTATGCATCCATGGGGAACGGATAAACTGCAACATGTTCAAATTTAGTCTTTGGTGCCTACAAGTGAGTGACGAGCCCGTGTATCCATCATTGTCAAGGGATCAAGGGTGAGACCCAAGTACCATTAGTTGTCTCTGTATGTTTTTCCATTATCTGTAAATGATACTGAGATATCTGCATATCATGGAGATATTTAAACTGCAGACATCTAGGGCAGGATGCAGTAGCTCACACATAAGCATCTAATGCCATTTTGGATGCCCTCTGGATCCCCAGACATCACTACAGGCACATATGGCGCGGGATCTATGGAACATTCACACTATTCCACAGCAGGATACCCTGCTAATGACTAAATGACACTAAAACCACTATGATGAGGCAAATAAAACACATCCATAGAACTAGATGAGATGATTTGCATCTTAAATATCTAGGGTTTGAGCCAGATCATCTTCTCTATATTGTATTGATTTAAAATAACTATGCTTCAGCAATGTGGAAAARGRAAAAAAARGRRAAAGCTAARAACATTAAATTAGTCATTTTTCATTTAGTCTTCTATAAAGGAATAATAAAAGTAAAGAATTCATGAGGGGGTGGTGGAAATATCTTGTTTGTAAGAGCTCTGTGCACTCAGAAGTGCTCTTGTRGTGCATGAAGAGAATATTTACCAAGTACTCAGAAAATCCCACCATATTGATCTTGAACTTCTTTGCCAGGGAAGAAAGGAAAATTATAAATATAACTCTGGTGTCACTTATGGGCATCCATTTTTGGCCTAAAATGAAACAAAATATGAAGGAAAAAAATGAGTAAAATTGTTTTTTCTGCTGCTTGGAAAGATAAAACTGGTCCATTTTAATTCAGCTATAGGAGACAGAGAAAGCCCTTTTTTTTTTTTCCCTAAACTGGTTTGGTCGGGTTTAATACTGGCCTAATTACAAGGAAACACTCTAAAGCAGAAGAGAGTAAGTAAGAGTAGAGGAGAATTCATCTACTTCATGATATAGTCACTCTAAAGGGAGCAATTAATTTAAGATTTGGCCCTTTGTCACCAAATGACACCCCGCACATTCATGACATAGCTGAATACAGCTCCACTTATGGTGTAATATTTGMATTTTACTTTGGTGTAATTGCAACTTTGCAAGAATTGACTGTTCTTCTTTGTTGTTGTTTTTCCCCACAGGAATCTGGTGTAGAAAAGAACCTCCTGGAAAGCTCACAGCTGATTCAGATTAATTACAAGTCATACAGAATAAGGARAAAAAAACAAACTGAAAAGGTCTGGATGAGGAAAGGAGGTACCAAGTAATGCACAGCACAGTATGTTTTCAACAGAGTGCAAGGCAGGCACTATCCAGATCTATACAGATCTGCTGCTTTCTTGGTAAGGGCAGATGACTGGCAGTCACTTTGAGAAGCTGATTTAGGGTGACGCTTGGATCTCAAGGAGAGGAAAACTTCTAAGAGCAGCTAYACAAATGAGTCTGGTCAGAGGAAGAAAGCAATGCTCATCAGGTTGGAGGTGTAAGATGAGACCTCTCCCAGCAGGATTGCACCCAGAGACTTCTGCACATTCAGCTGCGGATTATGAGTTTGTGCATCATGGACCATGTTTCTCAATCCACCATCACTAACTTTAGTAACCGCTAGTTGAGCCTTTCATCTGGAAGGAGCAGTTGGTTACTCAGGATCATCGTGGCTTTGCTGTCCCAGAGTAATTCTAGGGTGAGGTAGCTCACTGGAGCACCTGGCTTGCAGATCTGAAAAAATATTTTTGAAATCTCATGGAGCAAAATGACCCATGGAAAAGTCAATCATCTTCATTGACCGTATAAGCAAGCAGGTACAAAAYGGAGAATTTTTGGAAACTCACAGCTGAAGCCCTGTAGCTATTTGGATGGAAAGCCAAACAATTTGTCCTGCTTTTATATGGAAGTAAAAATGACATTAGCCAACTTTGGCCAATTCACACACTCCTTTTTACATGCTTTCCTTGGCCTTTCATATACAGTATTAGAAATCACTTTCCTGTACTGATTCTTCAAGTCAACTTAAAATTATTAACACCAACTGACTGATGAAAATGTCAATGTRTCAGTAACTTTCTTATGGCACTAAYGTGCTAATCCCAAATAGACAGCTTTTAAAAAATAAAAAATAATAATAAAAAATAACATTTTTATTAATATGGAGAGCTTCAAGGAAATGTTCCCAAATCACGCCCTGGTGAAATGCCAAGGTCTGGTTTCACCATGCATATGATTCTCATTTAGGAGACACATACTTAGATGAATAAACGTCAAAGGCTCATTTAAACACAGCAGTTTTGAAATGAGCTCATAACTCATGCACAACAAGGTATTTCGTTTTCTAGCTCTAAACAAATTACGGATGTTAAATAAACATGTTCTTCTTTCTCAAACTAGTCAAAGGGAGAGGAAGTACCTGGCTGTTTTTAATAAAAATGTTGTGTAAAATGGAAGAGTCACAGATGGCGAGGTTTATTTTTTTGTTTTCTAAAGGGCGATTTTAATTCTGATTGAAGCTTGGTAATTCCTTTTCTTATTTGATTTCCCTRAAAACAGCCTTCCAGCAAACATAGCTTTCCGAGTCTGAATATTTAGGCAATGCTGAACTGAACTTTTCATCTGGAAGAGTTTTTTCAGTTATTCATATAAGATGTGGTCCGGCGCCCATCAAATTCAATAGGAKTCTTTTTGCTGATTCCAATAGGCTTTGAATGAAGTCTCTAGGATTTGATCTMAAGCCCAGTGAA
Organism: Eudromia elegans; assembly: GCA_003342815.1. NCBI lineage: Eukaryota > Metazoa > Chordata > Aves > Tinamiformes > Tinamidae > Eudromia > Eudromia elegans. Next base: position 1,095,859 of record PTEX01000170.1, on the reverse strand, counting down.
ATCATAGAAAGAGTCTCTTGACCTTAAGGGATGCTGCTTGAGACTCCTGCATCTTGGCTCACTGGAAAAGGAGTCTTGCTGTCAGAAACTTCACCCAGAACAAATTTTTTACTTTAATGGGAAAAAAAAAAGTCATCTTTTCAACAACATTAAACAAGCAAACTTTTTTTTTTTCTTCATCAGAGGACAACAAAGAGGAAGAGATAAAAGGAAAGAGTGGTTTTCTGTTTTGTTATTAGTAGTAATAATATTTTAGTGTTAGAGATGAACTAAATAACCTGACAAATCCAAATACCATGTTTCATAGTTCCTCATTTTATTTGATAATAACTTTTGGAGAGGAAAGCAAAGAAGGATACCAGGTTACAGAGAGTACTTGAGAGGTGCATGTAGGGAAGAGGTGGCCAAACTCTTCTTAGTGGTGGCAGTGACAGGACAAGGGGTAATGAGAACAAGTTGAAGCACAGGCAGCTCCATGTCCCCGTGAGGAAGAGCTGCTYYGGTGTGAGGGAGCTGGAGCCCTGGCCCAGGCTGCCCGGAGAGGCTGCGGAGGCTCCTGCTCTGGGGATCTTCAAACYYRYCTGGATGCACCCRGGTGCCCCCTGCTCTGGGTRTCCTTGCTGGAGCAATGRGTTGGATTTCTAGAGGTCCCTTCCAACCTCAACCACTCTGTGATTCTGTGATTTTGTGAAAATAAATTCATGACTTTTGCTTTAGCCATCATTAATGCTTGCAATATAAAAGCCTTATTTTTTTTCCCGTAATTCCATGTAGACTGTGTACATTTTATCAGACCTTTAGTTCTTTTATTTTGTGCTGCTTTAGTTGTTGCTTCAAGAAGAAAAGGGAAGGATTGTCTTTGAGACCACTCTGCTGTAATGATGGTTCATTCCTATGGGCAGAGACAGAAACACATAATATAGGAATTTCTTTTACAATATGAGAACATGTGGGGTCCTTACCTTAAAAAAAAAATAGAGGAGGGGATAAGGAGGAGATATGAGGAAATAATCTAATAGTTCTGCAGCAAGAGGAATAAATCAGCCACACTTGATCAGAATTTTTCAGACACAACACAAAGAAAAGTGCAAAGCAAACTTCTGTSTTGGGAGACACAATTGGAGTTGGATGTTAAAGGAAATAAGACATAATTTTTCAAGGTCGACATTCTGCATTTAATTTCAGGTTCTGTTTCAAGTTGTTCACTAAAGCCAAGAGGTAATTAGAAAACTATTTGCAGTTTTTCTTGGAGAAAAATAGAGGTGAAAAGAAACAAAGGGAAAAACAAGGACATTTGGTTGAAATATAAAAGATATGTTTTGGGGGAAGAGGGAAGGCAGCAGAGTGGGGGGAAGCGATGACAAAAACAAAACAAAAAAAGGTATAAAGATTTCTTAAAGAAAAATATTTCTTTTCCAAGAATTCATTCTGCTGTTGTGGAGGAAAATAATGGAAACATATTGAAATGGCTTGAGCAATAAACACATATGCTTCTACTGGAATATACATTATTATTCTTTTAYGGCAGTATTTAATGGTCCCAGACGAGATGGAAGTAGCCTCATTCTGCTGGAGCCCAGATTCTTGATACTGGGAAGTGGAATCCCACCCACGAGCAGAGCACTAGTAGGCRGAGGAAAGACATCACTGCAAATCAGGTGGTGATTATGGTGCTGGTGAGCAGAAAGAGCAAACAACAGGAAACCCAAAGGAGAGGCCCATCCTTAAAGGCTCATCCAGGAAAAATGCACGACCTGAGTTTCGTTCCCATGGAAGCCCATTGAGCTAGTCTAGAAGATGGTGTGAACAAAACTGAGCCTCTGCCTCTCCCCGCTTTAGTAGTCTGCTTGAGCCTTATTTTCTCGTTATTTATAGGTTGGATAACCTAGTGAAAAGTCAGAGTGGAGACGGGAAGGACACTTCCCCAGCTCTCTGGTGCTGCTCCCATCGGTATTAATCAGTGCAAGACCATCAAAGCTTGGCTCTGGCTCCAAGTGAGGCCAGATCCTGCTCTGCTGCCTGGAAAATATCTGCTGGGGTGGAGAGAAGGAACAACAAACACAAGAGAGAGAGGAGGGAGACCCAGGAGAGGCAGCTGGTAAAAGGCTGCAGACCTTTCAAGTTCTGATCTGAAGCCGAGACTGAGTCACCGACTCAAAACKGAGGTCAAAGAGTTTTGTGTTAAACTCGAATGTTTTAATCTTTCCGAAGTTGGGATTTTCAAATGATGAATTGCAAAAGGTAACTATCAAATGAGAAACCCTAAAAGGAAGCTTAATGTGCATCTGGGAACTCAAGGTGTGTCTCAGAGGGCGATTTGCATGTGAAAATCTTGAGAGTCTATAAAAGAAAGGGTAGGTCACCATCAYAGAACATCTCATTGTCTTTCCCCTAAATTAGTCCTGGATCTCATTCCTACCAGGCTTGCTTACAACCTGCCACTTCTGAAGGCCAACAGCCAGAACTCATTTTGAGATGTGATTAGGAAAAGGAAACCACTGCAGAAAGTTGGATGTAACTGCGCCTTTCAAAGTCTTTACTTAGCCAGGAACTGCATTTATGGAATAACAAATTTTCCCTATGTTACAAAATATCATGAGAAAAACAAGCAAGCAAACAATAAAACCATGAGAGGATCCTGAAATACGAACCAGTTCCATCACAGTGCAAAACGAGTTATGAGCCTTTCTATGGAGCTATGGATATTGTGGTCTGGATATAAATGCAAAGATATATGTAGAATATCAGAATATGGTCTAGGAAACAACAGTTTCACCTATGTCATTATTTAGGAATGGATTCAAAGCTGGACTCAGTGCTGAATTTGCCATCTGTCCTGTAGGACTGGCTCTCCACGTGAACTCTTGGCTTTTCTYAAATCAATTCCCAAGTGAACATATTAGGACCTCTTAACCAGACAGCCTKGCTACCTGGACATAAATAAGGCCTTGATGTTTCTTTGAGGGAACTTAAAGTACTTATTTTAAAGAGGTACCTATGCTAGGAGGAAAAGTCTTATGCTGCAATCCTGCCATTGTCACCRCATCTCCTATCTTTATCCTTGTATCTATAAATGTAGCAGCTATGGAGTCAGTGGGGTTTTTTGACACCCTGATTCAGCCAGTTAGGGTATAAGCAGATGAAGCTCCATCTATACTAGCTGTTCTGCCAGCAAAATTCTCACAGCATGAAGGTGTTAGGGAAGCATCAAGACAAAGCCCAGCTGTCAATTCCAACACCAAGCAAGACAGACAGAAAAATTAGTCTGGATATCAAAATTGCCTGTACAATTAAGAATTATGCCAGTGGATAGTATAAAGTTGCCACTTTAYCCAAATGCAGACAGGCTTGACCTGTGTGTAGGAGAAGGATTTAAGAGCTTTATGGTTCCTTCAGGTGAGGTGAAAAATTTACTTTTAGAGAAAATTTTACTTTAGAGAAACTGTTATTGCCTTATCAAGAGAAAGTGTGAATTCATCCTTATTTAGATACCAAGAAAAACATGTAGATAGAGGATATTACAAAATCAATAATTTTGGGAGGTATTTTAAATCTGAGTTCACATATGGAGACACCGAAGAACCCAACCATGAGACACTGTGCTGTCGGAAACATAACTTCATCTGTTTCATCACTTAAGACTTATTAATTCTCTGGCTAGCAATATTCATTCTGCTTTTTCCTTTCCTATTTTTTTTTTCTGCAAGGATTGTTTGGCTCTGTGTGTTTGCATTTGATCACTCTCCCCTTCCCCATTTCCTCAGAATCCTTGAATATCAAGCCTTTGAACAGCTCTTTATGAAACAATTGACCATGCACTTTGAATTTTTCTGTTCCAAATGGATTTGAGCCAGTTTTATATTAAATCAAGTGCCTTTTAGGATTCTCCTGACTACTTTATACTGCTGCAAAGCTATTTTTTGTCAGGAGCCCAAGGAGTGTGATCATTCCACTCTTGCAGTTTTCTTATACTCTTTCCCAAGGAACCATACCAGCCACAATCCGAAACAGGTTGCTGTGCTGATAGACATCTGGTATGAGTCAATTCACTTAAGCCTACCTTCTTACCACACTGAATTCAAGCACCACATGGTCACTGATTCTCACATGAGCAGGCCCACAAAAGCTTTTTAACTTGTGCTTGGTTTTTTTTTTTTTTTCTTTTTGTGTGTCTGTTAAAAATGAAAATCAAATGGATGGATTTTTAGAAGACATTCTCAGCAAAATATTTCCACTTCTAACTAGAAGCAGGCTTTGTTCTACTCTCAGCAAGAGACTGTGGTTTTTAAAAAGCCAAAGTGCTTTCAAAATTGAGATTTTTGTCCTTTTTTTAATAAAATGAAAACATTAAAAAAATAAATAAAAGTAATAAAGAGAGAGCTGTGGCCAAATGGGACAAATCCACAGGTGTAGCTCCATGTTCCCTGGCCAGTAGTTCATACCCATGGACGCATGCAAAGATGAGATACTCAGAGACGTCTGGGTCAAGAAAAGAGAGTGGCATTTAATAAACATTGATTTATTCTTTTTGAGATTGGTCTGATACCTTTTTGATCCTGTGTATATTTTGATCAGTTTTCAGCTGTTGTTGCAAAACAGCCTTTTTGTCCTGATAGCTTAACTCCACATTTCCTAAAAGTTCAAATTTAAAAATCAATCTTTTAAGTCATTCTCTTAGGTAAAAATGAATCAGTCATCTTGCTTCTAATCTCACTTGATTAGATAATTGTTTCATTATCACTGATTGCATCTGATATGCTGAATGTAAATTCTGCCCAAGATTGTGATATTTTTTCCTAATGTTTTCCTTTCTAAAAAGATGTGTGCAGGCAAGTTACGGTGCRAAATGGCTGCTTCCACCAAGCACTGCACTGATCGTACATATTATTCACTTACAGCCCTTAAATATCATCTCACTATACATGAGATTTACAATGTGTTCGCAATATTTCTGGTACCACCAGGAAAGTCCTTAAAATAAGATGATTTGCTCATCCAATCAAGAAGAAGCAAAGGTGTTGGTAAATATAGAAGTCTTGACTACGGGGACTGAACCAGATGCCTGAAAAACAGAGATAAATGCATATTAAAAAYAAAAATAAAAACAAAACAAAAAAAAGCAAAATAAAAGAAAAACAACAACAAAAAAGCTGCATTTTCCGCATGGACTGTGCTTTCCACAGGWGCACTTGCTTTCTTAAGGATGGCAAAAAGAAATCTAGTCCTAGGTTCCTTTTTTATGTCCCTTCAAGAACAYAAAGTTCATCATAATTTGTCATTCCCTCCATTTTTCTTCCTCTTTTCATACTTAGACCATGGTCTCACACTTTGGCAGTAYTGGTCTCTATCCTGAAAGAGACCCTAAGTTAATGAAGTCACTTGGGATGTGACTTAAGTCTCTAAAGTTGGAGTGAATATCACCCCGAACTTTAGGAAAAAGATTTTAAACTACTGCCRGAGAAAACAGAGAGACACACGTCTCTTCTGGTAAGAACAAATGGAGGTAGATCAGGATAAGTTGCACTGATGTCCACTTAACAACTGCCCAGCCATAGTCTGGGTTTGATGCCTTTTTTGAACTTTCATTTTCACACATGAACTGACTTAAAAGTGCAATACTGACAGTTTCCTCAGCTCTATTTCTTAATCTCTTATCAATTTGTCGATGAGGCAGAATAATCTTTTGGGGAGTTAGCCTGGCTTCCTTCTCAGATATATTTGCTATTGTACAGAAAAATATTAAACAACCCTGAAAGCAAAGTAGTGAGGTTTGGGGGTTGTCTGTGAGCCAAGAAGGTAACCTCTTTCCCCTCGAGACCACTGCAATCAACACTGAAGAGAATGTCAGACCGTAAAGAATCATATGTAGAAACAGAGAAGCTAGACGGGAGGCAGAGCAGTTCCCTGTGGCCTCCCCTTCTAAACCTCTACCTGATGCAGTTCATCTTAGTTGAAGCAGGGAACGTCACGGGACTAAAATATCTTCCCCTCAGTCTCACCATTGGCATTGGCTTTGGAAAACAGTCAGACCAACACAGAGGGAGGTAGCATACCAGCAGTCATCCCTTATGCTAATAGGGGACTAAGCTTTCTTCAACCAGTCCAACCCGCCATCAGTAACACAGGATAAATCTGCATTCCCATGTTTTCTTGGCTCTTCCCTCTCAGACCACAGCAGCTGGATAGATGGATGAACCGCTCACTCTTTACCCCTGAAAATAAAAATAAATTTCCTATATGTGTGTATGCAAGTAATCTTCCTTTTTATAACTSTGTTTCAAGGCTAAGTTTGACAGGCTTGAAGTGTTTAAGAAAATCATTTCTAGGATTTGAGGCCATCCCACGCCTATAGCAGACAACTACTGCGATCTCACGTTTCGCTTTGACCAGATTACACGTGGTATGAGTTCAGTAGGAAGAATCTCACCGCTCCAGCAGTGCAGCAGTTTGTGTGCCACACACCAGGAACCTCGGTCACTTCACAAGACAGTTTCCTTGTTGAGGGGACTAGTGATCTTCATCCCCTTCCTGTGSTATCTGGTAGGCACTGCTGTTTTACACATCCTGATTATCTCTTTTTCTTGAAAGTCCAGGGAATGAGATCTACAGAGAACATAGCCATGAAGGACTAGCATGGGGGCATCCTTGAGGCCCCACATTCACGGAGATGTTGCTGCCCTGGTCTAAACAATCATTTCTCCACCTCAGCTTAACCACATGTCTGCAAGAACTGYCTGAGTCCTCTCTTTTCTCAAGGCACAAAAACCCCCATTTTTTAAATGGTTTTAAATGTTTTTTTAACCATTTTTAAAAAAAACTTTTTTTTTAATATATGATATGGATTAAAAGCTATATATGGGCAGCTKTTGGAGCCTTGTAAGCTGCTGTTGGGTGAAAGTAAGGATCCTGTTCCCATTCCAAACCAGGCTGTGGTAGACCTCAGCCTGGACAGGACCTGCTAGTCATAGTGAGGATGCGGAGGACATGCACAACAGGAGATACAGAATTAATGAGGTGGCAAGTCATTACACRGATGTCTTAGAAGATATGCAGATAGTGTTAAACTCCCACATTTGGATGTCAATAGCATAAGGACTTATCTCTCCTGCCTCACATCAGTGCAAACAYGCCATAAGGTCTATTTCATTGGCAGGAACAGGAAAATATTGCAAACAGAAGAGTTGTTTCCTTATATATAGGAGCCCCCAGTGACACAGTGCACTKCATCCACAGTTAAGGCAGGTGACCTGCGCTATCTGCACCTCACCAGAATGGTTTGCATCTTCTGCAGATAAGTCTTTTCTGTAATTCAGCAATTRCTAGCACAATACTACCTGCTTCACCAGCTGGCACAGACACTCACAAACTCCCATCCTGGGAATTSTCTTGGTGCTCCCGAGCTTCCTAACCGTAACTGGGAAGCAGCTTGTCACAAGGCTGCCAGCACATCCCGTTTAATTCTGATTCCTGGATGTCAGGAAGACCCAGATCTGGGAAGACCCTTCCTTCTCTGCTATCCGGTCTTAACTATATCTTAACTATAGAAGAGAARGGAGACAAATTAGGTCCGGTTTGTGGGTTAAGCAGGGGGGAAAAAAAATAAAAAAAAATAGCGCGGGAGAAGAGAGAAAGAGAAAACAGAAGATAAAAGTAGCTTGAATTTCCACTTTAACAGACTGTTACCTAAGTGGTTTCCATATCCTATTCTGAGAATCCCTTTGGACGTTTCTAGCTCTAATAGGAGGGCTGCAGAGTGCCACCCTGACTTGTGTAAGTCCCCATAGCACCAAAGAGCTTCCTCTTGTGCTCCCCCCCTGCTTCTGCCAGACTAGCTATTGTGCACACATGAAAATGCCCTTGATGTCTTTAGCTGGAGCCAACAATGTTGGACACTTAAAAGCAATTTCCCGTCCTAAAAAGCAATTTCACACCTAATCAGCCCAGGGGGGTGTGTCTATGTGGACTATGTCRATGTTGTTGATGGCATTTTGCTCTCCCAGCTGCCCACAGGCTGGCTGCTTCTGCTTGAGCTGGGTGAGATCCTGTGTGACTGGGACAGTTTCCCTAAAAGAAGCGTTTTCCGAGATCTTTCTATTCTTTTAGTCTTCCAATAGAYTGAGAATTATATCTGCTTGAAGGCTTAATGTATGGAGAGAAACAAGACCTTTCCGTGGGTGCTCCTTTTTAAATCCTAACATGCCTGTACTAAGAAACGGGGACACCTACAACTTTAGCTGCAATGTAGTTGTCTCTATAACAAGTAAAGGTGTGGGAGGTCTGCGCAGCCCGGGGTCACGTCTGGGTCGTTGAGATGACAACAGAAACTAAAGCGGTGGAAATCCCCTCATGGGATACACCTGGTAGGGTCGGGGAGCCTTSGGACGTGATTGGGTGAAGGCGTTTGGGGCTCCCGGTGATTGGTCARAAGTTGCTCCTGGAGCTCGTGGTTACCGTGTGAGCACCTCGTGGAGAGGGTCCTTTGTGGGTGTCTCATGGGAGGGGGACAGGGCTCGTTTGTACCGGGAGAGAAAAGCCGCGGGATGGYGGCAATGAAGGTCCTTGTGTCACCACCTCAGAGACSCCTGYGCCTCAATGCACCCACAGAAAGGTTAATGTATCCCACCCATTCAATACAAAGTTTTGCTTCTGGCCTTGGCTTGGATTGCCTAGAAGAAGCAAAGGAGGGATTGCCTACAAGAAGCTGCGTATTCCCATCAGCTTTCCCTCTGACAAATTGTTACGATAAAAAAAGCAGCAAGCCTGGGGCAGATCACAGAATAGCTCAAAATCTTCTTCCATGAGGCGTTTTCTGAACTCTCAGGTGTCCTAATCCACTTGRTTTCCTAAATATCTTCCATCTTGARGCTGTTGGTACCTTTCTGCACCCTTTACTTTTGTTGGCAGCTTGTGCTAGGCTTGTTCTTCAAAGTTGTCTTCTGGCCTGACTGCTTGAAAATAAACCTTTCTTCTTTTTTCTTTTTTCTTTTTTCTTTTTTCTTTTTTCTTTTTTCTTTTTTTCTTTTTTCTTTTTTTCTTTTTTCTTTTTTCTTTTTTCTTTTTTCTTTTTTCTTTTTTCTTTTTTCTTTTTTCTTTTCCTCTGTTTTGAGGCACAACCCTTCCTTCCTCTGTTGACTGAGGCTGTGCAGGCTGATGAGGTTCTCTGGTGAAAAGCAAGTTTAAATAATGTCACGGGACTATTCCTCATGTTTTCTGCAGTACGTTGCACTTCAGAATTTTGCAATTGCTGCTGCACTGCTCTGAAAGGACGAAGAGTCATTTTTATCTTGCAGTTGTAAAAGAGAACTTTAAAAGCAAGGAAGTCTTTTGCATCTGCTGCTTCTTGCATTAACCTCAGATCTTGCAGTCCCGGCAGCAGAGCTGCCCCACAGCTTAGGTCCCCCTTCTCCTTCCCGTGATGGATCTGAGACCGTAGCACACCTACAAATCCTCCTCCTGCTCCTTCCTCACCTCTTTCTAAATCCCGGTTGAACTCCAAGGGGCAGGAAGCCAACTGCTGGCTGCGGTTTGGAGTCCTTAGAGCTGTAAACTCCTTGCATGAACTGGAGCAGCCCTCAGGCTAGTTTGGTTTGGCAGAAGCGGGCTGGCCATACCAAGAGGTAATGCCATCTTTAAGCTGCTCTCACACACAAAATGCTCTGGCCTGTGGAGGTGATGTTTATCAGCAGCCTCCTAATACCTGGCTGGAGGTGTTCTATACAGCTCTGTGGTGACCAAGCAAATCAGGAGGACAGTGCTAATATCATCTCTAAATTATTTATTAATTAATTTATTTATTTTGTATTGTTATTTCATTATATGCTTTCCTTTTTGGGAATTATTTAGAGTGTGCAAAGTGGATTTAAGCTTCCAGACAAAAGAAAGGKCACAAGGTCCCCTGTTTCCTCAGGTGAAGCTCCAGAAATGTTCTTAAAGTCCRTCATCAAACATAGTCTGTGGACCTTCAACATTCACCTGCAAAAACTGCTCCCTTTTGCAGCCCCAAATCATCTCAGTTTTCCTATAAATCCATAGAAGGCCAAGGCAGCCATCAGCTTCCAAGGATCTGTAGGTCACAGTTTGCTTTGCTCTGAAGGGGTACAAAACCAGCAAACAGCAGCAGGAAATGTCAAATCGACAGCCAGGRCCTTTAAATCACTGCAGAAAGCAGACTGATGGAGCTGAAAGGCTGTATTCCCAGTAGAGCACGGCCAGTTTCACTGCAGCTAAGGATGGAGAGTGACCCGAGGGTTGATAAATGAGTTCTAAAGGAGCTTTTGCTTCTGTGTATGCAATTATTTTAAACAAAATAATTAACCTCTGGAAGAGAGTATGTTAGATATAGAAGGCTTTTATTTTTTATTTATTTATTGTAAACAGAATCTATCCTTTTCAATGCCAAAATTTTAGGCATTAAGACAGTTATTTGTATATATTTCTGTGTACGTTTAAATGTGCTTGCATATGTAATAGCTTCACAGATTATGAGATCTGGAAGATGCACTGTGAGCACCTTGACTGACCTCCTAGTTAGCACAGGTGTTTACATGTTCTTTGTACTGGGCAACAGTTTTAATTTCTGATTCTGAAGGGTGTTCTAAAAGTTAAAAGATGTGTTTTTATTCTAAATTAGGATGAGAGGATTACTTCTCTCTCTAGCTAAAWGGAAATGCATCTGTCAAAATGTTTTCCTTAAACGTTTTTTACCAAAAAATGAAATATTTCAGCATTCCTTGAAATTGGAATGTTTCATTTGGAWTCACTGATCTGACCGGAAGTATTTTATTTGACATTTGCTTTATTTAATTATTTTTTTCATTGCAGTACATTGCCACTTGGAAACTGATRTCCAGCAGTGTGTTGGTATCATTAACACCTTTGATAAAGGCTTTATGGGTTCACTGTCCTTCCRTGATGCCCATCCTCTAATTCCAGGAGGCACTCCTTGATCTCCAGCCTTGGACTTTTTCAAAATTCAACTGAGTTTTGTTCTGACATTAAACTTAGCCCTACTATGGAAAGGAGGTTGGAGGAGAGAGTGCCAGCAGGTCCTTTCCAAAATAAACTTTCCCATGATTCTATGATTAAAAGTCTGTGCAAGAAGACTTGAGTTGCTCCTTGTGTGGATCTGGTAAGTCTAGCTTCAGTCCCCTTGTCTGGCCTCTACTGAGAGCTATCATGTGCACAGATCCATCCTTTCTTATGCTGGCACTTTCTAGTCTTACTTGCTGCCCTTCCTGCTGTATTAAATAATTTAATATTATGGCAACACTTTGTGATAGCACGAGACCACCTGCACAGGTTAAGTTACCAGACACACACATATATTTTGGTGCACAAGTATGTTACCTGTGCATTACAGAAATACACACGTCTGCATAAAGAATATAAACAACCACGACTTTTACTGCTGTCTAAGGCAGATGTGACTGTGGTCTCAAATACCATCTTGTCTCCTTCCACATTATTTACAGATATGCTTCAGYTAAAAATCAGATTGATCTTCTGGGGTTTGCTTTTGTTTTCTCTTTTATTTTTTTTTTATTTATGTGTGTGTGAAAAGGGTCCTGTTCATTAGCAGCATTTGTGAATTTATGCCTTACTGAACAAGGCAGTCTATATTTGAGCTAAAACTCAACTTGTGGGTAGCAATTGAGGAAAATCGCTTGCACACAGACACACTTTCGCCCAGATTATGGGCAGACCAATTTTGCACACAGCTCAGGTTGGATTGRCACAGGATGGTTTCTTCTGGCCTTAAAACATATATAGGGCATGTGTGTCAACAAGCCCCATTTCTTCTCTTTCTCCTGGGTCATCTGGATGTTGCACCAGAGTGTAGGAGAAGAGCAATCCAGGATCTTCCCCTGTAGCCAATGCCAAGTTTGCACCAATGACACTGGCATTAATTAGGCTAGAAGATGTCAAGCCAGAGCAGTCGCTCTGGAGACTCTGGAAGTAATTCCATCGCTCTGGAAGTAATTCCATCTAACAGAACAAAAGCTTCAGCAAAGTTCTGTGTTTCTTATAAAACAGATGTTTTAATGCCTTGCCAATGCTTAATAAATGGCAATGTATTCACACTGTCAAGGTTGTAAACGTAATAAATTACTTTCAATAGTGACATAAATACAGAAAACCACATTGAATATAGACAAGAAAAGTAACCTTATCTTATATATATGGATATACAAGTGAATGTTACCGATTAGCTGAATGGTTCTGGATTGCTCAATTAAGTCAGACTCACCTAAAAAAAAAAAAAAAAAAAAAGAAGAAAGACTTTGAAAAGTCAGGACAAAGGAGTAGTGGTTTGCAAATCCCCATTCAAAAGCCAAATTTAATGCCTTAGCAGTTTCCTCATCCACATCTAGTAGTTTCCACAGCTCATCTTGTTCTTTGTCCATCCTCTTGCAGCAGGTATACAAAGCAGATAAAAAGCACTGACGAAAATATCTCCTCTTCTGCTGAGCCATTTAGACCAATTTTTAACACACATTTTATGTAGGCAGGGTCTCACAGTGGAAAAGTCCATTAAAGCCTAGGGGCTTTTGGAACTCAAGTGATGGAGATAGGCAAGTAGTAAGATTTGTCATCCCAGAACAGTCTAGATCTTTGTTATGTATAGTAATATGAATATATTTATGTTTCTGCATTTTGGAAAGCCCTGAACCTGTAGTGCAATCTATGCACTGTGTTTTAATCACTACCTCTGAAGGCAGCCTGAAGCTTTCGAAAGTCTAAGAAAGTCATTTTCTTTGGTTTCCACAAGGCTTGGATGAAACTTCCCACTTTTATGAGACCAGTTTGCTGCTGTTATTGATACTTTGGCAAATGTGCACCTAGAGCAATCACTGGGACGTGGGGGATAATTTATACCTGCTTTGCTCTTGTGGAAAACCTCCCAACACCTGTAAGACCACAGAAAATCAACTTCACTGCCTGGTCAATACTGAAATACTGAAACTCAGTAAGAGCCGGAGAAGTGAGCAGAAGACAGATCCTTGTGTTTGTTCTGACACTTTGTGGGTATCAGTAAATCAGCATTTTCCCTGTCAAGGACTTTCACATCCCTCTGCCTTTAGTATTTCCTCCTTTTTGGTTTTCATCCAGAACTTATCTTCTTACCTCCAAGATGAGATATAAAGTGCATTTATTTTGTTTATTTGCTTTAGCTTTTGCCTCTTCTCCTTTGTTTATTTTGGTCTAATGAGTGCATATTCTTTCTTCCATAGTTAAAATAAACACCTTTCCATTGTACAGTAGGTGTTACACTAKGGGATGTGGTGCATGCACTGTGCTGTTCAATATTTTCAAATACTGTGGGATCACTGGCCCCCACTCTGAGTGAGACCCTTAGTCCCTGTCAAGTACAAACATGTGTTTTAAGTCTGATGGATTTGCCAATTATAGACCCCAACAGTGTTCTACTGTTACTCTATATCGGTTGTGCCCCTTATATATTATTCTGCCTGTGTACACCACAGAGAAGAGTCTGACTCCTCCTTCTTCATATTACCTGTTCATGGTCAACCTATGGTTTACTGTGCAATATCTTCACCTTGTTCCACATTAAGGCTTGATGAATGAACTTATCAAGTAGTTTAGATTGAGCCATTTGCATGAGATGCTTCTGCTTTCTCAAATGAACCCCTACCATAAGCTTTTGGGGTGTTAGGCATACAAAGATACTGCTTTTTCCTTTTTTCATTTGAGTTGTTAGTTCCTTGGGACTTCTTGCAGTCAATGTCCATCAGCTAGCTTGAAACAACTCTTGCCTGTAGCCTCCAGACAGTTTCATAAAATGGGTAGGGGTTTAAAATACTGCCCTCTGAGGCAASAGAAGTGAAGATATAGGTGTCCTTTTGTTCAAGAAACTGACTGCTTGTCCTTTTCGCAAAACAGCTGTGTAACCAAGTAAACAGTTGGGATTTTTGCTTGATTGCAGCAATATGCCCATTCRCTGTTTTTCCTATTAACCTTCCAATGATGGAGTGGAGAGATTAGGAAATGAGCTACATGAAAGAATTCTGAATGATATTCCCTATCAGATCTGGCTGTTCCTGAGGTATGTTAGAAATGAGGCTTTGAAATGGGGGGAAGGTTATTCAACAGAGTCCTTTYAAGCTTGGAATTAGCAGATCAAACGAGCTGATGTCCCTCTTTTTCTTTCCAAAGAGCATCTGAATTAAAGGGGACATGTTGACCTTAGAAATTAGCTCCTTCTGTTCTTGAAGAAGAAAGAAAGWGAGAAGGAAGGAAAGAGGGAAGGAAGGAGGGAAGGAAGGAAGAGAAAAAGGAAGGAAAGGAAAGAAGGAAGGAAAAGAGGGAGGCAGGGAGAGAAGAAAGCAAGGAAGGAAGGAAGAAAGGGTTAGGAGTATGCAGTGCTTTGGGGTTTGAATGTGGAACACTTCAGTCTTGTGTTGCAACACACTTGCTAAACARCACAAGCGATGAAAAATTGCATTCTTCTGCTTGCAGTCCATTTATCAGCCTGCACATCTGACTACAGGACTGTGATTCACCACTAGCTATTAACAATTAAATAGGATAAAGGGTGACCTGATGACCCTCGTGCTGCTGGAGGAAACCTTGCAAAGCATCTAAGACTTGGCTTAGTGCTTAGTGCTAACCACTGCAGACAACAATGGCAGTGCAGAAGGATCGTATCAAAAATAATCAAGATTAAAGAAGGCATTAGTTCTTAGCAAGCCTAATTAATAGCAGGCTCTGCCTGTTTCACTTTCCAGCTGCCTTAAGATTCTTTATTCAAAAAAAAACAGAGTAGCTGACAGAAAGACATCTAGTAACTGGATCATACAGATGTACCGGCCTGTCTGCCCAACCTAAAAGTGACTACTGCAGCAAATACTCTGTGTTGCATGGCTGGAGGGAATCCATGTGCCACACTCTGCAGGTATGACAGAGGCAATTCTGCCACTGGATGGAGCAGAGGAAAGGATTCAACTTGAGTTAGCTACCATTGAGAGAACCACCTTACAGTCTGGTAGGAAACTGTCATGGAGCTAATAGAAAAAGTTGTGTTTCATGTCTGAACAAAGGGATTGAGGAATGCTTTGAAAATGAATGCTTTGAATAAAATYCAGTTTCATAAACACAGGTTTCCCATGTCATTTGAGATATTGTGTAGTGTTCCAGGTGTCCCTCCACAAGGTCAAGTCTCATGTATGTTCTGTGTCATAAACTCCTGTCTCAGGCACCCAGAGATCTCTGAAATGACTTGAGATATCCACGTTTAGGGAACTGAATCACATGCTGTGTTCCAGCAGCATCTGTGTCTATGTGTGAGCTCTGTGCTCTGGTGCCTGCGGGCATTTGAAATASCCCAGAAATTGAGAAACTTCCCCATGTGGCTCCAAGATGGGACACAGGAGCKTGAGGAGACCTGCGTATTTGTGGAGTAGCAGCTGGATCTCATAAGGAATTCCCTGTGCATCTCACTTGGCACTGTACACCTTTCAGCCCTGARCAGGATTGAGCCCAGGTATAAGCTCCTGTCACAGTCTAGGATGAATCTAGAGACACATAAATTCAGGTGTCTTAATCTGTGAGCTGAATTTCACTTCTTTTTTTTTTTCCTTTTGGAATACSTAACATAATAGATGTAATTACTTGYRGTTTACATAGTAGAGGCAGGCAACCTKCCTATGAAACAGGAATTCCTGGCTCAGGACTTTGTCAGGAAAAGGGSCTTTGGGAAGCAGTTTCAGGACAGTGCTGCTAGAGTGGTGGTTTGCATAGGCAGGCATGCTCACAAGCATGCTGAGTGCACTAACAAGGACATCCCTGTACAGCATCCTGATGTCTCATGACCRGAAAGCCAGTGTTGCCATACTTGTGTACAGTCCTGTCCTCCAAAACATGAACAAGTCTAACTCATGTACGGATTGTCCAACCAGAGCATGATTCAATCTTGCCTGAGTTTGGTTGTCTGAAACTTGATCTACTATTCTATSCAAGTTTTCTAGTCTCTCTTTAAAGTCAATGGAAAGGCATAGGTCCCTGYAGAAGACAAGCCACCCTGCTTGCTWTATGATCAGAGGAATGTCTCCTAAAGGACCTACTGACCTTTCTTTTAGTAAAGAGAGAGACCACCAGTGTCATTCKGCTACCTTTGTGTCAGAGATTGACTTGTCTGCACTCATATAAGTTCTAACACCACATTAGCTGTCCCAGGGTAGTCAGCTGGTGTCCAATTGCCACTCCTAAAGGATTCAGACTAAATAAATTTTGGGCTATCTTAGGTGATATGAAGTCTGCTCATATGACTAAGTGCATAGACTATGCACTAAACTTRTAACCTTAGGAATGGCTGGAGGATGATAAATAGCATCCTTTCTAAAGGATCCATCAACAGGATGTAGTACAGATCAGATTCAGATTTGTCCAGCATTTTACACAGTTTCACCTGCTTTCTTTTCAGAAGAGGATGGTATGATGAGGGATATGACACTATCTCCTGTCATTAAAACTCCTGACGATTTTCAATTTCCTGTGCTTATGTTTGAAGCCTCAAGTACGAAACACAACATTGTTGGGTTGAAAGTGTACAGAGYCCGCCACAAGGGTGGCAGCCAGGTCCATTGCAGTTGGATATTCAGGCACATAAAGTGCCAGTTTCACAGGTAAAATCATATGAATCATTACGGCAAAGACCGAAATGAGAAATGTGAAATCCTGTTGGGTCAGGCTGGTGTATTTTGGTTTGACTTCAAAGCATACGTGTGCACACTCTGTACACTGTGGAAATATCTGGAGGTATTTTATAATACAATCCAGAAAACCAGCTGGGTGGAATTACCTCCCTTGTAAAATTAAACAGAGAAGACGGTTCCCAAAGTTTTCTCCCAGGACCGCTGCAAACAGCTTAATTGTCAAAGTGCAGGAAGTAAGTTAGTCCAAAGTTTGCTAGTACAGAGGGAGATACTTACCTGTGAATGTAAGGAGTGACAGCAAATTTAAAGGAATAAAGTCCTTAACAGGTAAAAACGAAAAGAGAGTGAAGAAAACATCACAACATGGAGATCTTTCCATTAGTGATAATTTATCAGTACACGTTGCTGCTTCAAGCATGGGAAATGGAGTGGAGTGGAGCTACTYAGTGTACTTTATATGCTACAAAACGTTCAGGTGTTTCAAGGTAGCTTTCCAGGTTCACAATGGAAACATTAAAATATTTTCACTATATTGTAGTTTTTGATGAGTTTATTTTTTTATGCTCCTTTAAAAAGATTGGATTTTGATTTGATGGAAAATGTCAGTSATTGTTGTGGTTATTACATCTATAAGGTTCTGAAAGACATGATAATAATAATAAAACCCTTTACCTGCATGCATAAATAGACTTGAAAAAGTAACAGAAAACTTAACAGAAAATATACTTCCCCAAAGGCCTTTGAATGGCTTTCTGTTCAGTGCCTTAGACCTGTAGCCCAGTTGCAACTGTGTGACTACTTGTGATCATGAAAACTAGAAATACAAATTGATTTTGGTCTTAAAATCTGAAAGACTTTATTTGTATAATTCATGCGATTGAAAGTACTTTTTGAAAAACAACAGAAATTTAAATAAATATTTTGCAGCTTTTACTTTGCTGATTTTTTTTTCTAAATCAGTATTTTGATTTTAAAGCTTTATCCCCCAACTCTCCTTCTCACTCTAAAAAAAAGAAACAAAGAACCCCCAAACCTGTAAGATATAAAATATAATAAAAAGAGAAGACAAAACTAGAACCCGAAGCAGGACATTCGGTATAAACTTTTAGCTATTTTTGACTAAAAATGAACAAAAAAAAGTAAAACTTCTCATTTTGATAAAGCAGATGGAGAAAAAAAGAAAAAGAATATTAAAAAAAATTTGAGAAAAAGTGAAGATCTGAAATGTTAATCATGACGGAAAATGAGTAGGAACGGGCTTGAACACATCTAAACTTATTTTTYGTGTCTACTTGCAGTGATAAGTAATGAGGAAATTTTGAGTTCTACAAAGCTGTGATTAGCATTAATRTTGCCCTAAATTAGCAAAACTAATAAATGCAGACAGCTACAKCCAGGCTAATCATTGGCTAAATCATCGCCTGCAGATCATGGAGATCTAATGAGCTGGTGCGTAGTATTTGTCTAAAGCACAAGCCCAGAAAGAAGCAGATGAACCAGGCCACAAAAGCTGTAATTTCTCACCCTTATCATTAAGAAGTGTGGCAAACTCAGCTCTAGAGATTTTATTGCAAAACGAGGCAAGATGAATCCCATCCTTCGTTGCCATAAGTATCCTATGTGAAAGAAAAAAAAAAAAAAGGTTGTTAAATGCAACAACTCATTTCATAGCAAGACTCTCGTCCTTGAAGTGTTGACTTTCACAACAGTGAAGGATTGGCTTGGTTTTGAAGTGGTGGCAATTTTGTATTGAGTCAATRGTTTCGCAGCTTGCTTAAAATAACTCTCTTACATTCATCTAAAAATTGTACAAAATTGGATGCATTTTAAACATGCTATTTTAGAATTTCTTACGCAATAAAAAAATGGGGAAGAGGAGATGGAAAGGACTCTAAAAAAATTTGCAAAATTCCACTTTTCCTTTTTTCCATTTATATATATGAATCAGGAAATCTGTCTAAGAAGAGAGACTAAATTGTCCTGTCCAAGATGACTTAAAAAAGTCATTCCACATCTCTAACAAAAAAGGATCCTATCCCAACAATCAGAAGTGCACAGATTCATCAAGCTCCCGTTCCTCATGCTCTTACAAAATTGTCTCCAGCAACTAGGGGAATTGATCAACTTACATAAAGAAAATGTCTTGGAGAATCAACCCACGGCTCTTAGAGCTTCCTTACTGGCAGGAGAACTGTAATCTTTTGATTGCACCRCTGTTAATCAGCTTAATGGCAGGATGGTCATACAGTTGGTTATGAGRTCACTTTGGATTACTAGTTGAAGCATGGAATGACCTCAGACCTTACTAAACCACTAAGGGGATTTGGGGCTGACRTAGTTATATGTGTTCATTACGTTTTGGAAAGTTTTAAGGAGGGGCAGGTTGAGGGAAAGATTTGCCCCGTGCCTTGTCTATTGGTTTCTCTTTTGCTCGTATCCTAATTTGTGTAAAYGCCTATTGGGTGAGTGAAAAGTTTTCCCGTAGTTAGAAGAAATATGACAAATTTCCTCCAGAAAAAAAGAGAAGGAATGTCTTGGAAAAGAGATAACCAGCAGCATAAATTTTATCCCTCAGAATAAATCAACAGATATAATGCTTCTTGCCACCAATATRAACTTGGAATTTAGAGTTTAATTTTAGATATTAATTTGTATAGGGTCAGTTCATGTATAAATGCTATGACAGAATCCTGACAAAGTAACTGTTCTCCATGGTCCGCTTGATTAATTATAGCCTAAGTTTTTTAGTGGTATAAACTCAATTTGGATTTCAATGATCTTGTTTTCAGGATGTTAGCTTTCTTAATTAAGAAATGCTTTAAAATAGTTATAACGGTCTTTGTTTTATTTCATAAGTGTGCTAACACCAGGGAGAAACRAATGTGACTAATCCTACAGGCTTGCTTGGTTTGTTTTCAAAAGAAATAATAAAAAAAAATCATTGAAATCAGTGCAAGGTCAGCTTGAATAAATGTCATGGGATAGGGTAGGGCTTTCTAATCTTCCACCACTATTATAAAATGAAATTTTCCTAGAAGAAGCCAAATGGAACACAAACAAAATCAGTAAAGGYTCTCCTTTGAGTTTTCAAATAGATAAGGAAAGATCCTCACCTGAAATATGTTGTCATTGTTTGCAGTTTTGGAGGACAGTTGACAATTTGGCCTATATGAATTTTTCTTGTAACAKCCACAAGGAACTGAGATCCCAGAAAAATGGTTCCTCAATCTATTTCAATTCAAATCAGTTCAAGCAGATAAAGAGAAAAATGAAATAACCCAGAAAAACCTCAGAAAAAGCTGACCAAGGATCCCCTCTCCAATAGTGAGAATGCAAAAACATGTAAAATAGGACAAACAAAACAAACAAAACCAGCAGAAATAACAGAAGAATTGTGCAAAGTGTAGCTATTTTCACCATCTTGCCCCCGTTAGCTTTCAGCAGTTGACRTTTACAGACTTCCTCAGAAAAATCATGTTTAAGTCTCTGCTGGATTTCTCCCCTGTGATGTGGCCTGKTTCAATGAGTTTTTACTTTTCACAGCATCTGGAAGTAGCCACGTTCCTCATTTCATTCCGAGGAGCGTGAAAAAAGGGCTGCTCTTTGCGTTCTGATTACATGGGCCACTGCCAACCTGCTAGAGCTGATGTGACAGAAAAGATTTCAGAATCCACTTGATTTGTGCCTCGGCCTGTAATCCTGATCCAAGTCTTTCTCCTTTGCCTTGAATCAAAATGTATTTCATTAGTGATTACATCAAGATTTTCAGGTGACTTGGAAACTATCAACTTATTACCTCTGATTTTAATAGGCTTTTTTTTTTTTTAATGAAACATGAAACAAAATGTAAGACAATTCATGCTGCTTAACCAGTTGCATAATTTTAGCAAAAATAAAGTGTGAATCCAATGAACATTATTAGATCATTTTAGGAAAGCTTTTACCAGCTAGAGCCCATCATTTTTGTAAAGTAAACAACTAGCATGTCARTTCAAAGAAAATACCACATGAAACCACATATATGTCTCACCCTAGGAAGGGTCAACTTCCTAATCCATGTAGCTTCATCAGTTTTACAAAGACCCATATGGTTGGTTCAGGATGCAAAACATGTGCCTAGCATTTATCTAACTGCAAAGCTCCAGGGGGGAWATAAATCTGATCCAAATCATCCTGGAGAAACACATTGTAACATCATATGGTAGTATTTTATGTAGTAAACTACTGTAACTACAGACTGAATTTTCTATCAGTTGGTGGCTTCTTACCAATTTTTTTTCCACATTTTAAATCAAAAGACTTACATATACCACCACATATTTAAGACTAGCCTCTGTGAATATTTCCTCGATTAAGCAAAGACATTTTTAGCTCAGCACTTGGCAAAAGAAAAATCATCTGAAACTATCGATCAGAGAAAGCTTAACAGGCTAGAAAAATGTTTGGACAATAGGAAAAAGCAATAACAATAAGTTGCATCTGGGTTGATAACCTTCTTGCCAACATCCTTAGCCAGCTGGAATCTGAAATGGCAGTGATATGAAGCYTCAAATACACAACAGTTGCTAAAACTTAACACAAAACTAATGTACATCAAATAGTGGAAATAAGCATTCACGATCAATGGATTTTAGAAATCAGAGTCCCAGCAGTGTCTGTATGATACACATTTGCCAATCTTTCCGTTGGAAAAGCTGATGGACACCAGACCTGCTGTTGACATGTCAAAAACCTCCACTGGACACCCCAGGTCATGCGGTGCACAAAATTTGTGTTGTCAGTTTATAGCTTATGTAAAGGTGKGGATCTCCAAGTGAAGACCTTCATCAGGTCTTGACAGCTCTGAGATACTTAGGTCATTTTACATGAACAATTGGGACCTGGGAGTGATTTATGGATACAATATAATTATTTGGAGCTGAACAGACATTGCACTAGGATGCTATCAATAAGACTCTGTGTCAGGGACACTCTATGGCACAAGTCGATGATACCTTGGTGCCAATGGGATTGAAACATATTGCCCACTGCTTTGCGCTTTCATATACGTGCTCGGCCTCAGTCCTTGCATGGCCCTCTCAYACCTTTTATTATTTGCCAAAACCTCCAATTAATAGCACAGAATAATAATTTCCTGGAGCTTCGCTCTGTTTTGGCCAACCATGCAAGGAAAACCTTTGACTTTCTCATCTGCTTGCTTGTCACCCAACTTCATCCACCACTTGAGTCAAGGCTGGGACCAGCTGGGACCTATTAACCATCCTGTGGCACTGCAAGTGCTTCAGGTCAAACATACCCTTAAGTGTCTTCTCTGAACAGTGGCTTGGCCTCTAACACTTATCTCACATGCTGGACACTTGGAGCAGCTGTTCACCTTGGAACCAATAGTGGATTTTTAACAATAATTAGTAAGATGCTTTTTTATGCTGGAAATGGATCTCCAGTTGATAGTCCTTGAGGATAGTATAACATAACAGTTGGAAAACCTGATTGTAAGCAAACCAAAATAAATGTAAAATTCAAATGCTCAGTTTCCTCCCTTTAGTTCTATGAACTGGTAACCCATGGTGCACTCTGCATGGGCATTTGTGAAGTTGCAGTCACCATCAAAGTGCAAGCTAACAGAAGCTACACCTTAAATCCATGTGCCTGGTGAGACRTTTGTTAACTACCACAGATGTTAAGACCCTTTATTTCTTGTATATATATAAGGCCACTTATTTCCAGATGTGGAAGATCATTACTGCTACATTTTAAAGCAAGTGCACTACATTTTCTATAGGCAGATGTAAGTGTAAATATATATCTGGCTTTTTTTTTTTCCTAAAATGCTTTAAATTTTAAAATCAGCTTGCTTATTATATGTTGTCACTCTTGCCAGTAACAACTGACCTCTGTACTGAAAACTCCCTGGTCTAATTTTAAGGTCAGCGACTTTTCATTTTAAATCTAACTTTGTTTAATTGAAATCATGTCCTCTTTTGAACTAAACCAACTCTTCAAAATGGGCTGACATACAAAGATAAATAATAATAAATTATTATTATTATCGTCACTATTGTTATTTTGATTTTGTGGGGGCAGTTACGTCATGTCTGTTCTTATCTTGATATCAAAAATGGCCCTGAGGTGACTTGGGATAATGTGGACTGTTTCTGTAACACTGATTAGGAAGCCTGGAAGAGGGTGTGGGCAAGGATTGCCCTTAGCAGGAGGCATGCACTGAAAGAGAAACAGAGATAATATTAATATGGGCGTTTTAGGTTGACTACAGGTTGACTATGACCTGCTGAACCAATAATGCAGTCTCTGAGTGGATCTCTGATTCCTTCTKTTCACATCTTCTTTAATGCCTGTGGTCTGGGGGTGCCAACCTTCTGCTCCAGTGCATGTGTGGGCAGGCAGTAGAGGAGGTGTGAAAAAGAARGTACCTGATCGCTGCTGGTCACAACCCTCTGAGCTCTCCCGTTCAGCCAGTTTTYAGTCCACTTTGCTGTCTTCTYATTTGGCCTRTGCTTTATCAGCTTGCCTGGAAGGATGTTATGGACAAAACATGCCAAAACTCTTGCTGAAGTGTTGTGGGGTAGATGAGATATGTTGCGCTCTTCTCATCTACCAACCAGTCATCCCATCACAAAAGGCAGTCAGGTTGGTTAAGTGGAATTTCCCCTGTGAGAATCMGTGCTGTGGAGGTGATGCGTGTCTTGAAATAGGTCCAAAATTACTCTTATCACACACCTGGCAATGCCAGCGTCTGTGGGGGCATTTTACCAGTCGTGTGCAGCAGCAGGACAGAGGGCTGTTGTGTTTGTCCATAAAAAGCTAGGTGGTTCATCCTGGTCAAAAGGGTGTGCACCGGTGATCTAATAGCAACTGTGTTTTTCTTGGGTGAGTATACTCCACAGAATCATCATTGTAATTATTGTTATTATAACCTTGCAGCGCCTGTTCCATAGCTAGGTTCCAAGAAGTACAAMTGAAGAATGAAAAGCTGATCCGTGTTCCAAACAGTGTACAAGYTTGGAATAAGACTAGAGATACTGGTGGGTCCAGGCTGAGTAGTGCACAGCTGGGAAGCATCCACACTAACCTACACGTCCATGTGAACTGGTCACCCCTGGCTTGCTTTATAGGTCATGGAGATATAATTAATGTTGCGAATGGAGTTTAAATTGAGATTACCTTATCTTAAATAAAATGTCCAAAAGAAATCAGTTGAATAACACCCCTAAGTGTCTCTACCACTCCTGTGACTAGAGCGAGAGTCTGGAATTTCGCACATTGATAGCTGTGTTTCAGATATACATCTTTCTTTAATCAGCTAAATCCCACCAAACTGGAAAACACAACAGATATTGCATGAGAAACCTAAATGACTTCAAATTATTCACACACCTTCCTGAAAAAGGGTTATCTGAGGGTGGCTTTGAAGAGGGAAAAATACAGGACCTTTAAGGAAGCCTGCAGACAATTCCTGCTCTATTTGGGACAGCATGGCAGAGAAAGCAAAAGCRTGCTTTAAAAATTCAGAAAGCAGGAGGTGGAAACGGGTGTCACAGACACAGAGGAAGCCAAAAGGAATCTCAAGATACTAAACTAAGTTCTGAGATACTAAACTAACACTAAAATACTAGACTAATTCTAAAAGGGCCATGCAAACGTCAAAATGAAAAACAATTTTCAGTTTCTTTAYTGATTATACTTGACAATGATCATAAATAAGCACTTATAAAAGCTCGATCAATCAAAGGTGGTACGGGAGAATGTAAATGTCGAAAAAAATGGATATTTAGAAAGAACAGTGCATTCTTCCACATTTCCTGCCTGAGCCAGGATTTAAAGTGAAAATATGTATTTCTTTTTGTCTGGAGAACACACAGTACTTTGCAAAACTTTGGCTTAGTGTTCAGCTCCTCTAAGTCAGCATTGCTCCCCTCGTCATGAGGGCAGTGATGTTAATTGACACCAGCTGAAAATCCCGTCCTGTGGGTATAGCTCCTCTGAGATTCGGYTTGCCTTAGGAGTTCAAAACAAAGCAGGTTAGAATACAGTGCTGTGTTTTCTCACAGAAAATACTGATTTCTGGTTTTAAAAAAAAAAAAAGCCACAAAATAGGAGCTTTTGGTTAAAACCTGGACATACACATTTTGRAAATGCTGCGGGAGCATTTTATAGGACCGTAAAATCAGTATTTTCTGTAACTACTCACTTGTCTAGACCAGCAAATTCATCATAGTCCTATTCCCTGAAAAATATTATGRGACTCTTTGGTACTGTGGCATCATGGGAGATGTAGTCTTACTGGAACAGTTAGACCAGACCAAGAAGGGAGAACTGTGGTACCCATATACGATCCCTATAAGGTCCCACTGTGCTTTGCCCTTAGGAACATTTCTAGAGCTTAGGTATTCCCTTCTACTGAAAATATTCAAATATGCCATGAGAAACARACACTTTCTGGAAGAATAAAAGAGGTCTGGGGGATTTGTTTTATTTTTTGTGTTTGTTTGTTTTTGTCAAGAACCTTAATAGTGAATGTAGTGAAAGCGAATGTATAGCTTATTGTGAAATATGGTGAAACATAAACTGATCACAAATTAAGATGTCCACAGGACAAAGATGAAGTTTTTAAGTATCATACAAAAAAAAAGGAATTTCGCAATGCATATTGGCAACTGTCATTATTTTGCTCAGATGAACCAAGGCCAAGCTGACATATAGATCCATTCACAGATTTGATTTCGTGATCAAGCGTTTCCAGGGAAAATGAGATTACAGTGTCGTGAAAGTACATAATGTTTCAGTCTTAAGTGACAAAGAATTTTCTCTCCTTAGGAAGTCGTTCATTAAGAGCTACAAAAATGAAATCTGCACAGAGCCACAAAATTAAAGGGTTCTACGTTCAGAGGATCCTCCCTAAGTCAGGTTCAAATGTACCTCTATTATTATTGACAGATATTTATCTGTCTTTCTTCATAAAGATGTCCAGTCATGGAAATTCCACATCTTTTCCCAGTCTTCAGGATTAGAAAGATCTCCTCTATATCTCAAGGGAATGTARTATTCTCCTAACATCAATGGCTGGAAGAGGTGTGTGTCATCAGTGACGAAGGAATTTCTTGGATGCTTTCAGTGCCGTGGTGTTACAGAGAAAAGCAATTTTTATTACAGCTTTGAGGCATGACTTTGACAGCCTTCTCCATATAGGATACATGGATGTGATGCCAGTCATTGACTTTACTGGAAAAAAAATCTCGTGCTACACCAGTAAACAATAATTCCTCTCCCCCTCCTACAGATAGTCTAGGAACATMTATGTGCATTCACTTTAGCCAGTCCCTTGTCACTTTTTAGTTGGGCAGCAATACAGTTCTGGGTGGGAAAGAGACTACTGCAGAAAGCAGTTGATATGGATGGATTGTATCRTTGCAGAACAACTCGAAAGCTTGCTGAATAGAGATGGACCACAGCCATTAAGTTATAAAACATACCATTATTTTTTTTTCCAGGAAATATCTCAAGACTGAGCAAACTGATCAGTCAGCACTCTCCGTATGATCTGAGGAAGAATTATTTTGTCTTTCCCAGTTGCACTTGAACACTTGCAGACAGTACAAAGAGCTGAAAAGCCTCAGGGTGAGGGCTGAGGTCGCGAATATCCYGTAAAACCCTCCCTTGACATCGTAGCCGCTCAGTAGACTGGTTCTTGGAGATGCCCAGCACCTGCCTCTCATCAGTTTCAAACAACGCAACAAGATCCCTGACGGCCAGGGGTCTGGCAGCAGCATCCCGCCTGCTCCCAGCCTGGTTAGGACCTTGCTTCCTCTCCAATGCCAAACCAGGTTATTGTCCTCGGACCTCTCGTTTCCTGGCGCGCAGGAGAAGACGTCAGATGCTCGGGTGGAGCAGGGACTCGGTSCTAAGCGAGTCTAATCTGCAGCACAGAGCTCGCTCCACGAGTTCACACCATGTTCCAGGGAGGGCTTGGGATGCCCGCACAGCTCCAGCACAGGCCCAGACAGACCTGGATGCTGCTTGCTGTGGTAAAACACATCCTGTCCCCACCACTGTTGTGCAATAGGAAATAGATTCTGTGCTAGGTCTGTTGCAATCCAGAAACCTTTCATTTTTTTAATCCTGTGATGACAAATATATTTTTAGACTTCCAAAGAATTCCCATCAGCACTCCTCGTTGTATCTTTACAGWGTGTCTGAGCAGTGGGATTGTTATTCCTTATTCGCTTTTGCTGGGAAAAGATTTCTTGTTGGGGCAAGGCAAGTACTGGCTCTGCCTTTGCATACAGATATAGTTCATGCACCAGCTACTTTGAGGACAGACTGAAAGCAAAAYGCAAAAGGCCCCAGTTCCAGACCAGAAGAGCAAGACCCCCATTCCTTGTACCTTAAGTATGGGAAATGATRGGCTCTATATTTTGTAGTAGTCAGGAAGTCAGATTCAGTGACCACCAGAGACTGAAATAGGTTTCTGAGGACATTATATGCAGTTTCTTATTACTATATCAAGCAATTTAATCTTTAAGTTCTTCTCTGCATCTAACAAGCTTCGTGTTAAGACTAATAGGGACTCTTGTCCCCTCTGTTACCATTAGGCACTCTTCCAAAACTTTGCTGTTTTCATGTTTGCAAATCTTCCTCTCATTTCTGACAAATTTTTAATGGTCTGAGTTCCATTTTTTTTTTTTGTACCAAATTATCTTTTACTTTACATAGCTTCCTCTCCTTCAAGATTACATCCTGTAAGACTATATATTCCTCATGCATAATAGGTTCTCAATTTCCTTTATCTGCCTTATATCTATAAATGAATTTATTCTCTTTCTTGTTATCTCCTTCATGTTGGAGCATGTAGCGAACTGAAACTAAAAATACATCCATCCAATACATCCATATACTTTTCCTCTCCTTTCATTTACCACGACTGAGCTCCAACCTTGCTGAAGAGTGGTCCCATCTGCTGACATAAAGACACTGGCCTTCCTTAGTCATTCCTATCTATCCCTAAAACAAAACTATTTATCATATACTRTAAAAGTCCATAGATTAGTGGGTTCTTGTTTAAAATGAGTGCCAARTGGATACTTTTTATACTCAAATATTTTTTAGCATTTCCATAATTCACTCATAAACTTAGTCCTTTTTAGTTYTCCCAGATATGTGATGACTCTGTAGCAGTCCTCAGCCTTAGAACTCCCTTGATTCTACAACTATTCCCATATATTCCTCATGGTTCTCAGAATGAAGGCAATTAAGAACAGATGAAAAATCAATTCTACTTTGCTAMGCATATGATTCAAGCTGATGGATTCATCAAGCTGATGATTCTTTGAGGAGGATGAAGGATTGAGAGTGTGGATGCAAAGGAAGGATGCTSTTACCTATAAGTGTTGTAGTTAGCTGAGATGGTGGGAAAGGATAATAAAACACAGTAGTACTTCATAATAAAGTGCCTGAAGGAAAATAATATTTGGTGATAGGACCTGTTATTTCTACATTTACATTTAATTAGACTAGTGGACATGTACGTGACATCTGAAAAACTGAGCACATTTTGTTACTACAATATTTACATGTTTCTGTCAATGGCACAAATAACAACTCAGCATCTTGTTATAATAGAACTGTTAGACCTGGAGTGCTGTAATGGATATCTGATGTTAGAGCTTGCAAAGTTTCAAACACAAGCTGTTTTTGTTTATTTTCTATTGAGAATAACATAAATATAGTCAATCTGATGGATAATCTAACTCGACGTCCTTCTCGCAGTAACAGCTCCAAGGAGGGAAAACGAAGGATAACAAAGGTGCAGCACCATTTTCTCTTTCTCTCCTCATTGGTGTCTAGTTCTATTTTATAGTTTCCTTGTATTCTTCATGCTAAATGCAAGAGAAGCCGCAGACAGAGAGGTGGTGGAGGGAGCCCTTGCAATGGACTTTTCAATTTTTGAGTATTTTTTTCTGGGTTGGATTCGCTTACATTACTTTCAGACATTTGACAGTTAGGTGTCTAAACCAGAGCCAGTGATCCTAGGCTCCTTGTTAAAATTAATGAAGAGAAACAGGCACTTCCAAAGCGTGACTTGTGGAATTTTTAGTAGAATTGCCCTCATTTGTTTCCACTCATAAAGGCAGCTTGGGGTGACAGGCTTATACACCTTGCTTTAACACTCCCAAACTGGATCAGATTAATCGCATCCCCTCTGTCAACAGCTGGTTATATTGTCGTTACAGCAACATCAGGAGGACGTTGCACACTTGAGAGACAGCAGTGAAGCACGGCCCTTGTAGACTACAGCTAGCAGAGGTCTCTTGCTCTGAGGTCCCGTCAGATGCCTTATTTCCCAAATGGAGAAAGCACATTTCCTGTTTCACCTGGGAATGCTGACAACGGCACACCAGGTGATGAAGAAGGAGATACATAGCACGTCTCTCAAGATAGAGAGGGCTTCGGAGCATATGTGGATGCAAATCCCACTGGGAATCGCACACCTGGGCTTGCAGACCCTCTCCCCCTTTGCAATTCCCCATGCAAAGCCACSTAATTGCATCCGACACGTGGGCTGCACGAGGGGAAAGGGCTGCGGTAAAGACCTAGCAGCAAGAGGGTGAGAGCAGSGAACCACTCGTGCGAGTCTCCCGCTGAGCGTGTGAGACCTGATGTGTGTTCGTCTTTCAAAAGAACAGCGTTTTCCTTCCCAGAGGCTTGGTTAAATAAAGCTAATAGATTAAAAACCCCTGTATTTGGCTAGTGTGATTTCTCTGACTACAACGGAATTTTAGAAAGCAGGGGGGAAAAGGGAAAAAAAAAAAAATGAATGAGAGAGGGATTTGAGAAGAGTGGCTGCTTGTTTTTACTTCTYCTGAATTATGGCTCATTTCCTTTGAAGTTCTGCTGACTTTGTACCACGCTGTGCTACAGAGAATTAATCCATCTTCTTCTTGTCTGCCGCGGTGAGCTTCACTTTTCCTTTCTCTCTTCACCACCCCACAGCAAACTGACCCACCATCTCCTCTGTAGCTCTCTGCCTCTTGACACGAGAATAGCAGTTTTTGGCTGTAGCCAAGAAGTGACTCTGGACTTGGCAGGATTGAGGGATTGGTTTACATTAAAAAAAAAAAGAAAGAAAGAAAGAAGAAAAAAAGAATAAGAAAAAAAGAAGAAGGAAAAAAAAAAGTGGGGGCAGGTGATGTTGCTTTATGGGAAACAGATCTTAGAAGAGCTTTCCAGGCAAGATAGTCAGGGGACATTTTGCCATTTTAAAGCTCTATGGCAAAAACACTGGAAAAAAATATAGTGATAAAGTGCTCAGGATTGTGAAGTCCTGTAGGTGGGAAGAACAGAAACAAAACAAAACAAAAAATCCCAGCAACCCCCCACTGGCTAGTATTGCAGCTGATGCAACTTAGATTTAGCTAAAGACCTGGTTTGTTATGCAAGCTGTTTGGTATAGCTGCACTCACTTTCGAACAGCAGAAGGAACATGTGACTGATGCAGGAATAAGATTTATTTTCACCTTTGGCTTTGGATGTTAGGCTGGTTGAAGAGGYTGGCAAGCCAATCAAAAGCCATTTCTGCCCAAGTACCAGCAGGCAAATGCCTAACACCAGGGATGTTTCTTGAAGGTGATCTGACTCACCTCTATGAGCCACTCTGAAAATTAATTAGAGTTTTAGGGGAATACTTGCAATAGATGAAGATGGGTATTTTCACTGTTTTTTAGTTGTTGGGTGCTATGTGAAAAAGGGAGGGGAAAGGAGGAAGGACATTTATGGAAACCTGTTTAAGCCATGCAAAGTCAACAACAGACTGAGCAGTAGAAGAACACACTTGGCCAGGGAGACAGAACATATTTATTTCACTCATTTCTTTCTTCTATTATAACTTATTTGTCCAAAGGTGCCACTTTAGCTGAATCCAAAGATCTGTTCARATTCACAGGCAACATGATTGAAGGAAGGTATTGAGCATTGATATAGTGATTGCAGTARCTGAAACAGTGTCCCACTTAGTCCACATTGCCAATGAAAAGTCTGTGTATGACACTTCGAGCTAGATGAAGGCCAAATTCTGAGGACTGAGATGGATTGAGGGATTTGGGTTGTTTCTTTAGATTTACCATGTGTTTGCTGGGTGTCTTTGACCTTTTCCTGTTTGTTCTTCCAAGTCTTCAGAGTCTTTCTGTTTCCTTGCCATRAAAAAATCCATTGAACAGACAGTATGCATGGAAAGTTAAAAAAAAAATCAAGGAATAAAAGGCACTACTGAATTCTTTCTTCCAACCACATGCTCTGTGCTATYGGTGGGTGGTATAATGCTGTTATAACAGTTATTGACGCTAGTTGAGAATATCAGTGCAAAATTCTCTTCTGGACATGTCTGATTTATATCTTCATAGCAGTGGAAAGTAAGTTTCATGTTTTAGGGCTACTACATTTTCATATTATTCACCAGCAATGCAATGTGCTAAGACCACCAGTTGCGTAATCAAGCATGACTTTTTAGATCCATCTGTAAGTTCTTGAGAAGTTTAGATCCATCTGTAAGTTCCTCTAGAAGAATCTGACCATGCTCCTGATGTGCTCAAATCCATCACATAATTTTGCAGTGTGGTACAGGTCGGATCAGCCTCTCATTTAAATGAAGTCTACATCCAGAGAAGGGAAATTTGGGCAAGAAAAAAAGAAAATAGTTAAATATAATTCAGATGGATCAAAATAATATTTTGAGTCTTTATCCTTAGTTATCTTCATATTTTGAAATGTAAATGCTAATGCAGGTTTCCTTTATATTGAACCCACTCTCTGACATTTACCTGGAGGGAGGGCCCCAAGTTAGTTAGTTAATGAATTAGATTAGTCTTCAGATTCATCTCATCTAGCTTTATGAATTCAAGAGAGAGAAAAAATTGGCTTTCCCTTGACTTTTTTCATTGGATACAAGATATCTGCATACAGTCGTGAAATTAGATTGTAACCCATGCTTGAAGTTGCTTTCTCACTCCCTTGCACTGGCATGGTGGAGACAAATGATTTTGTTGAGCATTCCTTCACTTCTTTGACATGTCTTGTCTTTCTCTGTATCCTTTCAATAGGACCAGTATTTCCATATAGAAGGTGTTTACAGCTTCCCTAGATTTATTTTTTCCAAAGAATTAGAAAGAGATCCCACAGACTTGACTCTATTACAACGTACTTTCCTAATCTTAAGAATATTACCTAATTTGACTGTGCCTTAAGTCTTGCTCTGATTAGTGAATAGGGCAATTTTTTTTCACTACTGAGACTGTGAGCAAGTCATAACAGGGACAGCCTGTTACAATATTTAGTATAATAAAATGCCAATCTTGTATGTAGAATGATTTCAACAATAATTATGGTAGCAATGTGCAAACAATTTCTCGGGAGGCTGCAATGCTAGACATCTGGCAGCAGGATCTTCTCCTGCATTCGTAGGATGTAAAGTAGATTGAAGAGTTCAGCTGATACCCACCTTGACTTGCTATTGATTGATTCAGAAAGTCTAAGACGTGATAGGAAGATAATGATCTTTTTCCAGACACTAGGATTYCTTAAGTGTTTCTGAATGTGTTTATGATGGGAGGTTGTACGCTAATAAGATTTATTAGGCCTGGCAGTCTGTGTGCATGTTTGTTACGTGATTAATACAGTTAACAGTTCTGAACCAACAACCTCCAAATATTGTCTCAGAACTTGCCAAGGAAAATCTGCAGCTCCAGCCCATCCAGAGAACAGTAGCTGCTTTTGTACTACTTCATTTCAGCGTCTAATATGTTGTCGAGCAATGACAGAGATGGTGGTRAGAGCTAAGGAAGAAGACTTGAAATAGTCTTAGATAAAAAGATTCCAAAATGCAGACAGAGATTTGGAAGATGTGTATGGAGAGAGATGGCTGGACAAAACCGAGCAGTTCCTAAGTCTGTTATTGATTTAAAGTCCCAGTGCTGTGGGTATAAASTCTTGTGTTCCCAGGCCTGCTTTCAAGAGGGAAACCCATCCTGTWAAGCTCAGATCGATTGCCTAAACAGAGCCATTTGCTGCAAGGAGAGAGCTGCTAGAGTAGCCAGGTCTGGCAGCTATGGCTTAGGGCACACAGTAGACGTGTGTCTCTTCCATCAGCAGCAACTGGAAGCCAGGTGGGATGCACTTCTGCACCTCAGATGACACTAGTTGGTTGTATATGGGAAAAACAGTAGAGCTCTTTGTTGCTCCATCAGTGGAGTGAAGAGTGTTTTAGGGAAAGTTTCCTTGCTCTTTGGGCATCATTGYCTGTTTTGATCACACCTCTGTTGAGGACAGGAGCAGAGACACACAGATATTTAAGTACATATAAGGTGCATATATTTACTTTTTGTTTGTTTGTTCATTTGTKTTTTGTGTGTGTGTGAATGTTMTCACCATAGGCCAGTTCACATACCTCTCTTTGACAAGGATGAGATAAATTGCCCTCTGGAGAAACTTCTATCTATTCCTTAGAGAGGAAGCCCAGACAACTCTTTTCAGCTAATTATCTAGAGTTTCATTTGTCTGACATGACAAAGCCATCTTTTGCATTCCACCTGTCACATCAGTCAGATATAAGATTAGAACAATAAAATAATGGGAAGCTCTAGGGGATGGAATAAGGTCTCTCAAATGCTTTTTATAGGTCTACATTTACACAAATTACATGAGCTGAACCATTAGGTGACACAAACCTACTTAAACCACATTGCTTTATTTCTTTCTTCAAGAACTCTTAAGCGCATGCTCCAAAGACCTCATGCAACTGTGATGCTCCGAGGAGTGATTCAAATTGCAGAGATCAGAGCATAAGGAGAACTCTCTGCAGTTCCCCACAGAAAAAGGCCACCGTGAAATAYAACTAACACCAATACAGCATTTATGAAGATTGAAACTTTTTTTTTGTAGAGCAATATAAACAAATTATTGACTTGGAAGGCAATGGAAATCCTCACTTTAAAACATGTTCAGCTACTGTAGTTTCCTCCATAGTTAATAGGGAGAAGCAAGTAATTTCAGCATGATTTAGCCATGGATGTCATTGGTCCTCCTGACTGGATCTCCAGTAAGCATAAAGTGTCAAAAGCTCTGAGGGAAACATCTACAATTCAGAAATCTGTATTGAAAATTATGAATTTCTCCACCCAGCATGGTATTTGTGGTTGTCACCACATCTTCTACCTACAAGTGAAATTTAGATTGATTTTTTTCTATGTCTCGTCTGTAATTGTTATCCAGAATAGAAGATTTTCAAAACAATTCTACAAAATACAATGCAAGCTCAGAATAAGATCTCCAAAACTTTTCAGTAACCTGGTTAAATGTTTTTTCCTTCTCTCCTCC
>PTEX01000170.1:1049353-1061654 GCA_003342815.1 Eudromia elegans | reverse complement strand
CTTTATTCAAATAGCAAGTCTTTCCAAAATTGCTCGAGGTTACAATAAACCACTAGCAATAAAGTCTGAGGAAAAAAATCAAGAAGCTGGTCCCTTGCTTACCAAAAATAACTATCAAGGACCAGCAAAGTTGAGATCATCCTGAGATGGAATGAGATTGTTCTGTAAATTTTTTTCAGCACTTCCATAGATTCATAGTGATGAATAATTTTAAAGCCAGAAAAGACTATTATGATAAACAAATCTGATCTCCGTCACTAACTGGACCATAATATTTTAAGACATAGATCCTGAGCATAGTTCAAAAATTTGTGATTGAATTCTGGTACTTATTTTAGAATGGCAGCCAATGGCAGTTCAGATGATGATGGATTAATCACAGCTTCATGAAAACTCTTCCCAACATCATTTATTCTCACTGATTTTTTTAATCACTCTAAATTTCCCAACTTCAAAGTCTGGTATCTTCTGATACAAATAAGTGTATTCCAAAGAAGGAATAAAAGATATGAAGATAATACAAAGATATTTTTCTATCTCAGGAGCAAACACATCCCACACACATACAGCCTGCTAATAAATTAATTCTTGCAGCAGTTACGATAAATATCCTTGGCATAGATTTTGCAGTTACATCAGGACTGCTGGTAGGAACCAACTTCAAGCACTCAAGCCGAGGCTGCACCTATCGCATAGGGTTATCTGGGCCGTGAGCGAATATGGAAACACAGGTCATTTTCCATCCCATACACAGAATGGGCTCTCTGCAGTTCCGCAGCTCAATACAGTGTGTTCCACACAGCAAACAAACAACACTCCCATCTCCCTTTCAAGTGCAACCCACTGCTGACCTCCTCAAAGTGTAGCACCCCAGGGCAGGAATATTTGTGGAAAGCAGATCTGCTTGTTTGCACCATGATGCTAACAGACAGATTTTCCAGATGCATTGTGTTCCCAGATCCCTGTCTCAGTTCCAGGTCCAAAATCAGAGGAATTTTAACCAGCCGCTGAAGGACTGTGATCACTACTTGCTTGCAGTGATCCGTAATATTTCATTGTTCCTACCTGATATTCCCTGTTCTTTTGTTATTAACTTGATTTGGCACATAYGGTATCAGTTGCCACAGATACCATATACACACATTAAGTGACTTTAAGTAGCTAGGATCCTTCAGAATAGATCACGAGGCACAGCTTGGCCTCATGGGCCATTTATATATATAACAGTCTTTAGTTAACTTGAATAAYATTTGTCAGAATTAAGTCAACTGAACTACTTTTATGCTGCAGGCTTACAGAAGCTGATTGATAGAAGACTATGGTTGGGTATGATTTTTCCTTATCTTGTTCCATGGTTTATGTCAGGCTGAAGCCCAAAGAGAGCTGACACCCAGGCAGCAYGGACAGCCGGGAAGCTTGGGCATGAGAAATACTGCAATAGCCTCAAAAACCCTTGAAATGGGCTGAACAGCAGCAGCAAAGCTGTAAATCTCAAGACAAATACACTAAGAACGTGTAAAAGAAACAGATATTTTCCTGTTGGTTTTGGGAGAAAAAAAATAAAACCGAAGAAAAACCTTGGCTTGAGGCCCACCCCGGGGCACAACCTGTCCAAGGCCACACAGAGAGCCAAGAGCAGAGGCTTTGCTACAGCCCAGGGTCCCACTTCTCCCTCTGGCTGCCCACAGCACCCGTGTAAACAACTCCCGCTCTAAAAGCATCATCCTGGTGGGGAAACTCGACGAGGGGTCCAAGAAGTGCTGCCACTGCTGAGCTGACCGCAAAGGAGAGATTTGGATGCGCAGMCGGGACCTCAGCCGCGGGCAGTCAGCTGACACTGGATGGTTAGCCTTGCTTTGGATTTCGGGATTATTGTCCTGATTCCCTTCTCATGGTTACCTCCAGCCAGTCAGGATCCAGGATTGAGGGTTTTTTTTTTTCTTTTTTTTTTGGGAGGGAGGAGGGTTTGTGTGAAGCAAAACGTAAGTTTTGTAAAATGACACTGGGTTCGTATTTCTTTTGGCCACCGCATCCAGCTGTGCAGGGAACAGAAAAGCCACATGAAGTAAATAATAAAGTCAGAAAAGCACTGTAGCTTTTTTTTTTCCTTTCTTTTTCTTTCCTTTTGGAAATTCTTTAAGAGTGCCTTGGACATATCCCTAGAATATAGCACAATACTCAAAGCAGAAGMAAATTATCCATTCTCAAGCAGGACAAAGCACCCGAGGGGCACAGCTTGTTTCCAGTTACCTACATAGCAGACTCCAATCCTTTCTGCATAGTCCATGGTAGGCCATGCAGGGTGTCCCTGACTGCTACCAGAAGGCATCACAGCCTGTGTGAATGTTTTAGGGACTGAGATGACCCCAAGTGTTGCTTGTGCCACACTGACAAGTCATTGCTGTRTTCCTTAAAGTTCAATCCTACCTTTTCTCAACCATCAGAAGCCCCATAACCCTTCTCAGCACCTGAATATTTGTTGACAGCAACACAAAAGTAATTATTAATGATACTTGTAATTTTACTAATTAATCTGTCCTTGTGTCTGTCTATGTGAAAAAATTAGCTGGGCATTATGGGTTCCATTTCCAGGGCTCCCTGTGGAGTGCTGGGGACATTTTGAAATATTAGTCAGTAGCATATTTGGGTTTGGAAAAGTACATCATGGTGATAATTGAGGCTGGAGTATGAGTTTTACTGCAGGCTCATGCCACTGCCAGCGCAGCATCTTCAATGTAGCTGAATACAGATGAGTGCCCAAGGACCATACTGAACATAGTGCTGGACACACTAATTTCTCTGTGCCTTTGTCAATAGAAGCTGGAACGTCCTTATCARTATCTTTATTCTGACTCTTTATAAAGAGTCAGAATGTGTATACACATTAGAGAAAAGTGTGATGAGTCTAGTTCTAAAATTAATGAGCCTACTTGTCATTCCCAGCTTTGCTAGTGGTGAAGACCTCGATCTCATTCTTTGAGCAACGGGAAGAGACAACTGTGCCTAGAAGAGGATTTCTGTGTCCTAGAAATCCTCTACTGGTGACCAATTTTGTGGTCCTGTCAGGTGAGACTATAGGGAGTATGAGCCTGTGTGACCTGGTGGTACCAGTACGTCCAAGATGACTGAGATGGTGGTGTAGGAAGATGAGGGACCTTCCCTGTAAGCCATGTACAGAGTGGGCTGATGCATTTTAGCTGTTGACGATTATTTAGTTTATTTGTCAAGTAAAAACAAGAGTGAAAATATTGAAAGAAACCTGCTGAGCTGCACCATGGGGTGCATCTAGGAATGCTGGGAAACTGTATAACAAAAAATTAATAGTATGTTGAGAAATAGGAAAAAAAAAAAGATTTATGGAGATTTTTTTTTTTTTCGAAAATACTTAAGATGCAAGATACAACTTTGCAACTTTTTATTRTGATTGCTAGAATCTTCTCAGATTGGCACTTTGAGAGAGAGCTTGCTGCTTCCCATGTGAAAATGATATTGTCAGGTCCTTGGCCTAGTTCGCTGGTCTTTGTACAATATCCAGCAGAGGAGGAGCGGAGCCCTTTAYGTATTTGGGTGATAATAAGAAAAAAAGCAATATCAGACAAAAAATAAAGAAAAATATGTGCAGTTATCATGTGTTACTTATTTCATACACTAATGTCCATCCTGTTATCTACTTTGGTATCTGGTGCAACATGTTTTCCTGCCTGCAGAGATCACAGATGGAGCTGGTGCATTGTGCCCTCGTGGTGTCTCTCACAAAACCCCTCCCAGGCCAGAGACTTCCTGTGTCCTGAACTTCAGAAAACTTATTGCTGTCAGGTCAGGCTGGCCTGACAGTTTGCATTATGTTGGCTCATAAAAGTGAGGGATGGGTTTCATCACAAAATGAAAACCTGGACATGAAAGGCCTTTTCTGCCCATTTCCAACACTGCTGGGGACTTGTATATGGATATTGCTTTGATTTACGTGCTGTCCTGAGTGTCCTGTGTGTTCTTTCCTTTTGTAACTCCTAAAAATTCTGGTGCAAATAATTTGTATTATTTTCCTTAGTTGAGAAACTCAGGAAGGGATTATCACTTAAGAAAATTCATCTTTTTAATAAAATCCTGTCCACAAAGAATATATCAGACCTTTGACAGCTTTCAAGATAAAACTTTTCAAGCTTTCACACTCTAAAGAGTAGGATGAACCGATGCTGAAGATCTGGAAATACGTGGGCAAATGATGCAATTTACTTATTTGCTATCTCTTTTACACAAATTGACAAGWCAGGCTACCTGAATTTTCATGAATTTACTAAAATATCTTTCTATCTTGAAAACATGTGGTCTCATCCAAAACAGCTGCTGGGAACAACAGTSTTTTGCCCATACCATTCCATGGCTGCACATTGTCTGAGAAAGATGCAATAATCTTTCTGACAGAAGATCTAAAAATCTGACTGCCTTAAACTCAAATTATGTTGGAACTGGTATTTAACCTACATGGGCAGCCCTTCACAGGTAGCTTTCAAATCACTTGACCTATATTAGCAGACTATATTGCACAGAAGAATAAGCACCTGACSGATACTAGACTTCTGTCCAACTAGAATCCTATTCTTTTTGCTTTTTGTAATATTTGGCCATATTAGGCCCCACRGAAAAGAATTTTATCTCTGATAGTCTGATAGGTTGTGGGGGTTTTTTTGTTTGTTTGTTTTGTTTTTTTTTTTTTTTCCACAGAAATCAAGAATTGGATCAAACCCGTGGCCTCTTTCTTTCTTCTTCTTTTCATTCAGACACTTTCCCACATCATAATATACACCACCATTGGGAAACTGCGCCTTCCCTTTCCAATTTTTTAAACTACCTTTTCCTTTATTGTCTTCTTTTTAGTTTAGGTACCCTTTTCATGTTTACAGAGTTCATAAAAAAGGCAGCCAAAACCTCTTCATCTACCRTCTTGACAATTTTCTAATTATTTCCTATGACTTCCTTGGAGTTTGGTTGAAATATTTCTCTTTTCCTTGACCCCTTCATTTATTTTGCCCCTCATAAAATGACTAAAATTATACCAAATGTAAATCTTCCAGGGAAACAAAAATAAAATGTTAGACAGTGAAGCAGTTGAACATAGATATGCAAATGTAAAATGTTTTCAATAAAAATGTCTTCAAAGTCATAAATAATTTTTCCGTAGCAAATGTGATGTTTCTTATATACTGAAAAATAGAAAATGGCACAGAAATGGAAGCTTGCCGATTTGCAAGTAACCTGGTTAGTTATTTTATTTTCACTGGTAGTGACTGTTATTGGGTGCACTTACTGACCAGCTAATGTCTAGGAGTTTCAAGAGACCAAAAACTTGGCTTGTAAACAGTCACTTTTGAATCTTCATTTAGTTTATGTCAGAGAAAGATCAGATGATATTTGGAAAGAAGTATGCCAAATTAATCTCATTTAACTTAATTAACCTAAAAGTTAGTCATCAATTCCAAAACAGCATTTYAGGGCACTCCAGTATTAACTACAGGGATATAGGCACTGTTGTATGGTGATTTATTCCATCTATCTGAGATGACTTTTTACCAGGTTGTGGGCAATTTTTCCCAGGAAGAGTTCAGTCTTTTTCTTTGTTGTTGGGAGAGCCTGGAAAAGTAACTTAAACTTCTAACTCTTTGCCAGCTRTGTTTAGGTAGGCTGTCTGATTCCAGAGCATGGCTTAGATAGAAGTCTTCTCAGTTTTAGTATTTGTGGATGTCTGGAAGTCTATGTTCAATTTGGAAACATAATTGAAATATAGGTAAAATTTAGAAGACTTTATATGGAACACAACCTAGCTCAAGAGCCTAATTTAAAGAGCCTCATCCTGACCTAGAAAAGTGGATTTTTGCTTGGAGACTTTGCAGCAATCTACAGTTTCAGCTGGGAAATATGCTGTAAAGAAAGCGCTGTGGGAATTATCAACTAAATTACTTTAGTCCCCTTCCTATCTAAAATTAGTTTTTATTTTATTTTATATTTTATTTTATTTTATTTTATTTTATTTTATTTTATTTTATTTTATTTTATTTTATTTTATTTTATTTTATTTTATTTTATTTTTAATGTGTCTTTCCTTCTGTGTTTTAAATGCTGGGGTCTGTTGAAGTCTGTGACCTGTAATTCTCACATTAGAGTGCTTGTATGAAACAGTTGCACTTTTTTAATAATTACAGCACAGTTGACATCATCTTTGGGAAATGCCCTGGTAGTGTTTGGGATAGTTAAATCAATCATCACCATTCTTCAGCTAACTTGCATGCTGCAGCCCTAGCAGTTGGAGCAAAACCAAAAGGAAGTGAAGGGAGAGCTGTGCAGATGTTGTCTCATTAGTAGATGACTTGACCATCTATGTACAAACACCAGGGACATGAGCTGAGCTCCATCCTGCTTGCACTAAAGCACAGGGTTGATATTTCCTGACATCAGCTTTGTCACAGTGGGAGATTTCTCAGCCACCATCATTCACACAAACCACCACTCTCGTTCTCCCGTAGCTAATGATGGCTTGGCTGCTAGTGAGGGATTTGCTGGAGAGCAGATGGATGTGGCTGCAGGAAGGCTTCCCTTCACCGGTGACTATAAAATCACTTGGTGACTAAATCAGTTGGAGATGTCCATCCTGGAGAGGTATAAAACTAGGTGCATTTAATCCCATCATTGTCTTTCCTGTTCCTCATGTCTTCCCTAACTGTGAGCTCATACCTCCACATGCCCTTCTGGATTAAAAAAAAAAAGGCTAAAGTTAATATTAATTCTCACGGCTTACAGGGAAAAAATATCTGCAACCCAGGAGAGACACAAAAAGTTACTTTCATTGATGCTTTCTGACAGAGAAAGGATTATGACTCCATTCACCCAGAAAAGCAGTAAGAATTGTATTTTTCATGGTCTGTCTGTCACATTCGTGATGCTAGCATTTTGGATGAGAAACTAAATACCAACATGCCATCTTCAGGAAATTCATATATCACTAAAATCCTAAGGAATCATGAAAAT
This sequence comes from Eudromia elegans, assembly GCA_003342815.1. Taxonomy (NCBI): domain Eukaryota; kingdom Metazoa; phylum Chordata; class Aves; order Tinamiformes; family Tinamidae; genus Eudromia; species Eudromia elegans. The sequence goes on along the minus strand of PTEX01000170.1, from coordinate 1,054,634 downwards.
AAATACCATTGCTTTTTTGGTTGATGAGCATGCCCCTAAAGAGGAAAGAAGCTGATCTTCATTCCTCTCTAAGACAGTAATGGTCTCTCTGTGCAAAAATAAGCCTCTGGAGTAATTGTAATAATCCTGGACAATTCCGTTTGGGGAAAATGGCAGGATACTGGTGCTCTACAACCTTACAACCTCACAGCTGCTCTGCAACCTTATAGTCTGCTATAGGCTGCTTTGTCTCCTTCTTCCAGGTTGCATTGACATTGAGACTATTCCCTATTTCAGCCTGTTTCTCGGAACATGGAACATTTGTTCATTTGTTCACTCATCCTTTTTTCTTTTTTTTTTCCTTGACTGCATTATGGTTGTTGTCCATACGGTTACACCCCCTTTAATATCAGCTACAGCGAGTACTTATTCTACACACACATATTTCTTCCAGCAAGAAAGTCATAAAGTGAGATACAACAGCTCAAATATCATTAAAGCAGTACAGAAATTATCCTGAAGACAAATTGTTTAAGTTGCAGATATTGGATTCAGATCAGCTTTGGGGAAATGATGCACCATAATGCAAATGAAACCCAAATGTGATTTTGACTAGTCATCCATTCCCTACATTGTGGAAACTACAATTCACTCATTTATTGATTGGGTTGTAACTTGGCTTGCACAGTTCAGTTCATGCAGAGAGTATAAACCATTGAATCTAGCTATGTAGAAACACTCTAGTGGTAAAGATAGCCAAGGAATGCTTCTATGTAAAAAAATATATAAACTATTGATTTCTTTTAGTTTCTACCAGAATAAATAGAAAGATTATGTCCTTGAAACTGCTCGTCCTACTGTCTCCAGTGCTGCAATATCCAGGGTCTTCAAAATCCTTGATTTATGCATCTCTATAAACCACATCTCTGGAAAGGACAAGTTATGTTGCCTTTTTCCATCAGGCAACAAACTGAATAATAGCCAGGATAACAACTTCAGTTTTCTGGATCCCTAAATAACATTCATCTCAACTAACTTCAAACATGGGTTTAGACCTGCAGAGTCCAACACCAGTGTGTAGATATCTAAACATGGTGTCCACGTGTGAACTGGGCATCTAATTTCACAGACAAAATGAGGGTGATACGAAGCTCATACTGTCTAAACATGAGCATCTAGGGCCATTTAAAAAGCCCTTGAGTACCATGAGACTAGCAGATATGAATAGGACACAGGAATCCTTCTGGAGCTGAACTGAGGCATTATCATTCAAATGCTGCTAAACATTTCCTTAGGCATAATTGCCCTTGCCAATGCATTCAGTAGTGCCTGCTATGCAATTTAATGTAAGTCAAAGCTGACACATCTATCTGGGTTGCATGTAGACCAGAGTAGATGGCCACAGTCTTCACACTATTGTTCTGTCGTGTTTGGCAGTCTCATGTAGCATTGCTTATGAATTGAATATGTATATATATATATATGTTTATTCGTATGTCTTTCACTATTTTTTCTTCTCTGTTATAGGCATAATAAAATGACAATCCCCTTGATGTTTTTTGAATGAGAAACAGGAACCTAAATGGAAAAAACAATCCAACCAAAATTATATACATATTTAAACAGAAAATAAAATATATATTTAAGTGTAGAAAAAGCAGTTTGCAAAATTTTTTTTATAGTCAAGCGATTATAGTTAAAAAAAGGAGAAAAATAGATAATAAACATTAATTTTAGCATTTTCTAAACTTTTTTTTAAATTGCATGTTATTTCTTGAACATAATTTTCTGAAACAGTGCAGATTTCCCTAATATAAGAAAACAAAAAGTGTTTCAAAATACTTATATGACCAATTGCATCTCCTCTTTCTGTTAAGGAGAATGCTTATTGAAATCTTTCATTTTTTTTTTCCGTAAATGGAATGATTATTTACCTTTTTGGAACGTAACCACTGAAGAAAAAAATGCTACAAGCTGGAAGATACAATGACAGAGTCTAACTAACTTTTTTTATTGCTCTTATTTAGTTCTTAATTTAATGTTTGGCTAGGAAATATCTGCAAAGCTCTACTTGTGCCTCACCTCATACATGCCTTTGTCTCCATTCAAAATTAAAAGGGACTCTTTTTACAGTTGTTAAATGTTCAGTTCTCTGGACTTTATCAGGCTTAGCTGACTCTTCTTTAAACCGCAGGAAATGGCCCAGGACTGTTCACCATGTAGATCTTTATGGCAGGATGTCTGAGTGGACAACGAGGTAGAAATGTGATTCCCTCTTTGACTCAGGAATTGGTCTCAGATGTTTGAGTAAGGCCTATGGTAATACAAGACTCTCTATCAATCTCTGTTTTCTGTGCCTCTARGGGCATCTAAAATTGGGTGGGATGAGTCTGGGTCACAGCCATTCGAAACTGTATCAAAACTTTCTGAAAAGCAGTGATGATCTTAYCCATCTCTGGGGCAATGCTAGCTAATCCTTGTGGGAATGTGCTGGGTAATGGCTGGGATTTCCACGGTGCCTGCAAGGCACACCCTGGACCATGCTGCTTTGGCGTATGGTGCTGKGCAAGTGCACAGTGAGAGGCAAACTGAGCTTGAGTTTGCGGCCTAAACACAGTGAAAAAGCAAAAATCAGGAATCAAGAGTTCCCCAAGGTCACAAAGCAACAAAGCAGGAGCACTTAAGAACGGGAACTCACAGGTCTGAAACCATAACCCACTGCACTAGCCATTAGCCTAGATTGATTTCCCTTCTGGTTTGGGGTTTAGAAATGAAAGTTGTCTTGACTGTTTATCCTTCTTTCGAGCCATCCACTTACCAACCATTCCTTGCTTCCTTGAACCATTCTCGTGCTGCTTCACCATCCAACCACCTTCCCCTTCAGCTCCCCTGAGAAAGTTGCCTGAAGATTAATGGAAAACCGAGACTTCATAAACTATTCTCCTGCTAGTGGATTTAGTCCAGACTCTCAATGGCACCCAAATGTGTATTTTGGGCTGTAATTATAAGCCATATACTCCACAGAGAGCTCATTTATCCTGAAATGAGTATGGAAGACATGTTAAGCAAGATACTTTCTCTTTCTCTTCTTTTTTTTTTTCTTTCACCTCACACCACACCATCAAGACACAAAGCTGCAGTTCCACTGGAAATAATGAAGTGAGATGTTCCATAAAGTTATTTCCAGCTGATGGACTATATGCTACATAAATGTACAGGAGACTCCCAGAGGAAACTGTCAAGTCGCTCGGGTTTGCAGCAGTTTCAGCCCAGCAGTGTATGGGAGATCCATACCTCACTGCTCGTAAGAGATGTTTTCATGCAAGACGTTTTCATGCAAGCAGATGCACAGATGTTAAACTGATTTTTCCGTATTTTGTACTTTTTRCTTGCTACCAGGATGTCACCTACTGTTAAGTTCAAGCAGACGTCASCTGAAGTAATCATTTTGATTATTTTGGCCCCTGAGGACTGGGCCTTGGGGTCAGATGAGTGCTTGGGGAAGCAAGCCTCAAGCAAGACTCACTTGTGAACTTCCCTGAGCTGATTGTTCATGGGGAAAGTTAAAAGCAGAAGTGTCAAATGAGGAAAGCAGCAGATCGAGGACATTTCACGTTGGATTGAGACAGTTCAGCGTTTCTGGCAGACAGCAAGGCTGGTGCTCCGATTCAACTCAAACAGAGCCATTTCTTCCTCGGGCTCCCTGCTGACAAGTTCAGAAGAGCTTGGCTTTGGATGATGACCGTGTCTCAGGAAAAACATGACCCAGTCATCCACTTTTGAACTAAACCTGAACCCAAACTTAACTTTCATTTGAACCTGGAAGAAGCCTTTTTTTTTGTTGTTTTTACTCTCTTCTCTCCTCYGTTCTGTCAGAATGTTTTTAGGCCGTACCTATAAGTGGTAAGCACTGTACAAACTTGTAATATAGGATATTGTTCTCAGTAGACAAAGTATGAGAGAAAAGAAATTTCAATATTTTAAAGATAGGAAGGTGAAAGGCAGACAACCTGAGCATGACAACCTATCACAGGTCAAGCATCTCTCAAGCAGAGGAGAGATGGAAACTCAACCTCCTAGATTGACAAAAAGACTTGCTGGGATTGGAATATTAATATTAATGCTATTGTCTTCTTCTTTCAACCATAAAAGTTCTGGAAAAATGAAGTGATATCCATGCCAGGTTCAGAATTTTGAGGTCAGGAAGAATCCTGCAACCTCAGTCACAAGAACAGCAAGAACTCAGTGTCTTTGATGACTGCTCCAACCTGTCACCTGCTGTAGACATAATACCCTACTAATGTTTTGAGTGAAGCCTTAAGACCTATATTTCTTCAAAGCCAGTGGCATTGCTACCACTGGCTTCTGCTGAAGTAGCATTTTGCCTATTAAATGCATAATARCCAAAATAAAGCAGAATTTTCATTTCAATAACAGGTCCATTTGGAAGGCTGAGCTACTGATAGAAACTGCCCTAGAAAACAGTAGATATCTTGCCCTGCATCAGGTAACAGCATGAGCAATAAAGCTCCTCCTCTGTTACAGAGAGTAGAGGATGTTTCATGTTACCCTCCCCCTGTTTCATTCCAAGAGGTGTGACCCCTGGAATTTCTTGAGATCTTTCCAGGACAGGACAGGACAGGACAGGACAGGTAGAATATATGTTCCTCAGTCCTAACAACCAATACCAGAAGCCAGTAGCATTTACTTTGCATTAAGCCGCAAACAAATCTACAGATTTAGTATCTTGTGATGAAGGGTGGCCTGTTAATAATACAACAGGATACAGAGCCAGCCGCCAACCTTCAAAGAGTGGCTGAAGCTTCGCGTGAGAAAGAACTGCAGAGGAAAACTAATAAAAACTAAGAAAAAAGCAGACAAGATATGATCTGATGCAAAGCRTTTGCTCCTGAGCCACCTGGGAGTCCTCTCCAGGAGCAGGCTCTGTTCTAGTCAAATATTGCTGCGGCTGCTTCTTTTGGCTGAAAAAAACCCCAGATCCTGCCCTTTGTCAAGTAATGTTCGTGAATTGCATCCAAAACTAAGCATTTTAAAATAGCAAACTGACATCTTTGTCTTGTATGACAGCTCTGCGGTTGGTGAACTACGTGTAGCTGGGATGGAGGGCTGACTACTAGAAGAGTMTAAGGGTTTGTCCATGCGTTGGGTTCAACACGAGGTGCAGCTCTGTAAGCTAATTCTGAGAGACTGAAATCTGTGCCTACAGGGGAAGGTTTTGCCTTAACATGATCCTTTGCCTCAGTTAATTATCCTTGATGAAAAGAAAAAAGAAAAAAGAAAA
>PTEX01000170.1:1031357-1049248 GCA_003342815.1 Eudromia elegans | reverse complement strand
AAGAAAAGAAAAGAAAAGAAAAGAAAAGAAAAGAAAAGAAAAGAAAAGAAAAGAAAAGAAAAGAAAAGAAAAGAAAAGAAAAGAAAAGAAAAGAAGAAAAGAAAAGAAAAGAAAGGAAGAAAAGTAAAACCACTTTTTCGGCATAAGTTGCAATATTCTTTTAACACAGATCTGCTTCACTGCCCTTCGAAAGATGCAGGGCCCAAAAACACAAAGCACAGCCTTTGGGAAATATGAAACCTCTGCAGCCTTGCTTGAAAAGCCTGATTTGAAATTATGAGATATTTCTTGCAATTGCGAYGAAATAAACACCTCTATTGGTCCAGAATCCCACGGACATGTAGCAAAGTCATGCAGAAGTGGGACAAATTGAATGATATTACATATCAAGCAGTCTGGGGAACACCACTATGCAAAATGTGCGTCTGGGGGCTGAATCCCATTGGAGCTGATGGTACTCTCCTGTGTTTCTCAAAATCAACATCTACACTTTTATTCTCTTGAAAAAGTTAGGTCTGGTTTTGGGGTGTGGACAAGACCATGTCTTTCTTGGCTGAAGCTACCCCTTCTTTAGAGAGACGTGATATCTGAACCCCRTTGGAGGTACCAGGTCAGATCATCATCTCAAATAGTCTGGCAAAGCTCCACGGAAGTCAGCAAACCTTCCCTGCATTTACCCCCTCAGAAGACATGTCCCAGAACACTTAGCTCTTCCTACTTTCAATGTAGTTAGGCATTATGGCTCATGAAAAAGGTGAACTGTGGCTTCTGGCCAGAACATACCAAACTTTTAAAGTTCATCGTATGAAAATAAACGACTGATACCCAGATGAGTGTGTTATACRTATAAATCTTTCTCTTTCTCTCTTTCTTTATATATAGGTGCRTGTATATGTATGTATATATACATTTGTACTGTTCTCTGTCTTGGCTGGGGCCTGTTTTGGAAAGGAGACAGCAGTGAAGTTATTAAGAATCTCTACTCACGTTAAAATACCTCTTTAGTACAACAAAACATACTATTGTTGAACTGGGAAAAGATATTCCATAAATCTCCCAAAGTCAAACACCGTGACGGGAATATGGAAAAATAGATCTGTATATTAACTGCTCTTTTAACAGCATTATTTGACCCTTAGTAAAAACAAACAGAGGAAAGAAAAACGTTACAAGCACAGAAAAAAATTCTCTGACTCTTATCAAAAGCACATTTGAAGAGAGGCCTCGGAGGCATCTATTGTTTAATGGGTTATGCTTGATTTATTGATGATTATGTAGCAAAAAATATTAATGTAGTCATTCCAAGGCCACGAGTGGTGCAGGGATTCAATTTATTAGGCCTTGGAATATCTTTTTTTTTTTTTATTGTTATTATTTCTGCTTCATTCAAGGAGCCCTATTTGACCAGCGGCGCGAGGCACTTTGACGGGCAGGTCCCTCGGTGCTGAGCTCTACCTCACTCGTTTTCCGTAAGTAACTGGCCACACGAGAGCAGCCCTGCGGCTTTCGTTTACACAGCTGGACGCTGGAGCACAAGAGTTCACTGCRTTTGTTCCGGGCCTCTTTCAGCATCTCTCCTCGCCTCCCCGGCGCGCACGGCTGTGCGTGCAGACCCACGCGCTCGTATCTACCACCGCTTCTGGYCCATGGGCTTCGCAGAGATAAAGGAAGAGCACGGAGGATGCAGGAGACAGCAGTGGAGACGAGCAGCAAGGGAAAAAATCAGAGAGGGTTAATAGGGTCAGGAGTGATTTGCATTTGCCATTAGCATGAGCTTTGCCAGTCATAACCCGCCAATTGTCCCTGGAAGCTCTGATTTATCCCCTTTTGGTTAGATTGATGACATTGATTTGGTCCGGATCTTCTGTCTGCTGCTTTCAGTGATGATARCATCCTTTTTTATTTTTTTCCTCTAYTTTTTTCCTGCTCCCTCCTCCTGAGRKTGAGSAGATGAACTACTTTTTCTTTTCTCAGTCTACTTTAAATACAAGAAGGTTCCTTTTCCTCTAGCAAACGGCCTTGCCCCAGCAGCGATCAAACAGCTGCCCTCACTTGWTTTAGAGCCAAAGGTGGGRAAAAAACCTGTGTTTCCTGTGTGTCTGCAGCACCAAACATCCAAAATGAAAATTGAAATGCTGACTGTTGGTTCATCAAGAAATTCAGTATTTRTCATCAGCTAGAAATGAAATTTRCCAGGTATGTTATTTTCCAGGTAGAAACAAACTGCTCTGCATTCTCATCCATGCTGTGGGATTTAATGACCATATGGGAGATGTAGTCTGCCTTGAGAACCTGGTCCATAAATAAAAGTGAGACCAGAAGGTATAAGCAAAACTAGTCRCGCAAGGGACACTGGTAGCAGGGCAGGATAACACCTCTCAGCTGGAAGCATTTCACTTTTTGTATATTGAAGTTTTCAGTGAAATGTCAAAATAATCCACAGAAAACAGATACTTTTTTTTTTTTTTTAAACGAGAGTTTAAGTGAAAGCTCACTTTTCTGTTGAAAATGATTTTGACAGAAATGTTTTTTCTGGCCACTCTTCAGGATAGTGTGGCTGCTCCTCCCATACTCTTCCTTCAAAACCCCTCTTAAAAGACTGCTTTTATGGGATGAATTAAAAAAAAAAAAAAAAAAAAAAGGAGAATTAAAAAGGGTTCTGATTAAAGTCTTTTTCTGCATGGCCCATTGTGTTGTAGACTTAGCAATTTGGTTTCACAAATTCCACATCCTAATATGTCTTTTTTCTTTTCCTCCTCCAGATAATTCTGATGTTAATACTGCTATTTTTTAGCAGTCCTGATAGTAGTTGGAATTGCTGCAGCCCCATTTCTTCCTTGTAAAGGCTGAGGGGTTGGTTCTCTGAAACATGCTTCCCTTCTTRAAGGTGGGAATCAGGGAAGTATGTTCTGACATGGCCCAGATCTCCCCTGTGGAATTTCTTATTTTCCTATATTGATGATTGCAGGATCCTCAGAGGACAAGATGAGATGTTGACAATAAATGAGATAGATAAGCCTCACTTCTTGTACCTGTCCTGTTATCCAGCTTTGAAAGTGTCCTAGGGCTGGGTAAACAAGTCCAGAAACAAAGTCTGGATATAGGAAGAGAATTTTTTTTTTTTTCAGATGAATAGAGATGTTTCAAGCTTAGCTATGCTATTCTCTGTTGAGATGTGTGATTAGGAGAGAYGAACTTGGATTTTAAGCCTGCATAGCTTCATTTAGATATACTGTAAGCCATATCCAAGACTTCCATTTTTCATACTGTGCAAACAGATTAAAAGAATAAAATAAAATAGAATACAATAAAAATAAGAAAAAATAATCTCTATAAAGCCTCAAAGTCCCCTTCTGCATTTTCTGGCTAGTGACCATTCAGTGAGACAGTTATATCTCACAGTGACTCAAAAAGACTCAAAAAAACCCTACAGGGCTTCATGGGCCTCAGAAGGGAAGAGAGCTGGACATGAACAGGGTGAAGACAGTCTCAGGCTGCAATCCAGACCTAGATATTGCCAGTCCTGGAAGAAAGCATGGAATGGCTTTCCAGCTGGAAGTCATTAATCACAGGAGTTTTCTTCTGTATAGAGGTGGAGGACAACTCACCAAGAACACAGGAGTCCTCACGTGCATCAAAAACCACTAGAGTGTGTGAGAAAGCACAAAGATTTAAAGCCTTCCAAAGTAAAGAGTACATAGAAAAGAAAAAAAAAACCCTACTATGAGAACATTCATCCAACAACAAAAATTTCCCAGGCTTCCCTTGGAAACTACCTATTTAACCTGTTTTTATGTCCTGCATTGTCATTGTCTCCATACGACCAGCATCTTGAATGCATTGACTCTGCCAGCAGTGTGAGATCAGGTAAGTTTATTGTCCTTGCCTCCTCCTAGGCAAGGAACTTCAGAACAGAGGGGAAGATATGAATCTATCCTATCTAGCTTTACATCCTAAATTAATCAGGTGTTAATCAATGMGGAGTGAGAGGCAGCTCCACACTGCCATTCAGATCTTGGATGGGATTAATTACTCATTCTGGAGATGATCCTCTCCCTGTATTGGCTCTAGAGTCTGAGAAACACATTTAAAAATGCAAAGGCTAATGTCACAAAATTTAAAACCTGGAATTTAAACTCAGAATTTAAACCTAGTATTTCTGGGTAGGAGAATCACACATTTACGCTCCATCAGCTAGGACAGGAAAATAATTCATTCGGTTTTGGACATCCAAGAGCTGACTGGTCACATAGATCCTTCCCACAGTTGGTTATCTGGGACAGATAGCCACCTCCAAAGGTGATCACGTCTACTCTTTGRTTGTACAGATATTTTCTTCTGATAATACTTTCCAGGCAATAAAATCAGATAAGCATTCTGGAAAATTACTTTCATAGAAATCAYAATATTTTAAAAATGAACTTGGCTAATATGGACATATACTCCTTCATTTAAGGCGTATGCCTGGAACTTGAGACATTTACAAAATGAGAATAATGAGCACTCATTTATCAGCCTTGCCTCTTTACTGGCCTCCGGTGGCATCCCATCTTGCGTGTCCATGCAAGGTCCTATAACATTGTCCTATAACAATGTGGCTTTGCTCTTTGTTGGGCCCCTAAACAACCCGATCAGCACATGACAATAATAGAACCTGGACCTCTGCCAAGCACAATAGTGATATTTCCTGGAGTATTCACAGAGTTTCCAGCTCTGCAGACAGGGTGTAGCTTTGTAAACGTAAACAGCATGGTATTTAAATACCCAGCTACAAACACTCAGAAGTGACTCACGGTTCTGGGTGCTTCCTATTTTGCTAAGGTGACCCAAAATACCATCGTTTAATGAAGCTCAATTGTCAGCAAATCTAAAATACTGATTTTCTGAAGATCAAGTCATTTTATGATTTTTATGAATGTATTAATATATAAAGATATATACACACACATACATATATATGCACACATGTGTATATTAATACATATATATGTGTGTGTGTATATATATATTTTTATATACAAACATATATACAACTCTAAATTCAAGAATTGAAAGATAACTGGATTTTTAAAAGACTGATGGTACTTCTATATGTATGTATRTAGTCCCAGAGCTATGACTGTTTTGGACTGGATACCACCTTAAGCGTCTGCTTTTCTCTTGGAAATAAATTGATTTATCATTAACTGGTACTTCTCTCAGATGTARCAAGCCAGAAAAGGTTTCTCTGTTTCTAAGGAGAATAAATACTAGCCTAAAGTATTTCTAATGAGCAGCCTATGGCCGATACACTTTAATAATTTGTAGTTTTGCAACCCTTACAGTTTCTTCATTTTTGAGTGAAAATGATTGAGAGGTTCTGAAGGCAGTGGAGAGGCTGGCAGATTTTCAGTGTCAGTTTAAAAGCCCCTTTTTGCATAAGAGAGCAGAATAAATACTGCAGTCCTGAGAGTGCCTCTGTGCTGTTGCGTTCAGTGATTGATCCCCAATGCCATTCTCTGCACTCCTAAAAACGTGTGAGCAAAACACATTGGAGGGGCAATTCCCTTCCATTTGCAAGCCTTGTCAGATGGCTGAGAAATCTTGCAGAAACCTGTTTTTCACAGTAGGGATTGAGCGCTGCACGATTGGCTACGATAGCTTGTATTTGGCATCTGGGGTATAATCGAACCAGAGTATTGCAGAAATAGAGCTGAAAAAGAATAGCCAAGAAAGGAAATGAAGGCATTTTCTCATATCTGYTTTTCGGGGAGAATAAAGCAAGCTGTGTTAGACAAGAAAGGGTGGAAGATCGATTGGAAATAGGAAGATGAGTGAAATGGAACAGAGAAAAAAAGCTGAGCAAAAGATCTACAACTCCTTTTATTTGCCGTAACAGAGCTGTAAGCTGGAGTACCAGAATGAAAGCAGTTTTGAAGGAAAACAAWAAAGGTGAAAAAAGGAGAAAAAAAGAACATGTTTGGATTTAACACAGAAAATTGACTTCAGATGGATGGGACAGAAGCACCTATCTAAATCCTGGGGCATGATCCAGTACATCTCCTCAGGACTGTCTAGGTCCATAGATCTCCCAGTACATCAGCCACCTTCCTGCTGCTACTGGATGCAYGTTTTCTGGACGAAGGACAGGTATTTCCTCCAGCAGTATAATCTGCTACTGATGGGCTCAGGGCAGACCATTTTTTTCCTTTGATATCATATTTACTTTAATTTCACAAAATCTGTATTTTCACCTTGTCCTTCTATCTCAAGCTGCTCCTGATTTTTCATTTCCAATATTCAGACACTTYCTTTCACCCTAAAAGACACATTTTTGACTCTGTTTTCTTGAGAAGCACCATTYCATCAACATCTCCAACCCTAATTTCATCGGAAAGCTCTATTATATTGGTGTGTCAAAGATAGGGATGTTAAAATAGTAACAATAATAGAAAAGACCGTAAAATCCAGAGCCAAAATCTTGATGTGGTTCAGCATGGTTTTACTTTAAATCAAGTTTTTGAGCCTGCAGAGGCTCAAATTATGTTATTAAACGACATATGTTGTCCCACCCTACCTCATTTTCCCATTTCAAGTAGAAGATTCAAGACAGCAAATCTAATAAATACTGCCTTATGTGGAGTCTTGGAAAAGCATTTATCAACTGTGTGCACATGAGAGACAGAAGAGTAAATGTCCTCCAGATTAGCTAACGTTTGAATTCAGAAACRATTCATTGTCTAAGATATAAAGGGGACCACCTTTGCTTTTCTGTGGTCAGGCTCCATCCTAGTTTAACAAAACAGGGTTTCCCTGAAGATCTTTTCCCTATGTTGGCGGAGGAATCATTTCATTTTGTTCCCTACTCCATCTAGGAGAAAAAAAAGAAAAGAAAAAAAAAAAAAAAGGTTTATTTTCACTACCTTTTGCAAAATTTTAGAAAGTGAAAGTGAACAACTGTTGCCCTAGAATAAGGGCACTTGACTAATAAGTTTAAAAATATATTTTAACTTTTGTCCACTATTTTTTCTTCTATTTCCCTAAAAAACCAAACAAATGAGCAAACAAACAAACAAAAAAAACCCAACAAAGCAATAAAGCCATTCATTACCTTTCCTTTTTTCTCTACATCCTATTCTCAGTCATAGTATTATTCATAAAGTAATTCATATGGAATCAAGATTATGACCAGCAAGGGTTTCTATTGCAGATGGAGGTTTATATGACATTGAATAATCCAGGTGTGACTGAACCTGAACATAGGCATCAGCATTCTGTTTTCTTTGTCCTTGGGTTGGAGAGGTGGTGTCTGCAGTGGTGACACATGAGACAAAGGTATCCCACCTGGCCAAGTGCTTCCAAAATGATGTTTCTTGGAGAGTAAAAAGTGATGATGGTTATATACCTCTTCCATCYTCTTCCTTCCTGTCCCCACTTTGACTTCTAAAATATGGCTTCCTTTACAAGGAAATCTAAGGGTGCCTCCATCCGTGATGTCTAATGGACAAACATTCTTTGACATCAACTGAGTTCATTTGACTTACGCCAAAGAATATTCTTGTCCTAATGCCTGGCAGCTCAGAGATACGAGACTCCCATGGTGCTCGTCAGGAAAATTTTGTTCTGGGAGGTTTAGATAAACTTTCTACTTTTTTTTTTCTTTTTTACTCCCATAACTACAGTGTAAATTCTGACCAAATGGCGTGATCAGCTAAAGAATATATCAGAGAGTCTATTATTACACTGCTTATTATTACACTGACTTTTTTTTTTTTTMGWAAATCTTTCCTTCCATTTTGCATTTCACATTTTTTTTTCCCTTCCCCTTTCGGTATATATGTGTTTTACACCACAGACAATTTCATCTGGTTCATGCAGTTTAAAAAGACTATCCAGCAGGACAGTATGTGTCAGGGAAAGAGGGACCCAACAAAGAAATGTCACTATAGAGAAGAAAAATGGCCATTCATATAGTTGGACCCAGATCTTCAAGGATTCTCATACAGTTTTCCCTCCAAGCATCTAAGTGTGGTTACATAAGCTAATATAAAAAAAAGATTATGAGGAGTATTATGAGAAAGAATATGAATCCATCTATATGTATGGACATCATGTTGAAAGGATGGAGGAGAGAAGAGGGTGAGAGAAAGAAAAGAGAGAGGGAGGGAGGGAGAAAGAAAAAAGAAAGAAAGAAAGAAAGAAAGAAAGAAAGAAAGAAAGAAAGAAAGAAAGAAAGAAAGAAAGAAAGAAAGAAAGAAAGAAAGANAGAAAGAAAGAAAGAAAGAAAGAAAGAAAGAAAGAAAGAAAGAAAGAAAGAAAGAAAGAAAGAAAGAAAGAAAGAAAGAAAGAAAGAGAGAAAGAAGAGAAAAAGTGAAAGAAGAGAAAAAGTGAAAGAGAAGTAGAAATAACGAAAGTGAAACAAAATGGAAGAGAAGGAAAAGGAAATGTAAAAGAAAAAGAGAAAAAGAAAAACATAGAAAGAAACAAGTAAATGAAAGAAAGAAAAAGAGAGGAATGTAGTTCATAATTCATGTTCACGGATATTGGAGGCAGGAGGCAGCATTATTCTCCTCCAGCCTGACTTTCACAGCAGTGTGGATAACACAAAGTGGTCTAGCAAGGACCTCAAATTAGGTGAAAATGAGCACATCACTGCATGACAAAACACAGGCAAAGGAGCAAAGCACTTATTTTCCCTCTCTTGCAATCAAAATTTATTTGTGTGTGATTAATTTTCTGTGTCCACTTTGTGTATTGTAAGATTGCCCTTTTATAAGATTCCAGAGACTTATGCCTTTGGAAAAATTGACTCCGTCTTCAGTGTCTTGCTCATGAAAATAAATCATGAAGCCAAGCACAGATGCAAAATGGGAGAGGAGGTTGTTAAAGTTTACCTTGAGTTTGACAGGGAGTATGTGTGTGGGAGGGAAACAAAAATTACTGTAACTCATTATCAATGTGTATACATATATATATATACACACATTACCCATAAAACAAACTGATAGACCCATCAAACTAAAGCAAATGGATTTTTACATGGTAAATATCAGGAGGCTCTGAGTGACACTGTCCCTGGTAATGATGATAAATCAAATCTCAGATAATTCCTTTCCCTTCCGTGGTATTGGCTATGAACACAATTTCATAGTCTGGAGTTAGGGGCCATAAGGAACCATTATAATCATACACTCTTGCCTGTTCCATTACACATACAAGGGAATTTCATGCAGTAATTCTTGCTTGGAGACCATAACCTCTTCCTAAGCTAAAGCAAAACTTATGGAGGGATTCCAGAGCTGATTTGAAAACATCCAGACACATAGAGTGCCATGTACTCACAGCAGGTACAATTTTGACAGCCTTTTTCTCTACTTGGTGCACAAAGTAATTATTTTCTAATTGGACTATAATCCTGGCAATACTCAGAGCAGCTAATTCATCAAAAACAAGGCAAAACAAGACTCAGAAGCCTGAAACAAGACTGACGACGACTTCAGGCAATTTCAGGCACTAATTTCCTTACTCTCATCCAATTCTCCCTCCTCACCCTGTCTCAGCATCTGGCTCTACTTGCTGGACACCTCCCATTTTGACCTTAAAGTCCTCTACAGTGCTGCTTCTAAGGACTGCTCAGGTAGGAAAACACTTAGGATGGGAGTCAAATGCTGACCTCCAAATCTCAGCTTGTCTTACAATCATGGTGAGAAGCAGGCACCACCAGAAACAGATCTGACACTTATGTTTAATATTTCACTCTCTATTTCTCTGTCATTACTATAAAAAGATTCTGGAGTGACTGGAGCAGATTTAGATATCTCGCTTTGAGTTGCCTGTCACTACTGACTATCTAAGCCCTGATGAAACCCTAAGGATATCCAGAGTGTGCTCTGAGCATAACTCCACAGACTCTAGTGAAACCAGGATCTCCATGAAGCCRCAGGAAGAGTGCCAAGCTTCTCTAATGTAATAAATTGGTTAGCAGTCTAATTCTTTCTATGGTTAGAGGAAATGCAAATCCCAGGATGTGCTAAAAGARATGGCATCCTCCATCCTTCTCCTTCAGCCTAAATCACTCAGAAACAGTGAGTGCAAATCTCAGGAATGTTTAGCAGACAGAAATTTGAACCTGTAGCCCAGTGGCCAACAATGCCGTGCTGGAAGAAATCTCCTATTTAATTTGAAATAAGCATTTGTTTTGCCCAGAATCTCCTATTGTAGTACCATGCCTGTTTGTTTTTCAGCCTCCCCCTCAGAAATGTTTGGCTGTGGCTGTTAGGAATTTCTRTCGCCTCTTGCAAACATGTATGCAAGGCTTGCTCATGAACTGCCAAGACATACGTATCCTTTCATCGGGGAGTGATTAATCTCCGTCTCTGTTGTATTGCATGTTTCACACACACTGGAAGGAAGTTCCCTGAGTGACACGAGTGCCATTGCCCCGTATCATGTACCAGACATGCTGACAGCTGACACTGGAACAATGTTCATGAAGGATTGAGAACGGCTCTTTCCTGAACATTGACCCAACTGAATCACCAGGGACATGGGATAAAATTGCCTGCAGCCGGAGATTCCCTGCAGTCCACCACAGCAATAAATAACCTGAAATTACAGCACTGGGCAGCAGTGCCTGGCAGATTGCTCTTGATTGACTTCTMTCTGTAGAAGGGCTTTCCATCTGAATCTTTCCTGTAAGGTCAACCAGATGATGAAGTGTATAGCAGGAGATTTGAGCTTGGGCATTCTCATTCTACAGCTTGTTGTGCCAGATTGTGTAAGTTGAAGTGTGGCTTGTTGAAGACAACTGGTCTCAAATGAACATTCATCATCGAAGAGGGCTGAGATGTCCATTTCTCCTGTTGGCATTGACAGCCAGGAGAAAAAAAAAATGCAGACTCAAACATTTTTGGCTTAATAATTCTGATCTGGTGGAATGAGATATGCACGGGTGGTCAGTGGGACAGATCATATCATTATGTGGTGATGATTTACTGCAGTCTACCCTGACCTATTTTTTTTTTCTTTTTGAGCTGTTAAGAGATTTTGAGGAACAGGATGAAAAATGAAAGAACCTGTACAGAATGGAGAAATATTCACAAATGGAAACAATATGCCAAAATCTCTCCATCTGAGGAAGAGTTTATTTTTCACGTGACTGCCAAAATGGATTGTGCTGACAATGGTCAGCCCCAGAATGACCAGGGACTGTATCGACACAGCACAAATCCCTTTCCATTGGGAGCTTTGGCAGAGGAATCTGGCAGAGAAAGAGCATGAGAAGTGGTTTTAGATGGCCATGGGGAAAGCGAGTTAGTTGCTGGGCCCAGGAAGCTGAGATATTCAGGCAGCCCTGGCATCAACATTAATTTCCTCACAACAATTTTAGGAAGACAGAAGCAGAAACCCACTCAGTGGGAAGGCTGTGGGGAAAATCTTGAAAGTCTCTGGTCATTCAAACTGATGGTTTTAGACTTTAAAACTTTTGACGTTTTTCTAGGATTGTTATTWTACTCTAGGCATCTAATCATTACCAGCCAAGAACTGCAACCAAGACTTAACTGGAGATATTCCTCCCTTATTTTGACACATATAATCCATTAAACACATGCAAATGTTCTTTTATTCTGGTTTTCCCATTTCACATTGACAACCAAGGTACCAACTATGCTACCCAATAGCTCTTAGASGAAAGTTTTCAGCTACTTTATGAAGACCAAAAGTGGTATCGAACAGAAAGCCTAGAGACTAAAGAAGGCTTGTCTTCTTGCCAATCTGTTGTGGATTACTTTAYAAAAGTTTTAAGTCTGGAAGTCCTTAACCTGTCGTTTAAGCTATCAACATTCAATATCAATGATTAAATCTTGACTACTCAGAGGCTGGAAATAGAGCCAAAGACAAACGAAGTTAAGTTCAGCCCAATATTTCTCKGTTGGCAGGATGATCTGCTTCAAGGTCACAAAGGAGTCAAAGCCCACAAGTGTCTCTCAGGAACCCATTGAGGTTCGGGCTCCAAGCCTCCAGAGTTTAAAATTTTATAATCTGGTTATTTTTGCCAGAACTGTGAACTTCATACCATGTGGCTGGTTATAAAAATAGAGCTATTTCATTTCTTCCTTCTTCCCAGATTTGTAGAATATTCCCACATTTCTAGTCTAGTTTTGTGTTTCAGCAAAAGCTTTTTTTTTTAAAGATTAAAGGAAACTTGCACTCCATCGTGAGGAGGTTGGGGACGGCCTCTGATAGTGATAGTCAGTGATAGTCAACGATAGGACTAGAGGAAACAGCCACAAATTGAGGCACCAAAAGGAACTTGAGGAAAAATTTCTTAACAGTGAGGGTGACAGAGCACTGGAACAGGCTGCCAAGAGAGGTTGTGGAGTCTCCTTCTCTGGAGATATTCCAGACTCACTTGAACACAATCCTGCGTAACATGCTCTAGGTGACCCTGTGATCCTGCATGTGCAGGGAGGTTGGATGATCTTCCGTAATGATTCTATGATTCTATGATTTGCTAGAGAATGTAATCTTTATTCCAGTTCCATTGATTGTCAGGCTTTTTTTTAAAAAAAAAAATTATTGTTACTAATTATTGTCTTTGTATTGTGTTTTATGATTTTCTTTGCTTCCTTTTTSTTTCCATTTCTAGTTCATACATACTGCCTCCATGCTGCTGCAGGAGAATTAAGACATGCCTAGAATTACTTTTGTATTGAAACCCTGTTGTATACTCTTCAATTTTATCCATAGAAAAGCACACCACTGAAGCTATCTGTAAACCCATGAAGCCAATTATCCCCAATTACTAGACCCTCTGGTTTGAAAACATATCTTCACCACTTGCCTTTAATTCAGAAATGAGCCATCTTCTTGCCATGATATGCTGATTTGAGACACTTTTCTGTTTGTTTTTTTTTTTTTTTTCATTCATTTATAAAATCAAAATAGGAGAAAGAGAGCATGAGCAGAAGGAGCAGACCTATGCCAGCTACACGTCCTACCAGCAAGCCCCTGGGAAAGAGTATAGAGTGGAGTTGAAGCTGAACGGGAGTAGACCGGGATGCCCAGTAGATTAACGGAATTAATCTTCAGAGCTGTTGAATTTCACATTTTATTTTATGAGGACTATATTCATCACACACAAACCTTCAYTACTTTCCTGTTTTGGATATAAGTCAGATGGAATGAGCAGTTTGACCTTGGTCATAAACCCTGCTATAGAGGCAGCTGCAGGCAGCCTCAAACAGAGAAGGGTAYGTTATGGACCCCAGGATCCCTCTTCCATCCATTTTCTTACTCTTCCTCTGCCTTGATTGATTTTCACATGTTTAGTCTTCATGGAAATGTTGGCTTTTATACTTTTCTGTCTTGCAAAAAAGCATTCCTCTTCCTTGTTTCTCTTTTTCTTTCTCTCCTCTTCCTTCTCCTTTTCTTTCTTCCTGTGTCTCTATCTCTTTATTTATATTTCTCTTCTCTTTCTCTCTTCCTTTGACAATAGAAAAGTGATCTAATGGTGTAATTTTAGTGTTCCMAACAGACAAAACAGTTTGTGGGCCAAATGAAGTAGCTTTTCTCTACTATACTCTTGTTTYGAATGGAAGGAGTCAGTCAGCGTGACACAGGCTAGAGAGCGTATTATTGGCACAATAATATGCCTTGCTCTTCTGTGCAAGTWTTACTTTTCCATGGAATACTAATAYAGCAAAGTAAYATCTGAGGCTTGCCCAGATGTCTTTGTTGTCTGCCGATGTGTTTTCATTGTTCTCTGAACCTCTTTGCCCGGTAGAGCCTAATGCCGATGGCTGGCGTTGAGCTCTGAGTTATGCCTCTCAGGAGAGCAAGCCTGAGCTTTGTCAGGGCCAGCAGACTCCCTAATTATGCCGTAGCAGACATTTGGCAGATTGTGTTCAGCAAGTTCCAGGTCTGACCTAAATTGGATGCTAAAGGATTCCTCAACCCAAGGAAGGGTGTATCTTCTCTAACAGCATGAAGGTCGTTGGCGGGAGACTACATCTTACTGTAAAGGCCTGGCCTGAGCTTGGGAACGAGCAGGACTGCAGTCTTGTTGCTCGGTGATGGACGACTTCTGGTCCTGTTAAGCCAAACATAGCTGGGTCCAACCAGTTAGATGGGAGATTTCCAATGTGATCATGGCTTTTGCACAAAACTGTAGTACCTAAGTCAGGGAAAGACACCCTATCCCCTTCAGTCCCTGTTCCTGTAACTCCTTAAAGCCGTGCTTTTGAGACAAGAAAGGTGTAGCCTTTGGTTCTGCCCAAAAATGCAGGATTGGGAAAAGGATGAAGAGAGGAAGGATATGGGTGGCGTTAACAGCCCACGTCCTGGATAGTTTCCAGTATAGGTAACAGCAATTCCTGTAGTTTYTCCTGCAGTTTTTGCTGGAGGCAAGCTCTTGCAGGCAAAACACTGTAGCATAAATTTCAGAAAGGGAGATGACAGCATAAGATTATCAGGTTCAACAAGACTCCGTTTCATGTCCTTAACCACTGAAGAAAACTGCTGCTCAGTTAGCAAGCTGCTGGGGCCTACTGAACAGGTGATGGCACTTCATYGATGCAGTGCTCTGAAATCCTTTGTGGGAGAAGGTGCTATATATATGTAAAATATTACTGTTAYATGGCTTTTGTTTTGTTTTTCATTTATGTCAGTCTGAATAAGCTCTTCCTTAGGTTTAACTGGCAAAACATTAACCTGGAAAACTTGATGGCTTGCAGTTTAATTCCTTAACTGGTCTCTGCTTACTTGTTGACTGTTTAATGGGCAGGATGGGGAAGCGGGGGAAGCATTCTCCACTCACATTCACTCTCATGGAAATATAACTGAGAATTAAAGGGCAAAGCTTAGTGCACCAAGGGGCTTGCTCCCATTTATAAAGATCTTGATCTCAACTAAACAGAAACATAAGATTTTTTTTTTTCTTTTTTTTTTTTTCTAACCCTCTCCTGTCTCCTGAGAGGTGGTGGTAAGAACTATAGATTCTGTATTTTCTTTTCTACTTCCATCTSTATCTAACAGCATGTCAAGAGAACAAATTATGATCAGATTAAATCTGTCCTGTTGATCTACGACCAGATCAGTGTCCAGCTCACRCTCTGTCATGAGATGGCAACGGAAAGAAGGAGTAACTCATCTTGATTCTTTGCCATTCTTTGCCACTGTATTTCATATGGTGCCAAACTTTACTTGGACTATAGATAAATGAGTACTGGTGCTATAGTAATAAGAATAACAATAACAATAATAAACTCATATCACAGTGTCATGGGCTGGTATCACTGTAGGGGACTTGGAACTCTTTCAGCTTGAGCTTTGGATAATCCAGGCCTTGAGAGGTCAAAATGCTTGAGAGATGAAAAGAGTCTTCAAAATAGACAGTTGTAACAGCATATAGGACTGTGAAACTGCCTCTGTTCCATTTCATTATCCATTGTGYTAACACCAATAATAGCAAAACCATTAACAATAACATCTACTGGAGCWTTATGCAATATGTAAACTAGTATATAGAACAGACTAGGGCTCCTTCTCTGCTTTTGAGGGCAATAGCACAACAGATCTCACCTTTGCAGTTCTTCACCTGCAAGCCAGGACTCAAGCTAATACCCTGGTGCTAATTTATTATTAATTATATTCTTATATTATCTCACCTCCATTAAAATCAGTAGTCACAGATCCACTTGACAGGATTAAACCCAGAGCTCTGCCTAGTTTTAAAGAATTTTACAAGTCCTGCTTGTATTCTTTMTTACGAGAACAGGAAATATCTGCAAGCAAGTAAAAACTCATGGAACATTTTAGCTGCCACCCATGTGTTATTATTAGGTTTTGTCAAATGTGACAAAATTTTTTTTTTTTAAAAAAAGAGAGAGAGAGATACCTTTCTCTCTATTCTGCCAATGAAATTTAATAGGAAAAAAATCAAAATATCTTTGGAATATAAAATTTTAAAATGGTTTTAAGACATCTACATAATCAAATGCAAATTAAAGATTTTTTTTCTAGAAAAGAAACAAGTCATTAAGGAGTACTCATTTAATCAGGATCAAGAAAGAAAGAAAGAAAGCATCAAGAATCAAGAAAGAAGGAAAGAGAAAAAGAAAAAGAAAAGAATGAAAGAAAAAAGAAAAAAAAGAAAGAGAGAAAATGAACAAAATGAAAGAAAAAAATAAAGATGTGGGAGTGAAAGAAAGAAAGAAAGGAGAAACTCTGTTTCCAATAATTGTACAATGATTCCAAGAAACCTAACATTGATATTTCCATTCTAGTAAAAGAATTTCCTTGAGTGGAAGAATTAGGATTTTCAGAAATAACTTTTAAGAAATAGTAGTTTGATTTTGTTTGAGTGTCTTTATGTGCGTATATGTGAGTATTGGCATCTGTACCTGAATTGAGTGAAATTGAAGAGTGCCAGAAATGGCATCTAGATCAATTCTGATTTTGCTTTTTTYTGTACTGTTTTTTAAATCATATGTTCAATATCCCTGATATCTCCCGACTGGTTTGTGATTTACAGTGGCAGATGTCTCTCCCTTTTCAGTTTATTCTTATTGTTAATTACTTCTTACACAGTTTTTAGTCACCTCCCTCTTTTAGTTTAGATGTTTGCATTTTTATTTGTGTGTGATTGAGGCAATTTTAAGTCACCTTCAGTATCTCTTCATTCTCTAAGTAATTCTGTTAAAATTTGAAGGAATAATTGAAGGGTCTGGTAAGCACAGGTGCCAGTGTCTATCTCAACATAAATTTAAAAAAATATTTTTTTTTTTCGATATTCATTCCACAGACTGATTAGAGAGGCTTAGGATTCTGATCCAGGGAAAAAAAAAAAAAAAAACCCAAAAAAACTATTAGTTCTATATAGGTGTCCACTTAATTTCTCTACAATCTTTCCCCCAGAGAAAGAATAAAATATAGTTATGTATTGTCAAGAATAAGTACTATCCACTATAGGGAGTAGCAACATCTGTCTTGCWATACTGTATGCAACCCAAAGCACGRCCAAGGAGAATCTACTGGGCACAACTATCCCTGCCAATACATAAATCCTAAAACAAGAAGTTTGAGGTTTATTTTCTATGTTCAGGAAAGCTCCAGGAATTGTGCATTGCCTTTCGGCTTCATCACTGTCYTTCTCTGAGGACTTTCAGGGGGTCCTGGCTTCCCTGATAAACTTTACCAGTTTTGTCATCTCCAAGGACAAATATGAGATAGTCTTTCCACACTGAGCAAAAAGATGGCCAGCGTATAGTAGCATCGTGTGTTTTGGGGTATTTTTTGTGCTGTATTGTGCTTGGACGGCAGTCTCCACGTACTGCAAGTGCCTGGAAGGTTAAGGACATAGTTTTTTAGACTATAAGCACCCCATAAGCAAAAAAAAATGGATAGCAAGGAGAGGATGGCTGAGGCTAAGGAGTAGTAGGAATTAGAAAGGGAAAAGAGMGAAAGAGKWAAAAAAAGKAAAAATAAGAAAAAAATTGTGTGTGTAAGTTGGCACCAGCAGCCTGTGATGTCAGGGTGAGGTCAGCTCAGCAGGTGGCCACTTTTTCCAGCCTCAAACCAGGCAGGCCTTGTTTTTGTTTACTTTTCCTCTGCGCTCAGAGCAAGGCCAGTGAGAGAGGTTTCAGATGGGGCTGGTGAATCTCTCAGCACCGACCCCTCTGCTCTGTCCTCAGGTCATCTGGACCAGGAGAGCGCGGCCTGAGGATGGGGCTGAGGGATGTGTTGCACAGCAAGACCCACAGACCACTGCACCAGTGCCCCGCTCTTCTCCTTTATTTTGCTTTTTCTTTTTCCCTTTTATCCTTCCTTCCTTCCTTCCTTCCTTCCTTCCTTCCTTCCTTCCTTCCTTCCTTCCTTCCTTCCTTCCTTCCTTCCTTCCTTCCTTCCTTCCT
>PTEX01000170.1:972120-1031017 GCA_003342815.1 Eudromia elegans | reverse complement strand
TTCCTTCCTTCCTTCCTTCCTTCCTTCCTTCCTTCCTTCCTTCCTTCCTTCCTTCCTTCCCTTCCTCCCTTCCTTCCTTCCTGCCTCCCTCTCTTCCTCCATCTCTTCCTTTCTTCCCAAATCCAATCAAAAATTTCTTCCTTTCCAATCTGGCATGGTCAGAGAGGAAAAAGTACGTGATCGTGCACTACAAAGGATGCCCACATTGATGACTTCCTTCAAGCAAAGCAATTTGCTTGACTTCCTTTTTGTTACTTTCTCACTGCTAAGCAATTCTTTTTACCTCGTAAATGACAAGATATGCATATTTTTGATGTATAAATCACATATATGTATTGTGTAAGAAATCTTGGAGTAGAAGCATATATAATCATTTTGTGGGTACCATGGATGATGTAGTAGTTWGAGTAGTTAGATTATTATTTTCTGAATAACAGCACAACGAACTTACTAAAAAATCTGTAGCATTCCAGGCGGCTTGTAAGGGTAATTAATCTTTCAAGAAACAATGAGTACTTGCCCAGAAGGGTAAGAAATTATTAGTACTAATTGAAAGAAGAGTTAAGACTTGTAGGGAATTTTTTGTTTTTCTTTCTTTTTTCATCATGAAATAAATCTCAGATAGCTTTAAATCTATTGCATAGGTCTTCATAACAGAACTACCTGTCCAGATTCTCTACAAATTTAACGGAAATAAGTTGATTTATTTTAGCATCTGGTCTAGGGGTAGTCTAATGCACTGATACACTGATGGATTGTCTCAAAGTGATTTCCATAGAAAAAATAAAACGAGTGAAAACCCTTTGCTCCTTMTGCTGTGTTTCCTGCTCCCCAAATGCAGACTTGTTGCTGACCTGTACTCAGTGACTAGTTCTCCTGTGTTTTGTTGGATGCGAGGGGACTATCCTCATGATGAGAATCCAAGCAAAGGCCCAGGCTCTCATTTGCATGTTTTGGCTGAAAACATACTGATCCTGGCATACTCATGATCCAAGGGACCTGGGTTGCRATTACCTCAGTGGCTTAGGTCAATGAATGGGATTTGAAATGGCCACACAGATCAAGCATCACGATGGGGATAGCAAGGTGACTAGGACCCTGTGAAAGGCTGATGACATTAAATGCATGGGGATAACATTTATTTCTTTTGAGAACTACACTAAGTACTTGCTCCTTTTTTTATTTTTCCTTTTTCTTATTTTTTTTTCCCCTTCTCATCAATCAGGTGGGTTTGACTTGTCATGGAACCACCCATTTTTGTACATCCAGGGTCTCCATTTCTTAAACTACACCTGTAGTAGAAACAGACAATTTTCTGGCACTGAAAAAAACTGGTTCAGAATGGTCTGAACCCCCCAAGCCCTCTTGCTCTCTCAAATAGAATGGATGCATCCACAAGATATCTTAAGAGTAGTTTCTGACTCATGCTAACATGCAAATCATGCCCTGAACTTAATTTCATAGTTTAATAGTTSACCCAGGTCAATAGTGTGCTGAGGGCAGTATTAATGATCTGACTGCAGAGGTGATAGAGTTCCTTCCTTTGCCTATGAAAACGCGTTGGCCCTATTTATTGTTTTAGAAGTGGCCTCAGTGTCCAATCCTTAAAAAGGCATCAACATGTTTCTATTTCACTGACCAATGGACAAAATAATTTCATTAAAAGACTATGAGGAGCTTGTAGAAGTAATTAGGGACTAGGGAGCCCAGGACCTGGATTTTTTTTTTTTCCTAGGTTTCTATAGGCTTAGATTTCTATCGTTTTCTTTTTTTTAGGTTTCTATAGGAAACTTTGTGTTCTATACACATGTTGATATCTGTAATTGCACCACTCGCTGACTGGGATCATTAAAGTCTAATGGTCTAAGGTCTGCTSAGGGTTCACAGCTTTTTCCCATGCACAGGCTATAGTCCAAATGTGAAACTTTCCGCAATACAAAATCTTTAACGTCCCATTCACTAGGGCTTGAAATTGGTCGTTGAAATCATACACAAACCCAGAACCTCCCCTCGCTTGAACCTCAGCGGTGAATTGTGAGAAACATAAGCTTGGATGTCGTTGCAGCTCATGGCTGCAAAAGAACATTTACGAGGCGATTACTCAAGGAGGGGACTGTGCTGGAGCATTTAGTGAACAGGAGCTGATGTATTCTGTTTTTCCTTTAGTAATACCACTTAGAAATGGTATTTAAACTAGACAATGGGGAGACTTCCCCCACGCCCCACAGGATCAGGGATGAAATCCTGTGCAGCCTCCAGCTCTCACATTTGCCTATGACTCAGATGGCTAAAATYTCCCCTCCCTGTTTGCAGCCTTCCAGACACAAGGAGCTAAGAAGAAAAATGAATTAATTTTTGAAAATGAGGTTCTGGAGGGAAACCTCAGATGCAGTAAGGGAAGGATCTAAAGGTCCAGTGGCACCATCAATGTTTTATTTCTTTTTCCTTTTTTTTTTCATTTTTAGCTCAGATTCGCTCAGCTTTCTTTTTTTTCTTTCTTTCATTTCTCTCTCTTGATCAGATATTAATATTATTTTTTTCCTCCATGTCAATAAATTGCTTCCTACTAGATTCTATTCTTGGCCCAAATTTTAGGGAAAAAAAAAAAGTTTGTGCCAAGAAGAGAATAATTGCAATATGTCTTGCAATAATTTCTGTATTGCTACAGAGACATTTTTTCCATCATTGATTCTATCTRTGTCCTTTAACTTTCTTGACCATCATGTTCCTATGGATTTTAAGTTTTTTATTTTCCTCCTTCTCAGTCAAGGTCATTGCCCTCAGTTATTTCATTTCTTCCTCCTACCCTTTCAAATGTTCAGTCTCTTTCTTGTTCCCTTACATCAGTGGAGGCAAATATTCAGCTCCGATATGCCATCCAAATAACCTAAGTTAGACAGCACTGGTATCAAAATAATCATTTCAAAAACACGATTAGTGACAGAAGAAATAGATTTTTCCCCAAACTTTAAAGTTTCATAATGAACATTTGCTTTTCATCTGCAATGACAATTTTCATTGGAAATAAAAACTAAATTCTGTTTAGTTAGAGTCTTTTCATTTGTTTTGTTCTTGAATTTAACTTTAAATAACATATTAATRTATTTATTTGACAAGTCTGAAAGTACCAGTTCATTAAAATCATTGTTTTTCTCTGGAAAATATACTTATTTCAACTTTATTTAAATTGTGAAAGTTTATTTAGTCGAGGACGGAATGTCTGATTGGCAGCACAGGAAGAAATCGTGTGAGAAAAAATAGACAATAGTTAATGTATTCAGACAGGATGTGAAAAATCCAGAATCAAACCATTGTAAATGAATCAAGCATTACAGGTTCACAGAGCTGGTTATTCCACATCCTCTTGGTGAGAAGATGTTGTGAACCTCCTTCTCTCTCCCTTTCACATCTGTTCACAATAAACTCTTTTATCAAGTTTCGCCTCTGCTCTGCTTCCATTTTTTGGTCAAAAAGAATCACTATTTACTGGCTGGCCTTCATTATTTCTGACCAAAATACTGAAAACATTTGCTTTTGCTAGGAAAAGAAAAGCTACTCTCTTACTTGTTGGTTTAAAATTAAAAAAAAAAAAAAAAAAGTTACAAGGAAAAACGTCATATCTGATCAGTTATAAATATGCTATTGCTCCATCTTGACCTATCCCCTGTTTGATAATTAAGGTGTAGTTCCAGTCTCTCTGTATTTTAGGATTCAACTCATTCATCTTCTGCTGTGTAAATGACAGATATGCATCCTTGTTTATTCAACTGGCTCCATCTCTAGCCAGCAGCCATCGATGAGTCTGACATGACTCATCCTATCTATGCAAGATGTCTTTATTGAGGTGAAATTGWTCCACTTCTGTAGATGATGATCACTCTGACAGTGCAAAACGCCTCCGCATAGGGCCAAATACTCCATCACCACTGCCTGTGGTTCTTACAGTTTCTTTCAGACCAGTTGATCATTTCTTGCTTGTTTTCAAATTGCCTTGAGAGGAAAATTATACCTGGGCTTGAAACTTAGTTAATTCACTTAGTGGCTGCATCTCCCTTATTCATTTCTACTAATAGATATTCACTTGAATTCAACTTTCTTAAGGTTGGTTTTATTTGTTATTTCTTTCTTCTGCACATCTACCAGCCTGTGAATAAAAATAAATAAATAAATAAATAAATAAATAAATAAATAAAACTTAGGAACTAAGTAACTCCATTTTACTTGTCTGATTTTGAGTTTAGGTAGCTCCAGTGAGGACATAGGCAGAATGTGGTGAAGTAAATCCCAGTACAGCTCCTATGATGTTGTGTACATAGAGAGGTGTTATTTACTATAGGGATTCCACATTATAACTGTGATCCAAAAGCTGTTATATGATCTAAACTAATGTTCAGCTGAACTACTCAAGTGGGATTTCATTCCTGTTTAATATGAGGTCAGTCACATCAGGAGACTCTTAAAATCATCCAGTCTCTTGACCAGTGATGATTCCTGTTTTTCCCATAATCTTTGTCATTTTTCCACCTCTGTAGGATGAAAAATTTTGGTTGCATGGAAACAGACCCTTGGTGAGTTTGGATTCAGCATTATTCCTGGACAACCCCATTAAGATCCTCCTTAATATTTAAGAGAGAGTTGTGTTAGAATATATTTTTCTTTGCCTACTACATAAAATCCTACATAATCTACATAAAAGTCTACATAATCAATTTACATAAAATCCTATTCTAATTCAGAATTCCCTTCACTGCAATCTAGAGATGTGAAAAAAACAGTGCATACAAGCAGACCAAATGATTTCCAAAAGACAAGCCTCATTATTTGCCATAATAACCAACCTGGTCTGTAGAAGCCAAGCTGGAGAGTGAGTAGACGTGGGTCTGTGAATGGGTGAATGGATCCATGCTGGGATGCCCGGTGAACCTGGGAGGAACTCCTCTTTTTCTTTTTTTTCCARAATGCCAGAATACTTGGAAACGTCATCACCTCTAGGACAGTGCCAAATATGATTTTTTTTTCAGGTTGACGCCATAAAGACTTTCACAGACTTTTCTTTTTTTTTTTTTTTTTTAATTTGAAGGTGAACTTTCCTTTGACAAACAGCCTTTCCAGCCAGAGCAACTGGTGAGAACAATGAGTCATAAAAAGTCTGTTATTAAAAACGTTTGCTTTGTTCACATCCTGAATTGATTTCCTCTAATGATTTCCCTCTGACGGCTGTGGTCAAAAATAATAACAGTAATAATAAAATAAGGGAATATGCCCCTCCCTGGTTTCTCTAATAGAGGCTTTGCTTTCCATGTGTTGATAGAGCAGCCCTGCAGACAGACCGATACATGAATTCAAGTAATAAAACTCAAAGAAAGATTGGAATATGGCTTTTTTAGTATTACTTCAGAGCTTGCCTTACTCTAGCGATACACAAGGGTCTGTCTGAGACAATGGTCTGAGGTAGTACAGGACCCTTTTTGGTGGTTTGACTTTTTTAAAAATTCTTTTTATTTTCATAGGAGGATTAGCTTTATTTATTATTTAAAGAATATTCAACAAAAGTCTTCTACAGAAAAATAAATTCTCAATTTTTATTTCTTAAAATTAGATTCATAGAATTCTCACTCTTCCCTACATAGATATCTCTTTACCTCMACATGTTCCATTTTTTACAGTTGTACAACTATATAACTGCATAATGTGTAAAATTATYACAACCTTTACATTATAACTGTACCATCGTGAAGAAAATTATATTAATAATAATTCAATTTTTTTTTCATTATGAGACTAAATAGATAATATGACAGAATAAACAGGTATGGATAGATATAAAGGTACGAGATGCGTAAAGAAATATATAAATAATGARTGAAATGAAACAATTAGAAAAACATAAGGAACAAACTTGTGGCTATATTTTATACAAATGACTAATACATCATTGCTCCTCATTATTTAAAAATGGAGGCAATATAACAGTTATTCAGAATAGCACGTGATGTACAATGCCTCAGCAAATCATCTCAATCTTTTTTCATTTTGTTGCTGAAAAACTCTAATCATTCCATCAAGTAGAAACAATAAACTACTTGACATGACAAATACTTGAAGAGAACAGTTCAAAAGTAAGTCACTATAGCAAAACCCTGTAGTTCAAGATATCTACACAATAAACATGCATTTTCCCCTCCAAATTCAGGAATGAATTTCATTGGAATCTAAGAGGGGAAAAAAATCCATCAGATTTGTTGCTTTGAGAACTATTTTAATATGCTTGACTAGTGAATAAAACTGGCCATAAACTTTTTATCACCTCCCAAAGCATATAAGCACACTGAGCACAAAACAGCCCTAGAGATAATTACATTTTTTTTTCTAAAGAGTAAGTAATTGCAGAAAACTATAGCACCACTAAAATATATTTTTTTTCCATTCAGCCCATGGAATTCAACTGCCACAAAATGAAAACAAAATTAAGATATCAAGATATAAGATATCAAAAAAGCCTTAACATGTGAGACACGTATACAACAAAAGTCCTTTTCAGGAATTTGTGGTGTTCATGAGMTAGAATATTTTGGAAAAGAAGGAATGTTTCAGGACATCAGGGCATAAACCATAACTTTAAAATAGTGAAAGTAAAGAAACACAAGAGCAAAATTATACAAAGCAAAATCATATTTTACTCCTTATCCAGTTTCTTACACTTTTGTCCAAGTAATGTTATATTGGCCATTGGTGCACATGGAACACTCACTCCATGAACGGATTCACTAACGTGACCCCATATGATACCGCCAGGTCCTCTTAGTATACCCTCATCACACTGAGTCATGGTCTCTATCCTTGGGCATTTCACTCAACCTAAACTAGGAAGCTATGCTCAAAGGAGAGAAATGGGCTACTTACATGGCAACGATTGTCGATTGTCGTGTGGGGAATTCTTTGACTACAACGAGCCAAAACTACCCGTGCAGGCCTACATCTCAGATGCTTTGAGATGGCACGAAAGGTCTTCTCTGTCACTATAGGTCAGTGCCTTGGGCAAATCTTTCGAGGTTTCCCAGCCAGTGCAAAAAATACAGAAACACAGAAACTTGGCACTTGGTTTCATGACATGGATCTTTCCTGGAAGTCTCATTCACTCACACACAGAAAAGGGGAGRAAAAAAAAAAAAAGCTATAAGATCAACAAGGAAAACTGCATGTCACAATCTGGAGAATCTTCATGCCTTGAGGTTGTTATATTTTAGTTTAAACTCTTTAAAAGTCACTATAGTCCTAAGCATATGTCCAAACACATGGACTTGGATTTAGTAAATGAAAACCTCTCTGAGTTGTAAGAATATAACAAGAAATCTCTCAGTCAAATCTAATCTTCTGCTCTTGTAGGCAATCACGTCTTATAAATCCCTCACCTAACTGCACATAGAGAAAGGTCAACTGGTGTGTTCATCACGGCAATTAATAGCTCAATAATTGTATAAGAAGTCTAATTTTCCAGAATKATAAGTATTCATTAAGTACACTGGGAAAACAGATGAAGATATTTGTCAGATATAGATTTAGAATATTTCCTTGAGATACTCATTTTGACAATGCTGCCATAAGATTTCTTTAGAACCTAAGGGTTCAGCAGGAGTTAAATGTTCTCTATTGGTTGAAAAAACAACTCATATATTACTGTCATTATTTCCCAAAGTGCTTTTGGTTGCCAGCATTTMTTGAAAAATGAAACAGGAAGTAAAGTTTGGAGAGTGCTGCAGGACAAGCAAATGTTAGYTTGATCTGAAATAATGTGGTGATAGATTATAATACTGAGAAGAGAAAAAAAATGTCTTTATTAATGGGCTTTATGTAAGACCTTATAGTCACTTCCAGTAAATTCCTTAGAGATTTAACCTAATAAGGCTTCACATTCTTGGATGAAGAATTACATAATATCAAACAGAAATCACAAGAGAAAAGACAACGCTCAACTCATCAAGGTGATTCACCAAATCCTGTGATYTTATGATGTAAGAAATTAATAGAGATTCATCTTACCTCAGTTTAGGTATCTACAGAATAGAGAGAAATAGTTGAACTGTTTTTAAGATTTCTTTATTGATATTGGAGAGGAAAAAATGTGTTCATAATACAATTTACCTGCCTCATTATAAACACCTGCATTAGGATGAGGTGAAACTAAGCCATGAGCTCCTATATGTAATTTGTTTAGCTGTCCACTGAATCTTCCGGAAACCTGCGGTGCCTTCCTCAGATGTTGAACCCAGAATGGAGAGATTTCTATAATAAATGACTTCACTTCTTTAGTCTCTTAAAAAACGAGAGAAATAAAACTCATACCTATATTTGCAAATCCAGCACTGTTTGAGGAAGGAATTTCTGAGATGAGGAGGAGAAGGAAGAAGAAAAAAAAAAAAAAAGGAAAGAAAAAGTGACTGTCTTGCTAAGTTTCAAGTGGATTTATTTCTGCTGGCTAAGAGATTTTTTTGAGGCAGTGAAACATATGGCTCATTATCTGGATTAATGTTATTACCTTCATTTTTCAATAAATATACCGTGTCAGAATTTATAGCTTCTCTGTTCTCTTCATGAAATGCAATAGGCCTACCTTCACATGCCAGGGTTTCGGGAGAGTGACAGGAACAACGCGGGGAGGAAAATATGCTGCTCCCTTTTGTTAAGTTTTGCTCCTGTATTCGGCCAGAACTGTGACAGCTTTTGGCTAACTGTATGCTGAAGTGAATGGGAATGAAATGGAAGGCACACCATCTTAAGTAAACGACCTGCTGTGAATTTCTTTGATGCATTTACRTTGGCCTCAAGAGAGATCTAAGTGTGGTTGAAAAGTGCCCATTTTGACTCAAGTTTTCTACAGAAGAGCTATAAAGAGATCCTAGAGCCCACTTTTGGAGGAGTATAAACTAAATCCCATCCCTTCCTTTCCATCTCCCTTTGCAAATCTCATAAGAGAGCTGGCACTCATTCACTTTGAGGATCCCATTTCATTTCTTGACCTTCAGCTAATCTCTGACCCCATTTGTAAAGCGTGCAACTCTAAATTTGAGGGCAAACACCCACATYTCCCATATTAGTCTTCTCTGGGCAAACATTGCCTCTACATCTTCACCATACATAGACAGGCCTTATCCTTGCACTGTTGGACTAGCTGTAACTTTTTCGTGGGTATAATGTGCCTTCGATGAGGCTCAATTATTTGACTAGCTGTCTAAAAAAAACAAGAGATAGGAAGAAAATCACTGTCTGATGAGAGGCAGTCTTAATGTGCATTTCTCCCACATGCTTCTGGTTTTAATTTGTGTCCTGTGCTGKTCACAAGATGTCCATACATTACAAAATCCTCCCTTTCTGTGGTTCCCATAGAAGCACTTATACTGTCTGCAAGTCCTTGCTGTGTAACAGCTGATAAAACTTGTTGAATCTTAGAGAACAAGGTGGTCATCAAAATCTTTACRGTTACTTTATTGCTGACCAACTATTAAAATGATAATCTTAGATCAGTCTTATTTATCTAGACAATAAGCTGACAAAGAGCACAGAGAAGACATTTGCTGCCATGAGGACCAGTCAGCAAGCCAATATCAAAACTARGACTTGCAGCTATTGAGTCAATAATCAGCAATAAAAGCTGAAGAAAACTCATATTTGGAAAATATGAGGCACTGAGAGGCACCTAGACCATGACATTTTATCAGCTTGCTTATTACTGCATTTGGTGTAGCATTCAGCATTCCATCTGCTAAGGATGGAAGAATTGTATCTAGACTTCAAGAAACCAGATTAAATAGTGGTTCAGATAAGGTGAACCCCATAAGAGCTTTTAAGTCCACAAAGTTTTTGTTTAATCTACAAGGAGGAAGGACCACGACTTTTCCTCCCTAAATGACCCTTCAAGTGAGATATAGTACACTTGCTGAGCGCCCTTGTAGGCACTGGAGAGAGACAAGCTCCCTCCAGAGAGTAATGCAGGTTTTCAGTGAGCTAAAACACACTGAAAAGGTCTTTCCATCTAAAAAAAGGAAAGGCAGGAATAATTTGCCTAAACATACAGACCCTCATGCCACCTTGTTCCAAGTAATAAACATAGGACTGGTAAGTATGATACAGGCTTATAAGAGATTCATCCCCACTGGACAGGGGAAGGATTCCAAGGAAATGCTGAACCCATCCAAAACACTACAGTTTGGACTAAAGCATCACATTTTCTTGAGTCTGCTTTCATGGAAATGTCAGGAGTTGAAAAGGAAGTCTTGAAGTCATCTTTCATATAAAGAATTTATATGGGAGACAATTTATGTAGGAGATTCAGTCCCATGGTTAACTATAATGCAAACTTGCTGCGTTTCCTTGCCAAGTGAATCTTTGGCACATGGTTAACAGTAAGCATAAACAAGGGTTATTGAGGTGGCATCTATTGCAATGGGGACATCCTTGTAATGGAGTCTCCTACTCTGAAATGCCAGCAGAGAGAAAGAGTGCTTGCCAGTATGTCCACCCCCATTAATAAAGATCATGTTAACTCCCAAGTCACCTTTTTTTTTTCCTATCTTTGTCAAATATTTTGAAGGAAACTTGCTCATAATTGATTAACTTTCTTGTACATGTGGTCCTTTGGACCTGAATATACATTTGAAAAAAATAACCACAAATTATGCCTGGGCCTGATCTTCGCTTGTTCCCCATTGCATGTGGGCGTTAAATAGGACAGAAAATGCCTCTCCCATTTCTCAGTAATTTATCTAACTCCACTGGCTTTTATTAGTCTCTCTTTTCTTTTCTTTTTTTTCCTTTCCATCCCACTCACTTGTAAGTTGTTACTCTCTTGCCCCTGTAACACTGGCTCATAAAATGTATATGGAAAGAGAATTTACTGTTCACATTTTTGCTTTTCTGTTCGTAGACGCAGTGTGTAGATTTCTGTTTGCTTGGGTCTTCTTTTCTTCCCTCTTGATATAATGGGGAAAATAAATGAGTCTTTTACAATTTGGGAACATTTTGAATTTATTTTTTTCTATTTTCTACCTTTGGAGGAAACCTTTCTGATCTCAGCAAACACATAGGACAGCTAAGAGTGAATAACCAGGCTATACAGTAAATGTTTTCCTGGGTGTTCCCTCCTGTACCAGCCAACTTTTCCCTAGTTGCAGGAAAGCAGCCAAGATAAGGAAATATTCATCATTTCTGCACTGTATTATTTCAGTGGAAACAAAGGATCACACTCTATGCTTTTATATATGTATGCGTCCATGAAAGGCCCTATCTTTCCGTGTCTAGGAACTGAGAATGACTTTGAAACCTCCCAGTCCTTTAGTCATTCGCATGAAAGCAACCCAGATTCACAAGGGAGGCTGTAGCTCCTAGTTTCATGTTACTTCTCTTGTCTGGCAGGTGAAATCTCTGCATTTCTGTACCCCATGTCTCTGTTCTCAGCTCCACAACACACACACACACACACACTTCATCTGCACAAATGTTTCTGTGGCCATTCATTGAACCTGAGCAAGGAACTGATCCAGAACAAAAATAATCCAGAAAAAAATTATTATTTATTTTTTTTCCACTGGGTCAGTTCCCTGATTTGGTTCACTGCATGTCCATGCAAATAGCAGTTCAGGAAGAACTCAGAGAATGACTTGAGGGCAGGAGAAAGAGCAGGGAATATTTAAGTTGAGATTGGCATCAAAAAGAAGGAGTCTTGTAAAACTTCACCCTGACCAGAAGCTAAGCGGTCCAGCTACAGGCCTTAAGAAATTATTATGTAGGAGATTAGTATGAAACTACAAGAACATGTTAGACAGCTTCTCACTCTAATGCCTGCCTATAACTTTGTGTGAGTGTGACACCACTTAAATCACATTCCAACTTTCAAAAGTGAGAGCTCCCTGGTTCTGCATGGAGACAAGAGCAACAGCAGGAAACCAGAACTTCAGTTCTCCCTGCAGTTTTCCAAACATGTGAGAACAAATACCTCTACAAATCTGATGCATGAGGAGCTACGTCAATAGAGATACTGGAGAGGGAGTAAACATCAGCCAGATCTCTGATCTATAGAGAGGGACAACCAGCCTGTGCCAAAGGAAAGATGACGAGTTGGGCATTGGTCCAATCACATCCACTTAAAACACCTGTTTCAAAGGYCTGGGATAAGTAATGGAGAACTAGCAAAACTTATCCCACTGTGGTAGTTAAAAAAAGAATTAAAATCAATGTACATGAAAACTTAAGCAGCTAGGCATTTCAATCCAGGCCAAGGAGGTTATCTGCACATTTTTTTTTCTCATTCCCATGAAATCATCCTCTAAAAATGCCCCATTTGTCCAAAGACAAACTTCAGTTCCTATCTTGCCCAAGGATATCCAGCCCAGGCATCATTTATGTCTCTTCAATGGGGTCATCTGGAGGAGTAAAGGTTGTGAAATGAAAAGATGAAGAGATTAGCAGTGAGCAAGAAGGTCTGATTCAGAAGGAAGACTGTGGTAATGCCATTAGTTCAACCTTTAATGGATGGGCAGGTACAGAACAGCAATCAATGAGATCTCTCCAAAGACTGAAGCCATATGCAGAAAGATAACACACACAACTTCCTTCCTTGAACATCACTATGAAGCTGAGAAATTCTCTTTAGTTCGTGGCCAAAATAGAAGACCTTTATGCTCCTGAGATAGSAGAAAGGAAAAAGAGAGGCGGTGACCAGAAAAACTCCCATGATGTGTGTGTCATCCAAACCTAGATAAGACTTCTCTGACACCGTAACTATAATAACAATATTTGAACATCATCAGCATCCTCTAACTAATCTCAACCTTATTCTTGTGATGCACACAGGAGATATTGAAATGTGGCTGCTATAATGAGATGAAGAAGAAAATTAAATGGTTTGTCCAAAGCTATTAGGAAAGTTAATATGGGGTCATTCAGAGACATTGACAAATATAGCTCGATGCAGGTAGTTCGGGTTAGAATCTGTCTGTCAGAAGAAAGACAAAAATTCTTCCTCAGCCCAAAGTCAAACAAAATCATCCTCCATCTTCATATGCTTCAGAAAGATTACATTTCTTGCAAATAGTTTAAGAGGAATACAAAAATAATCTAATGAGTTTTAATGGGGGAGTTCTTCCCTCATATTTCAGAAGGCTATTGGTAATGTAGTAAAAAGTTTATTGAGTAAGAACAAGAGGCCCCAAGGCCAAAAGTAATGGGGAAAGATYATGTGCTGGATGAAAGCTTGGAAAGGGGCTTATCTAAGTTAGGGCTTGTACAGGATGCCATGAAATAAGAACAGGTGTGAATACAGCTGCTGTTGGTTTGCAGAGAGATTGGATGTTGGTTTGCATCAAATGGACACCTCTCTGATGCCAGAACTGTGRAAACAGCATCAGCCAGAGCTTACTGTAAACCAAGTCATTCTAGTGCTCAGGAACAACGTGTTCATGTCGTGAGAAGTACTGCTAATGGGCAGGCAAACCTTTACACAACAGTTTGCAGATTTAGCATCGTCCATTGGGTGAGATTGATCATTCATCATTGCGGGAATCTCCAAATTTCCACTGGCTAGGAAGTTCTCCTAATGCATATTTGATCCTGTTTATATGGC
This sequence comes from Eudromia elegans, assembly GCA_003342815.1. Classification (NCBI taxonomy): domain Eukaryota; kingdom Metazoa; phylum Chordata; class Aves; order Tinamiformes; family Tinamidae; genus Eudromia; species Eudromia elegans. The sequence goes on along the minus strand of PTEX01000170.1, from coordinate 1,017,402 downwards.
TCTAATGCTTTGATTTTTTTTTTTCTCCCTTCTTCTCTTGGCACCTCAGGAAATACTGGCCTTCTCAAAAGCATTTTTCTGCCCTGGCAAGCATCAAGACWTTGGACCTCAAAACCAGGGGTGTGGTCTATTTTTTTTCAATTCTTCTTCCCTATCCTTTGGTTGTTCGTGAACATTAATTGTATGGGGACTGGAGTAGGAGCTATGCGTGCTCTGGAGGCTGCCCAATGCAAGACATCCAGCCAAGGAAAAAATAAAAAGGTCAGGTTCAAAAGTCTAAGCAAGAGMTCTGTAGGTTTTCCGATGGGTTTGTCATCTTAAATGGCCTGACGAATGTTTCTTTTTTTTGTTCTGTRACCAGGCAAAAGGACTATAGAAAAGCAGGCGGAAACCATGATCTACTACTCTTGGTTCATCCCTAGCCAAAGTCTGGTTTTRTTTATAATTTTTATTATTACATATGCCACATCAAAAGGTTGTCTTTCCCTATGACTGGTACCCTTGAAGCTACTTAAAAATGTAAAATATACATAACTAATAAACAATTTTTTTTCATTATTTCAGTATTTCATCCATGAGAAAAAATTATATATATATATAAAAAATATAAACATATATTATATATACACATACATCTTATATAAAGAGCTTCAGCTCTCCACCCGAAAGTCCACCAGGGACTCCTCAAAACAGTCCACCTCTTGCTTCCTAATTTGAAGTCTAGCAAACAAAGAGAAAGTCCCATGTATGAGAGTGAGTCATCGCATGGAGCTCACTGCAGATAAAAGTGGGTGTGGTGGTTGAGGAGTGGAGTGCAGGAAACAGATGTGTCTGTGGTTTTTCTGTCTGGTCAAACTGGTCAGCTCTGGGACCATTAATGAGGGCCTGGGATGGTTTCTTGGCTGGTGTAAATTAACCCAGTTTTGATGAAACTATGCTGACTTTATTTCACTTGAGCACCAGACATCTGTTTACTCAGGTCATCTGGAGTCCAATGTTCAATGGTGGTGGAGGGAYAGGACTTTCTAGGCTCTGTCTGTCCCACTTCAAAGCAAAGGACAATTTAAATAGCTACACTTGTGTCATATCTTTATCTAAATAAASCCTGGTAGCTTTGTTTTTGCAAAASAAGAGAGATTTAAGAAGTAATGCTGAGAGACCACACCTGGTGGCTCAGAGGCAGCACTTTTGGAATCCTGAAAACTAATGCTTATCTAAATGTCAAACTAGAGAGGCAACTTCTTTCCCTAAGACATCTACATTTGAAAGTGCCTGGATAATTCATTTTATCCAGGCCACAGGATCAAAGCTGGAAGAAGACTGCAATAATTCTCCATTTCTACCTTTCTCCATCAATTACACAGCTCCTTTTCTGGATTTCTGTGCTTGTTGAATTGCCYATCAGTGCTAAAGGACACTGTGAAGCACCTGCTGAAGAAACACAGGCCGAAGAACAACGATCCAAGCTAAACAGAGGTGGGAAAAGAGCAGCCAGCCCTACGGAACAYGGCATGGCTGCAGCTTTTAATTTTATAAAGAGAATTTTCCACTCTTTCACTTAAAGGCCACATCTGGCAAACATTGTGAGAGTGTTAACAATTAGAAAAGAAGTAAAATATCTTTTCCCTCAATTTTAGTTGACAAAATAAATACAAGAATTCCATCAATTCTTTTAACARACTATTGTATTATTCTTTAGGATACAGCAACTTTCCAGTCCATTCTAATCCCATTCAATTAAAGGAATCTAATTTTGAATGGTAAGCTACAAGCTYTCTCCTCGCTTGAGATGTGAGAAACTCTTAAAAATATCTCTAGGAATCACCTCTATCCACATGTGACTCAACAGGATCCCCATAAAAGTTGGGAGTCTTGTTCTGGACCACCTACTAAGGGGTCCTATGTGAATGCTGGGACCTGCAGCAAGGTGCTTATTTAGCCCTCTACAGGCTCTGTTACTATTCAAATGCTTGTAGCATAGGGTAGTAAGAGATCTGAATGACTTAATACATGCTTGAACTCCAGTGACATCTCGTGCATCATCATAGGTGGCTTGAAAAGGACTTTTTTGATTTTTTTTTCCTGCTTCAAGCAGATTTTGACTTAAGAGAAAGGTTATTTTTGCTCATACTACATTATTTAGACTTTTTTTTCTCCAAGATTAAATACTCCGATTATCATGAATTGTCATGACACTTGACAAAACTGGTTGTAAGCTCCCAAGTTTTCTATCCCAGCAGGAAGAAAAATCCACCAAATTTTTCATAGAGCCATCATATTGCCCTTTACCTATTCTTCTTATATTCTCTTGAATCAATGCTTATCCAATACACCTTGAGGAAAGGTTTATTATTTTATATATCTTTCCCTGCTCCCTCCCTTTTTGAGTATATTTAGATTTCTTTTCTATTATATATAAATAAAAATACATATAAAATAGTCTAGAATGCAAAGTGTCATATTGGAAACGTACATTTTACAGAACTTATTAAAGATAGAAATATTTGTATAAAAAGAGTAAAAGATTTTCTTGAAAATATCAACTGATCTTTCTTTTTATCCTATAAGGTTTTCATTGAAATATTAAAAAAAAATAAGAGAGAGAGAGAAAAAAAATGAGGAAATTATGGTTTATTCAAAGTGTCTTTCAGGAAAAAAAAATTTCAATTAAGAAGAAACATTTTTTTAAATATATACTAAAACTCTTTTTTTTCTATTTTTATTGTTTTATGCATTTAGGAAATTCAAGTAACATGGAATTAAAATTTTTTTAAAAAAGGGGTTTTTTTGTGTATGAAAAGGAGTATCTATATTGGAAAAATAAAAACAGTTGATAAGTGTAATCTCTAATGCTAACTGCACTTTCTGAAACTTTCTCTGAACTGTGTGTGGAGTTAAAAAAAAAATACATCCACCTACCTCTCCATGAATTATTTCAGTCACTGTATAAAAAAATTTACAGGCAATTTGCTGTAACATATGCCTAACTAAACTTACCTACATATGCAACTGGTCTGCAAGTATGGTGTCAACACTATAAGTTTTCCTCTTCTCCATTCTTTCCTTCCTACTTGGAAGGTCTCCCAGGGTATTTTAACTCTTTCCTTTGAGTGTGTATCATCTCAGATTCTTTGCAGATGATAAAAGGCTGAAGACAAAACATGGAATGAGCCCAGAGAAAATTGAGCTTAAAAATCCAATGGTAAGGTTAAGGCTGACACTGAGTGTCCAACAAGTATTTCACGTCTTGGCTGAAACCGTATGAGATTGAATTGGATATACCTAATGCTCAGGGACTCCTCAGAAGAATTGTGTATGATTTCCCACAGTTTTGATRTGGGCAAAATAAATAATATCCACAGCATGGACAGAAATCCACAGACAGCATCCACCACTATCTTTTCCTGTCTCATCTGGGGTCTTTTAATCTATATGACCCTTCACTGGAATTCCTCCTGTTCCTCTAGGGGAGTCCARTACTGGATACAGCAATGCAGATGTTGGCTCAGGAGGGTTGAGYAGAGGAGGAGGAYCACCTCCCYCACCTCAGCCKKCTGGAAACCCTCAACCATTGGCCTTCTTGACCACAGGAGCATGTTGGTGGCTCATCRTYGACTTSTYGTCCACCAGGACTCCCAGCTCCTTCTCTGCAGATTTGCTCTCTAGCTGGTCATCCCAGGCTGTGCTAGCTCCTGGGGAGATTCTTTTTCAGGTGCAGGACTAGGCAGTTGCTTTTGTTCATTTCACGAACTTCATGATGTCTGACTGGGGTGGTCYCTATTCCCACACACACTCCCTACCTGCAACAAACCCTGTCTTTCGTTGTAACCAATTTCTTRGCAGCATTTGAAGCTGCCAACTTGATACGTCACTCAGTCCTTCCAGGCACATTGTAGTATCATTAGTCATTAGCAAACATTGCTTCCACCTATTTTTGGAGATTACTCTCTTTCTTTATCTGGAAAATAAATGTTTCTTCTAATGTTTTATTTTGGAGGGCTAAGTAAGTCACATTTCCTGGATGTTCATGTTATGTGACAAGCTTGGCATTCCTTAGSTTTTCCTACTAACCTTTCAGCACATCTTTTCCACCAAGCGATAACAAGATAATGAACAGATATGAGAGCTGTATGCAATATTTATGATGGCACCAGTCCCTAATGAAATATATTCATATATATGCACATAAATATACACTTATATATACAAACACATAGATATATTTATTCTAGACTCTACTGGGCAAAGTAAATATCTAAAATTTCTGAGAAATTGAGGAGAAATTTTGTTTTGAGCTGTGTTTATACTCTTTTTTTTTATTGGAGAATTAGAATGATGTAATCATAATAAAGTATTATTAAATGCAGAAATTTCTAAAAATCACTRTACAATAACATGTTGATGGGAAATAGACATCAAACAATCTATCAGTAACACTAGATATGTAATTAAATGTAATATCCTTCATTAAAACAACTGATTATTAGGTTAACAATTATGAGGAAATTCAACATATTCATGTTTAGAATAAAAAGGAGGACAATCTTTTATCTTTCTGTCTAATGAGAATGAGATATCAAAGCATTTTCTTTTCTGAATCATGRTAAGGGTCTCACAATATCTTTCTTGAATAGAAAGTTATTTCCTGTTTTGAGGTATCTTAATGATGTTTTCATTTTAAATAGTATCTTTTTCAAATAAAATCATTACCTTCATATTAAATACATTGKTTTTTTGGTCTGGAAACATGGTATTTTCTATTTCAGCAATGTCAGAATGACATATTTAGAAAATTTAACTACTTTTTTTTTTTTTAAACATAAATCAATTAGGTCTAACTGCATAACTGCAATTTTATATTAAATTTGGCCCAATAAGTACATCTCAATATTTCCCAAGACAAAGTAGGCATTTCTGCAGACCTCTGTATGGTTGAGATTTACTACAGAAGCTCTAAGAAGGAACAGTCTTACTTTGGGTTTGAATCTGCTTTACCATGACTGTTGTTGGACACTGACAAAACACAGTCGATTTAGATCCTGGTGTTACTGATTTAACCAAATCTGAATCTCTTTGGTGATAAGCAGAGAGATAAACTGAAAATCTCACAAGGGATTTGGTGCAGGTTTAGGATATCCTCTAGCTGCATAGACTGGTCTCTGTGGTGCTCACAATCAAAGAGCATAGCAATAAGAATTTATTCAGGCTCACCTCTTCACGCTTATCAAGACATAAAATGTCCAGGAGTAATGTACCAGTTCACATGGACAGCAATGTCTCCTCAACCCCACACTTTGGCACAGGATACTTCTGATAGTTCTCTGCCTGCTTTGCTTGTCACTGAGCATCAGTAGTTTTAAATGGGCCAGAGACAGGTATTTGCTCCAGAGCTTCAGGAGCATGAAATCCGTAAGGTGTTTCTGGGCAGCATTCCTMAGGTGTTTCTTGGAAGAAAATTTTGCCTTGATAGTTGGCATTCTTCTGTTGTGTCTTCTGTTTCTTTGCAGCAAATATGTAGTTAAAGCCTGACAGGCCCCTACTGTCCCCTTTCAAGGTCCATCCACTCTCATGTTCATAAGGAACTTTTCTATTGAACTTAAMTGCTACTTCTGCATGATGTTAAAAGTAACACAGACCTGAACTGGTGACACAAATGTGACAAGATCCATCACAGACATTACAAGTGTGTATTTCTTTCATTTATTTCTCATCACAGATTATRAGGACAGCTCCCAAAGCTATCCTGGATGAGAAGTATTGCTTTATTCTTTCTAGTTTTAGAAAAAAAAGAATCTCATTATGCRGTACCTTTTCCCAGGTGATATAATCCTGGTTCTTCCCCAACTTCAGCTGTTTTTGAAATGTGTGTATTCTGTGAAGCAATTCACTCAGATTCACTCAAAATGATACCAATGGACCAAGCAGGTCTTTTCTGCTCCTAGTTGGTTTGTTCTCTTCCCCAGGAGCCTGAGTTAAAATGGGAATATCTATGGAAAAGTGATTGGCCTACTGTGAACTAATTAAGCCTGAGAATTTACTATCTTTATCAATAACCAGAATTTGCTTGTTGGATTCTTCATGGGACCACATGTCTGATCAAGTCAAAGAATTGGAATTGGAATTGTCTGTCTTTAGATGATCCACAAAAGCTACATAATCGGCAATGAGCAGGTTGTGCAACATGCAACACGTCTTGGGGCTCTTGGTTGTCTTTAGTAAAGGTGCCATTGGTTGTGCAGAGTAAGATGTCAAATATAGTGATTTGGAGAAACAAACCTTAGTATTAAATGAGAGAGAGCTGGGATTTCAGTGCATTCCTCCAGCTAATGCAGACTAAGAGTCTTCTCAGTGTACCGCAGCAGGAGGAGAATGTTAGCAAAAGGRAACAGGGATCTTCTGGTAATTCCAACAGGTGGCTGACCACCTTGATTATTGTTTCTTTAATTGCCCTTCCAACACCAAAGGCCTCTAGACTCCCATAAAAATAAACCAGAAGTGCTCTTTCCACTTTCTGTCCTTTCCCTGTATACTCCAGAGAAACTCATTATAATGGAATAAATAAAAAAGAGAAGCATACCCTTGCAACCACAACCAGAAACATACCTTTTCAATCTCCTGAGTCCTGCCTCAGGGCCATAAAAATGACATTGCTCAGATTTACCCAACACAGAGACAGACTGCACAGGAATAYATAACACTACCCCTTCCATTTTCTYTGCATTTAATTTAACAAGGATTGCGGTGATTGTGAAAGAGATAGAAGCACATGTAGAAAATGACAAGCAAAACAAGCAAAGATGTTCAGTCTGCCAGAGAAACGTGAATCTGTGCACATAGTGAACAGAATTGCCCTATCCAGAATCCACACTGGAAAGTCATCAAACCTGTACTAAATATCAAGGCCATTACTCTTAATGTCACTCCTACTCTTCACTCTGCCATATGCATCAGTATCATAGGGCTTATCCATGGTGCTTCAGACTAACCACTAATCTAACCATTCACAATGTTTCCCAAAGAATCTTTATGCAAAATTTTGATAAGACAAAGGCCRTAGCAACAACTAATTGGATGCAAAAGGGAAAAGAGGAGAAAATCAYCTTACACACACCAACTATATCACAGTCACTATTCCATTTGCCAATGTTCCACACTCCTTTTTTCAGGTCACTGTGCAACCGGAATCATTCAGGAAGTGAAGACTGCTCGACCCTACCAAAGCAGAACATCTCCTACTCCAAAGTTAGTTACAGGGGAATACCCTTGTTAAGGTATGGAAAGAGTTGAACTTCATGCAGTAGGAAACAGTTTCACTTAAGTAAAAAAAAAACCAATCCTCATCCTGTGACTGACTGATTAATAGGGGTTAAGGAATTTCAAGAAAATGGAAAATTTGTTCATTGACACATAATCACACATATAAAATGGTAACAGAGCGCATGGAGATTGATGTGCAGACACATCATACCAGYGGACACACGAACTGAGGAAATACTAACTATGAAATACTAACATGTAAATGAGAGAGATGAGCAAAGCTGAAAGGACCAAAAACATCAGCTCTTGGGCTGAGCATGTCTGCTCTCAGTTATGCTAAATGTGAATCCAGAGTCACACCAGTCCACAACTGAGACAAATGAGATGACAAGAAAGATTGTCTCCTGGTTCAGGGGTTACATATGAGGGAGATCCAAAGATCTGGCTTCATTTTTTCTGTCTTAGACTCCCTCTATGACCTGAAGCATTCCATGTACTTTCCCTGGGCCTTGGTTCATTCTATATATTTAAGAGCTATATTCCACTATCTGACTCAGGAGTATGCAAGCCTTTGGAGATTGAAATTACTTCTTCCTCTACAAGCAAGCAACTTCAGGCACAACRCAGCTTTAATTTCAAGTTGAGCCTCTGGACTTTATTGTAAGACAAAAATAGGTTGCATTAATAAACCAAATTCACTGATCTTTCAAGATGGTTGTGGAAGCGGTAGGCTGGTTTTGACCTCATGCAAAGCAGATAGATAAAAGTAATTGGATTAAGTCAGTGATATCATTTCTGATTCACATCTGCATAAATCAGCAGGATCAGTCCTCCTTTTGCTCCTTTGTGGTTGGCAAGACTTTACCACTCTAGAGGAATCAGATGTTTCTGATCAGAAAGGGATGTTTTATTCCTTTAATGTGTTCATTTGCAAGTAAGGGTAGGAAATACTCTTTTCCTTTATCCCTTTATTCTTAAGGAATATGTTCCTTAATGCAAGCACCCAACACAATTGGGTGCTCACAATTTCCAGGTTATGTCYGAGGGACCTTTGCCTTGGGCTTCAGTGGACATTCAGGTATACACCTTTGAATACACCTTATATGATTATTTAAAAGCACACAAGGAATTTTTTTCAAAATAGTCTTGTCTAGATGTTTTCCTGCTCTTCTCTCCTCCTAAAAATACTTACTTTGTTTTCATCTGACTTTTAATGATGAGGATACTGCAGCAACTTACTTGTTTTAGCTTTGCAACATCATATATAGATGAAAAAAAAAAAGTAGATTTTCTGTGAAACATGTTATTTGCTCTCACACTGATCAAGAAATTTTATATGGGGTTCTTTTTGTTCATTGGAAGGACAATCAAAGCCCTAATTCTGTTGCTAGAGTTAGCTCAGACCAGAAAAAGAAGTGGAAGAAAAGTGACGGCAGTTCCGCTCTTGGGTTTCTTTGCTTTCTGAAACCAAAGGTGTTGTGAGTCTTGAGCCTAATGATGCCTTATCGAGCAATTGATTTGGCACTCTTGAGGAACAAGCCCTCAGTGCAGCAGAAGTAGCAGGCTAGAAAAACAGAGATTAAATGAGGGTTGCTGGAAATCTTGTAACTCTGCTCCCTGTGGAGAAGATCACTGAAATAAATGTCTGGAGAATGGCAAAAAATGGTTTAATGTTAGGAATGGCAAGATTATGAGGACTGGCAAGAAAAGGGGTTTGTCCATTCAGATGGACCTAAAAACAATAGCCCTTCTAGGTAGTTCTRCAATCTGAAGGTGAGGTACATGCCAAACACGAAGAAAAACAGCAGGCAAATATGATTGAAGAGAAGGCAGAGGTCAGTCATTATTTATCCTTATTTAGGTTAATTTCTCAGACTTCTATGGAAGTCGCAATATGGGCTGGCAAAGATACAGAGAGGCTTGGGATCTGAAGAACAATACTGAAGATTGTTTTCCATGAGAGGGCAGAAAAAAAGTGGAATTTACAAACATCAGTGAATCTTCAGTAGCATCATCTCACCAAAGAATGTTTCTAATGCCCTCCAAGAAAAAGAGTGGACACTTTGAGGAATAGATGTTCTTCCTACTTTTGTCAGGGCAAACTCCAAATTACCAGTATGAGATGATATTTACATCTCTAATACTCTGAAATCCTTCAGAGCTAAGAGTTTTGAAATAATGAATCCACCCCACAGAAGTAAGCTGATATTTTGAACAATCTCTGCCTTCAATTTGTGGGAAGAAAAATGTTTTTTTTTTCCTTTGCTGTTTCGTCTAACATTAACAAATTGTTTGTAACTGTAAGTAAAAGTCTTTAATAATGTTTTAAAGGTCAGAGTTTGTGGGTAGAAGACTTTGGTGTAAAATATTGCTTTGTCTTGGCAGTATAATCATGAAATATGATGTTTTTTGTATCCTCACTTAGTAGCAGGAAGGATATTAGGGCTRGATTCTGCTTCAAATTAAACCAAAACCCCTGTGCTACTGAATGTAAAATCTKAGTCTTTCATTTAACTTGGGTTTGCTGATTGACAATTTCACCTTTTTAACTGTTCCACAAATGTTTTTATTCCAGGACACAATCCTTTATGATTTATTTTAGGCTCAGAAAAACTGTATGTCAAGACTTTCCYGTACTAAGTAAAATTTTGATATTCATACAGACCTATTAAAGAGTATTAAATTGTTCAAGAAAGTAAGCAATTCATTTTTCATGTACTTTTATATTCTTATTCTTTACCTGTCTGTTCATACAGCTCTTATGACACTTCTAAGCAAGACACTTCTGATGTCTGAAGCTCTTAAGGGACAGCTTTTGAATTTAAAAGTGTGAATAATAAAATATCTTTGTTTGTGAAAATGGGAAGTGATGAGCTGTAATGAAATCGCAACAGCAATTCTCTTATGCCTTCAGCAAAGGCAGCATCAAATAAATACCTGACACGTCTTCTGAAGAGGATTTTACTAAATTGCCAAAGTCCAAGATGAGCTATCTGCTGAGGATCAGCAGAGTGAGTCCTTTTTTTGGTTAATATTTAAAAGGTTCTGTATATAGGAGCTGGAACCTGCAGAATATGACAGTTTTGTAAATATATTCAGCTTCAGCAGAGCGGAAAATAAATATAAATGAACATGGATCAACAAAGAGAACACAGGTCTACTAGACACAAGTACTTCTTTTGGTTGATCTCTAATGCAAAGTCCCAAGCCACTATATCTTGCCCTGCTATTGCTTTCCATTTTAGGGATAATAAATTGGCATGAATAGATAAAGTACTATGGCACTGAATTGATATTTTCAGAGAGTTGGTGGGCCTAGTCGCAGAACCACAGGCACAAATAAAGAATGGTCGGAGGAGTGTCCAATAAGGCCACCTTCTCCAGTCTCCTGCTCCGGGGAAGAAATTGCTCTTACTTACACGGTTTATGACACAGGGTTGTCTAATTTTCCTCCAAAACCTGCCAATGAAGGAAGCATGGACTGTTAAGTGATTTATCTTGATTCCTTGTGGAACACGGAAAAAGAGAATTTCAGCCAATAATGCCTCTTTTAAGCTTCCTAAAACTATGTKTGACCAGAATCTTTTTGGCAAAGTCTTTGTGTGAACACATAAACACAAAAATAGATGAATAATCCTCATTTGATGATGATGAGTGAACTATACGAACCCATAGCAATTGGATTCATCTGATTCATCTGAGTATGTGTTTACATTTTAGGCTGCAATTCACTTGTCCTGGAATRAGCATCTCCATTTGAGCTGTCCTAGATGTATGGGGTCAGCAGATACAACACATAACTGCCCTCAGGCAGCCTGTGATCCTCTAGACCTTATGCTCATCAGGGTTCTCAACACTCGTGTTTACACACTGGAATCATGTTAGAAGTTGCTGGTCTATATGGACATCAGCACCCACTGGCTTCCTCCTGTCCTGGTATAATATACATTCACACAAACAAACACAAACACATAATACACAACCCATGCATGTCCAGCTACACAGATCAGAGAGGACAGAGAGCAGTGCCTTTACCATCACACATGTAAATATACAGCCCTCTCCTAAGCATGAGCAACACAACCTAGTCCTGATCCTCCTTGGCAGCTGAGCCAACATTTCCACCATGAGGGGAGGCCTTGGACACTTAGTCTACCCAGGTGCTGGCACCCAGACCCACAGGTTCTTCAGTCCATGGTCTGAGTCACATAGGTTTCAGTCAGACAAGCAYAGTGACCACAGTAAACTTGCAGCCAACCTTTATTCCTTTGTTTTTCYAATATTTTTCCACATTTATTCCTCCCTGATCCATTTGATTCCCCCCTATCGCCACCTTTGTATCTTCCTCTAAACATCCAATATTAAGGTTTGCAGTTTCTCATAGTCTCCTGAAAACAGGCCATAGTAACGTTTCCACCTCTCTGGGAAATGACACTTTCTCGTCTGCATGTCATTCTGGAGGGAGTTTGTGGTTTGTTGTGTGGGGGGTTTTTTTGGGTTTTTTTTTTGTTTTGGTGTTGGTTTTTTGTTTGTTTGTTTTTTGAGATATCTCTGCGAGTTTCTCACCAGGGAGAACAGTCCCGTCTTTCTCCTCTGATGGTCTTAGGAGTAACTAGTTCAATGTCCTTCCTTTTCTCTCATTAGTTTACTAGAGCTCCTCTGCCTATCACTGCTCACCTGATCCTCACCGAATCTTTGCTTAATGCAGCTAGCTTTTAATCAAATAACTTAATAAATGATKACTTAGACATAGATCGTGTAAGATGTATATAAACATGTAATTTCATATGTATGTATTATATATTATTGTAATAAGTAATATATGTATTACATAAAAGAATATTGTAATATGCATAGAGTACATATTACATAGGATATGTAATTTCAGGGGGCTGGTTCCTTTAGAGCTAAAACATATATTATATATATATAATTCAGGTAGTAGAGCATAAAGGACAGAGAAAAACATTTCTGGGTGTCCTGACACAGCCCAATAGCAGTATCACACTCTCCTCAATTGCCCTTGGAAACAGGAAAGTTGTGTTTAATTGGATTCAGGAGGATTGTCTGGAGGAAATTCAGATGGGATTCATCCCAGCTAATTATACTTTTTCAGCCTCTTTTGGTGAGCTTAAAAGGTCAACTAAGCCTCATAAAGCAGATTGTCCTGAGTGCTGTTCCCTCCATCAGTTCCAGCTTGAATTCCTCCTTCTTGAACATGTTTTGGCAGAACTACACAAATACACAGTATAGTGACATAAGAAGATAATTCCTCTGTCCCCAGAAGTTCATATTCTACATGGATGAAGTTGCTGGCATTTAGGAAAAGATGAAGATTGTTATCTCTATTTTGCAGGTGAGAAGTAGAGATAAGAGGAAGATGAAGTGACTTTTCAGAGCCATGGGAGAGTCTCGAGTTGAGTGAGAAGTTGAATCAAGACCTCTGGAAGCTTTGGAAGAGATGATAAATACATGTCCCTCCTCCCCACGCTCAGGTTTCACTTACGATACAGACTTCTTTGCTGAGAGCATTACAGGTTTACAACATGCAGCTGAATGCAGGTAACCTGAGGGTTTTTGTCTGACCAGATCCTACTGAAAATAAAAAAAAAGAAAAATAAAGGAGGTTTCACAGAATGTTTTGACTTTAACCATCATTGTATCCAGTGCCTTTCTCATATCTCTGCACCAATTCTAATCTATGCTGCAGTGGAAAATGATAGATGCTCTTGCAAAAGCAGCTTTTGGAGTTTCACTTCTCTACACAGGAAATGAGCATTAGACTTTATCCATCATATATTCTGTAAATGTGGACAATGATAACTGCAAAGGAAAAATACATCTGTAGAGTTCACATACTTCCCAGCTATCTTTAATGCTGGACTGGTGCATTTTTCTATTGCTCAGCMTATAGGTAGTACTGTTTTCTACTGAGTTACCTCAGAAGATCACAGAAATTGATGTTCCTCTGAAATCTCCCTTCCAGTCACTAACCATCTTACACCAATTTATCCCATGAGATGTGAAAAGCTGGAAAAAGAATAAGTCCTATAAAGGTAGTACATCAGGAGGACACCCATGCAAATATTGAAGAATAAAACCAACAAAATGAATAGAACTAATGAGAATATTTGTCACTCACTAGTTTCAACAAGAGGAAACATCCTTTCTGAACAGTGACCTTACTGTATATCTATGACCTGTACATAGGTGCTACTGGATAATCTAGACAGTTTGCAATTGCTAGATCATTTCATTGGTAATTATGTAGTATGTATGATTTCTAGGAATAGGCATCGTGGATAAGTCTTGTTTGTTTTGGCTCTGTTTCTATGGGGATAAACAGAAGTAGTGTGATTAATTTCCATTCTGTTGCCATGGTTATTAATAATAATGAGGTGATTATTACTGCACTGTAAACCTTACAGCAATTCCAACGCTGCCATAAAAGAGAGAGAGGGAGAAAGGGAGAGAGAAGAATAACAATGAAAGAGCTGGACCATATCCTCAGCCCAGGCAAATCAGCACTCATGCAGTGACTTCACTGAGAGGCAGTGAAACAGAAGACGTGTTCCTGGAGAGCCTGGACGTGTGGAGTTAAACAGAGCAATATTAATAAAACAAGAGGTAGATGAGAACGTCTTGCTGGCTTCAGTGGAGCTGTGCAGGTTTGCACCCATTGAGATGAGCTCAGGACCTGGCACAATGGTCCCACCTGGGTTACGTGGCCAATGGAAAAATGCCTCCATGAGCAGGGAAGGGCAATTCAGATTCTGGACCAGTTCTTTCCCATCACGACATACAACATCACAATCAAGTAGGGGGGACTTGAAGCAACAGATGCATGGATGGGGCTCAGTATCTGCAGGATCAGGCACTATCTTATTAGTTCCTCTTAAAAAGGGTGTGGGAAGGGACAAGAGGGAATAAAAGTGAGAAAATAAAAACAAAATAGGTCTTCCTCTTGCGTGAATAATATTCAACTTTCGCATTCCTTGTACCTGCTCAGCTGGCTCTATCTCATTCCACTAAGTGATTTGTATTCCTTCTGGAGACATTGCCATGGTGTTGGAACAATAAGTAACACTCATTTAATCAGATTGTCCCCGTGGGTGAGATTAAGTTTTTCAAGGATTCGGCACTCTTAGCTGGGGATGTTTTGCAGACTTCCTTCTTGCTGAGCYCCGTTGTAGGTGCAGAAAGCTCACAATTGGCAAATCACAGCCACTGGACAGGCTTGTTGTTGTTATTTTATGGCTAGCTGGGATTCAACATCAGCCCGTTCTTGCAAGTCTTGGAATGACAGAAACAGGATGAGAAAGTGACTGTTCACATTCTTTCTCTCAAAAGCCACAACCTAAGCTTTGAGGTTATTTCTATGCTTCCTTTTCCAAAACAGGGGGAAATTATTTGGCATATTTGTTTCTTCTTTCCCATTTGTGTCATTTCGGTTTGCAAGTGCAGAGACCACCCTTCTCACACTATCCTTCACCCCTCATGTGTCAAGGATGTCAGCCTTTGCCAAAATGAAAACCAGAACCCAGCTGCTGCTTCCCAGCTCTGCTTCCCTTGCTGAGACTCCAGCAAAGCAAAGAGGACAACAGGTCAGATGATAGCCTCCACTATGTCAGGTGGAGGCTTGGGATCCTACGGAGCAGCACCGATTTGGCTGCACTGTACCCTTCTGTGGTCATCGAAACAGAGACAATGTTAGACATCCCTCAACAGGTATGAGGCAGATTGGAAATTCAGCTGTGAGATGTGGCCTCATGCAGGAAAATGAGGGGTGGACCACATGCCTGAGCCCTCCTTTGCATTTCTCAGACCCCAAAGATGTGTTTGGCTGTGCTTGATGGGGATTCAGCACTAGTCATGATGGGCCTGTAGCTTAAAAAAAAAAAAAAAAAAAAAGAAAAACCAGAGGATAAATAGATTTGGAGAAGGACAATAAAAAGGTGTGTTTTTAAACCGCAGAGGAACATTCTGCTGCGAATCCTTCATGAAATGTGTAGATATGTAGCAGCAGTCATGCAGCCTCTGCCGTCTCACAGGTTCATACCACCGCTCASTGCTCACCCATCTACGAGCAAGCAAACACATGTTGCAGGCACAGGCACGCACTGCCCTTTGCAATAACAGCCCTGCTCTAATTGGGAGTGAATGGAAAGAAAAGAAACTCGCAGCTTATTTCATTTGAAAAAAAAAAAAAAATCCAAACCAGAGCAGTGTTTTCTAAACAGTGCAGCACAATCCTTGCTGCTGCTTGGGATGGGGGAGGGCAGGGGATGGAGAGAAAGAGAAAAAGGGGGGTAGGACGAGTTCGTGGTTAGATGGGAGCTCCCACCCATTTCCTTTCCTTGCCCTTCCCAGGCATGTCAGAGCTGGGAGCCAAGACAAATCCCAGTCTCGGGAGCTCGCAGACAGACAGCACCACTTACCGAGAGCCGCAATTGCAGAGCGGAGGGAGTGAGGGGATGAGGGGTGGAAAAGAATAAAAAATTAAGAAGGGGGCAGTGCCCTCTGCTGCCAAAGCAGAGCCCTTGGTGCGGAGCGCTTGGAGGAGCAGGATGCAGAAGAGGCCTCTGGGAGGTGGGGAATAAATAGCCGGAGCACATGGCGAGGGCAGGAAAGCCGGCTGCAGTTCATCCCGGGTCAGCGCGGTTCATCCCAGGCTTCTCCTCCTGCTCGTTTTACAAGCGAGCAAYACAGGGACAGTTCTGTCTCCTGTCCTCATGTAGGCATCAGCCTGGCTTCCTTTGGTCCTCGGAGGAGAATGGAAAGAGCTGCTGTTTCAAGGAAAACCGTCAGCTCCTGCGGTACGTAGGTCTGGGCTCGCTGTTATTGCTGTGACGGAGACCAGCGAGGTCCCAGCAGTGCAACCAAAGAAGGGCAGGTTTGCATCTTCACCGCACAGGGACTATGAGGTGAAGGTCAGGGTTCATGTCACCTAAGTTTAGCCCTCCAAGGGCTCCTCGTCCAACTCCTTCCCTGGAAAGAGGGAGCTGGGATCCACCATCCACCTCAGCTCTGCTGACCTCTGGAGGACTTTGTCCTTCTCCACCAACCAGGGTGTCAGATGTCCCCTGTCTCCTGTTCCAAGTGTCCCTTACAGGACTTGCTACCCCAGGGAAATGGGAGGTGTCAGCCTGCAAATTGAGCAGTATCAGTGCTTTTTTTTTTTTTTTCCTCCTCTTCTAAAATTCACCTTAACCCTGCCCTCCACCCTCCTCTCTCTCACTCCATAGCTTCTTCTCATATGGTCTGAACACAATTTCTGGTGTAGGGATATGTCTGGGGGCTCTTTCCTTGGTGACCACAAGATGTACTTAACTCCATAGAGAGTAAAGGGACAGTTTGCATCACTGGGGTAGCATAAAGCAGCCTGAGCAGCAGACTCACCAGCATCAAACGTCAACTGTAGTCTGCCAAACCAAGGAAAAGTCCAGCAGKTCGAGCAAAGCTGTCCGGCCTCACACCTATTTTCTTAAATATCACAGCATTTTCCTATGGGCAGATGGCAGAAGTGGGTCTTCCTGCTATAGCCACGGTCTCTGAGCAGATCTTAGTCTCTTCTGATTATAAAATAAAATCTGAAGTGTAACATTTCCAGACTTTCCATGTCAGGCTTCCTGTAAATGTAGAACTGAGATCCTTATGCTGTGGGTAGGAAAACAGGAGATGAGATCAGAGGAATGGATAGGTGCTAATGAAAGTGAGAGTGGCGGCATGAGGTAGGAGCCAGGATTCCTGGTCCAAGGACAATTCTGAAATTTCAGRTGATACATGATCTATTCTGAAATGAGGCTGGAACAAAGCCACAAAGATTTCAAAGATTGGGTATTCATCACTGTCAGCATGATGGAAATCTAATAAGCAATCCTGAGAGSTAAAAGCAACTGTACCCATGGCTTCTGTTCACKMCTAGAAGTCCACATACTCTGTGTGATAGATTTCACAGAGATGGAAAAATCATAGAAAGTAAATAATCGTTACCAGTATTTCACATTTCTTACTCMTGCACATATAACTTCAGAAGTGTGCTCAATGAATAGGCCATAAAGCAGAATTCTCAGATGTTTATTCCTCCATCGCATGATACCTCAACTTCAGGACATGTACAGAGAAAAGGGCTTCAACATCACATAATAGTAGGAGACCATGTCTTCTCACAGGGCCCCTTTAAGCATAGGGCCTGCTTTAYGCTGTGAGAAAAACAACTGTGCTCTGCTAATCTGTGATTTGATGTATCAGTACACAGGGTCAGGAGTCAGATGAGGCAATCACAGTGCTGTTGTACAAATCTGGGAGATATAACTCTGCAAGCTAGTTCTGATGGTCAAAATCAGGTGCTGCTACATATGAGAATCACTCTTTGCTGCTTCATTTACAGGACACAGCAAAAACTCAAGTAAAGTACAGCAATGGAGCTTGTTRTTACCTGGACTTCCCAAAGATATTGAGAAGATAGAAGAAATGGTGTGTGCAGCATGACGTGGTGGGGAAACAATGTGGTGGAACTGTCTGACATGATGACAAACATCACAGCTCTTGTTCAGAAGAATTTGGAGACAGATTGATATTATTCCTAGAACTAGCAAAGGCTCTCCACAACCCTGGGGCAAATCTGTATCTTCAGTCAAGGTGCAAAGAGTTTCCTGAAGAATAAGATTTGATAGGGTGAAATGACTTGTTTCAAACTCATTTCTCTCCCTCCAAAACACAAACCTACCTTGGGACTAGCTGAGGACATGAAGCCACGTTACAGTTCTGTTCACTGGCCTGAGGGAACAGAATGAACCTCTTTTCTGTTTTCCAGGCTCTGACATTAAAGTCCCAGACCACAGCTTGAATCACCAGACAGAAAGCACTGTCACAGCCATATTTTCTTTTCCACAACATGCATATGTTGGACACACTTTGTTTAGTGCCTGTCATGGCTGGTTAATAGAGCATATTGCCTGGCTTTTCCCAAGGCCTCTTCTTCAGGGTGCCTGTTTGTCATAGCAGGTTGTTCTGAAAAGATCCTACGCGTAGTTGGGATGATGCTGTCATGTGTGTCTCTGACCCAGGACCTTCTCCAGCACAGCTGAAATGATAGAAAGCTGATTGCTGGTCTTATTCTTACCTCTCAGAGAGCAATTACAACTTGGTCTCTAAAGGCATGCCTGAATTCCCTGAAGGGATTGCTGGGTCTTTCTCTCTGGCCATCAATGCACTAGTCATGCAAGACCTCTGCACAGCCCATTTTAGCATTCTTCCCGTAGTGATAAAAATCAATTTAGCATCTAATTCCTGAAGTCTCAATGCATGGATGACATATCCAGCAAAGTCAACTTCTATGTCTGAGGTATGTTAGAAGAGATAAAAAAGTTAGTATTTCTCTGATTCTATTTCAATTCATGCTTAAAACAGCCCACCCATCAGTTCAAAATGCTTTTACATTCCCTCTCCCCTCTTTTCTTTGCTTAGCCTGCACAAAGTAGAAATAGTAGACACTGTTTGTTTGTTTTTCACTCAGAGGAAAAAGTTCTAGTGGAAGAAAAGTCTTGAATGGTTCACAGAGTGATGACCATTGGATAACTTGTTTGGAAATTCCAGCAAATGGTCCTGGCAAAATGGAGTTTTGGAAAATAACAAGGAAGGGCACAGGATGCAACGTCATGATACATCTCACTATAAAACGACCTTGAAAGGCTGGAAAAGGTTTGGCATATCTCTCCTGTTGAAAAGACAATAGCAATGAGAGCTTGGCATGATSTTCTCTGAAAAAACATGGAAACTAGACATAAGAGCGCAAGTTCTGGCAGCACCATGTTTTTCCTCACCCGCCAAGAGCTCGTGGTACTTGGAACACACCACAGCAAAATATAAAATATATATATAGTCAAAGAAGAAGAAAGTGGTATGATTTTTCCCTTGTTTCAAAAAGGAGCAAAGAACAGCTTACTACAGCTTCTCCTGGACCTGAAGCTATGGAAAGCAGTCAATGTTTTCTTACTATCACTGCACAAATACCCATCAATTGCCTTTGTATGTGGCAAGCACCCATTTTTTTTTCGATGCTGTGAAGACAGAAATTTAAAAAAAAGAAAAAGTCAATATCTGCARTGAAAGCACAAAGAACAAGCTTATTAAGCCATAACCTTTGATGTGGGAGGGCTGCAATGCACCTGGATGGTGCAAGCACATCTGGAACATCAAGGTGGACACCAGAGTGAAGGCCAGAGTGCTCAGCTTGGCCTGAGGAGAACCAGGAGTGGGATGGTAGCAAAAGCTCCCATGACCTCCTGCAAACCTCACGACATCCCACAATGAGGAAAGGGTTGGGGATGTGTTTTACACTTAGTGAGGCAGAATGGGGAGAACCACTAGAACCCCTGTGAGCTACAGTTTTGTTATCACTGAACCAAGTGCTGGGACTTTGTTTGCTACTATTAATAAAGAACAAATAATTAGGATTCACAATGTTCCTAGGGGATGTCTGCTAATAAAACAGAAGTGCTGGACCTAGTTCTAGATGTCAGTTCTGCACATTGTTGTGTACTGATGAGTTGAGGGAAAAATCAGCTTAGGGGCTTTTTCTTGTTCTCTTGAGCCCTCAGAGGTCTCAGATGCTGGCTGTCCTTCAAAGGGAGCAAGGACCCTTTCCTACCTGCATGGAACTGGTCCTCAGCAACTTTTGAGCACCTCACTTCACGGACTTGCCCATCTATTAACACAGATCATATCTCAAGGCCCACTTGATCCCTTTCCGTTGGTAAATACTGGGATATCACCTTTTATCATCATCTTTTCTGTTCTTCATTTGGCCACTCAAGTTGCAACTGACCACAGCCTGTCCCTCAGGAGATTCAAGATGCGGCTGGAAACCCTAGTCGTGGTTTCTCCACCCATCTGGGATAGGAAGGAGTCACACCAGTTGTTTTTGGCTCCTTGGCGTGCCACTTGGCTGTGGCCATGTTTCCGTGGCTTGTTCTCACCCGCCTGTCTTCGCTCTGACACCTTTTTCTTGCCGCTTCCCAGCCCACCTGACACTGTTTTTGCCCTGCGGGCTCCTTGCCCTGTTTGTACATACAGTGTAGGCACTCCGGCCTCCCACTCTCTTGTCTTGTGCGTGGGACTGAATCATTCCTTGGCTTCTCTGGTTTCTCGTCTTGGCTTCTCTTGACTCTCATGTTTGGCTGCTGCCTCTGAATAGTCAGGCTCAKTTGTGTGAGTCCCTCCAGCCTCACTCAACCTCAGGACTGGTTAGATAGGGCAGAATCTGAGGCAGAGTTTATGTTTGCTTCTCCCCCACAAAAGATGAGACAAATGAAGAATTTTAGATAAACTGTCTTYGCATACATGATTACAAGATACCACTAACTCATCATGTGGCTGTGGTTCCTTGCAGCCAAAACACAAGAAATGCAAACCTTATCCAAACAATGACACATAGAAGAGGAGACAGAAAGAGACAGAAATATTTTTGCTAGAGTAACCTCAGGATAAGGTCAGGTCCTCCTCAAAATCAATGGAAGTTTTTTATTATTATCACTAACTTACAGATCATTGTGTTACTACTTAATATTGCAGTTGAAATAGTTTGGTGAAAGGGATTATTGATTTTTTTATGTCATGAGTCTGAGACTTACAAAGGGGTTACACCTCTTGTTCTCTCATAATTTGGACTATATCCTGCACCATTGTAACATGGAGATATGGTCATTCTTCTGTTCCTTCACCTGTAATTTCACAAGCAGCTACATCTGGCACATGGATCGCAGAGCAGACTGTATGCTGTACTGAAACTGGGAACMCATTGGGTGATGGGACCAGGGCTTAGAGGGCCATCTTCATGACTTTAGCATTTTTCAATCTCTGTGACCTAGCTCAAACCTTCATAGAAGTTATCTTGCTTAAGATTCTGTCTGATAATTCCAATTTGACAATAAAAACCAAACCCCAAGCTGAGATCTCCCAGAACATAATTCCTCATTTTAATTTAGATATCTAAAGGTGAGCCTTAAGAAACAGACTTGTCCTCTTCACAATCCTGCATGCCACAGAGGTGTGCTTCCAGGACTGCATATTAACATCCATTTATTTTAGCTTGGCATTGAGAGTCCAAAATGATATTTAATGCCACCCCTAAATTCCCTYTTTTTCATGGTGTGGGAGGAATGAAAGGAAATAATCTCCGTTCTTCCTCTCTCCAAGAAAGTGCTCTTCTATTCCAGCTGTAGGATATCTGCGTTGCCTYGAGCGCTTTGGTTCTGGACCAGTGTGATATGAAACTCCTTGAAGAAAAGCTTGAGCTAAATGTTTAATGAGAAAAACGCTAATTACCTAGCAGCACGACCTGGGCTACAAAATGTATTAATGGCTGAGATTCCCTGCTGAGCTTCTTGTCTGACAGAAGGGAATATCTCTTAGTGAACTGGAACATGCAGAGTGGGATATCCTCTTTCTCTCTATTTGTTTTAGCTTGGTCCTATATGTATATTACTTTATTGAAAAAGTTTCTTTAAATTCTCTGGAAAATAGCAACCCTGTTAATAGAGGCAGTTGCAAGAGACAGTTCTCGTTGTTGTCTTTAGGCTTTAATAAAACTCCTCCATGTCAACTGGCTTTGTTCCCCTGCTGAAGAAGAATCTATAAAATACTTGAAAGTCCTCTTAAAAAAGAGGATACAGATATTTGGTCTTAATTGGTGAATGTCACCTTGCCAGGCATTGATGTCTCTGCTTTACTGAGCCACTCATGATTTAAACAGTACAACAATTCTGATGATATGTGCTCCTTGAGCCTGCAGAGATCAGAGATCCTGATCAYTATAACAGTGGAAATGGTCTATGGTGAGGCAGTGCCATTTATCTCAGGGCAGCACTTTTTTAAAATGCTTATTTGTCAGTCAACCCCTATGCTAATATTTTTGTACAAGGTACGTGTGGACATACCAGCTCAGGAGAGCACTAGTTTTGTAGCACTCCAGTGCACAGTGCAATCATTTCCTGTAGAATTATTTAACCAAAGCTTGAAGTTCTTCTATTTCATTTTTATCTTCCGGCTCTGTCCTGCTCCCTTGGAGAAGAAAGAAATCAGTCAAACAGAGAGCATGCAATAGTGTAGTAGCTAGAGAGAAAAGCACAGTAACATGTGCTGATTCCTTTGGAGCTGGCCATGAGTAACCACTTCAGCTCACGTCCAAAGTTAGCTGGGACAAATCTAGGCCCAAGGCTACATGGGTGAAGAAGTGACAGGACCAGAAATAAATCTCGGCTGAAGTGTAGCCCTTTATCAGAAGCCCTTTCTTTCTATATTTGTAATCTTGTCACTTTTCCCAATCTCTCACCAAGGGAATATTCTTTAAAAGAAATTCTTGCTACCATTAAGGGAAACTGTGCATATGCAGTATATTGCATTCTTGACTCTGTATTTTCTGAAAACAGTAGGAGAATGGGACACCCAGGGAATGCAGACTAGACACACAGTAGTCCAAAAGCCTTATGTTGGATGTAAGGTGGAAATCAACCACCCTCATTAATACTTAGATTGACAAAGTGCTACCAAGGTAACAGCCCTCTTCACAATATTGTTGTCTTGACTAAACAACTTACCATAAGCTCAGTTGAAATAATATGTTTTTTCACCTGCAGGAGTGAAATATTCAAGACGACATTCCAAGATGGATCTGGTTAAGGTCATAAAAATTTTGTGGTAACCTATATATTATTTTTATGCATATGCTTAACACGATGTATTTTATGAATGTGCGAAAGTGCAATAAATCACCTAAAACATAGTGTAAAACATTTCAGACTCTTACCAAGATATCAGATGCTCACACATAKTCCATACATCTATATACTCATGCAGATGCACAAGTAGAAAGACCTGCCACCTCCTGAGTACACTTGACAGATGGGAGAGCACTGCCTGTTTGTCTTCTGTGTGGGAGGTCATGAGAGTAGTCATCGTGTCTGTGATGGATTAGCAGTCAAAACGAAGACAGATAATGTGGAGGAACGGCATTTCTCCAGCACTGAGTGTGTGTCTCAAGAGCTGGAGCAGAGGACGGGGTTACACAGGAATTATATTGCAGGAAAAGTCTGGTATAGTAGCAAGACAAAGACAAAAGCACTGAAGTTCATGCTTCTGCATAAGATTGCTGAGAGAAGGCCTAGACTGAAACCTTCAACTGACTCTGCTTGGGGATAGGATACAGGGTGAATGGCTTCCTGATTGATCCCAGGGGCTATGATTTTATGATTCTGAGACTTCAGCAACGTTATTCAGCATGTGCTGGCTCCAGCTGTTCAGGTATGCACTTCAACTGTAGGGAGTGCTGCATAGGTCAAGAGGTTTAAGCCAGCTTGGAAAAGCATCCGAAAAAACACACAAGTTTATACGGCTGTAAATATTTGACAATGAGGGTGATCTAGAAGTTTTCAGAGCCTGGACATTGTTCATCCTTTGCAAGTAATAGGAAATAGTGGAAAAAATGTTGTGAAATGAACTTTCTTTTATTTGGAGTATCAGATTAAGAAGACAAAATGATCCTTTCTGTTCTTACTATTTAYGAATATATAAGTGAGACTTTTTATAGGAGACTGGGTAAATTTTCTGTAGATATGATACTTGTGAGGGTCAGTGAAGACCAACTGCACTTAAAACATTGATGTAATRTATATGGCCAGCTGATGGTGAAACAGAAAATTCCTTCCTAGTTTCAACRTATCTTTTTAATGACTCTATTGCATACTGAAAGAACAGTCTTTCCTATGCTGTTGAAGAACATCCATGTMAGTTTATTGTTAAATCTCAGAAATTCAGGTCAATAGCAAAATCAGTATCCAATTTCTTTAATTTATTTGGATGAAAAGATGATGACCACTGTGTTCAGCACAGCATCAGCAGAATGCTATCCATTGTTTCCSAACATGAAAGCTTTTACAAGATAGTTTGTCATGATTACTGGTTTAATATTAAATGCAATGGAATTGCAAGCATAAGAGATGTGTCTCCAATATATGATAAGGTTGTAAAATCTTATAGGCCTCCTTGAAAATGAATCTTTTACATGGGCATGTAGTTCTTGTAGTTCTTGTTTCAATTTTTTTTTTTTTAAATCTTTAGAAGAAGGTCAGACATGTAGACTGCAATCCCACTCCCAACATGGGAGCACCTCATAATTTTACTTCTGTCAWTATCCAGGTATCTGTGTAGATTAAAACTTTATTCTCATTCTCTACACTCCACTTTAAGTCCAGGTTAAGTTCCTAGCTTCACTCTGCTGATTGCCCCTGCAGATTCCCCTGCTTCATATAACCCACATCACCCTCCCTGCCRTGTTGCCCTGGACATTTGAGAGATGGAGTGACACTTGGTCTGACATTGCAACCCTACTAAATACTCATGGATCTCCTCATACTGACCTGCCTTTCTTTGATCTAATCTCTTTGTCTCGTGTTAGGAAATCATCCACTGACAATGTGATTTCCTAAGTCCCCAGTTTGCCCCTTCCCCAAATGGACTGCATCTCCAGGTGACTTCATCCACCAGGCTGCAGACATCAGGTGTTTTCTGAAGCAACAGGCCGACTCCAAGGGAAGCATCAGATGGGCGAGCTCACAGGAGAGTTGGAAATGTTTTCACAAGTTTTGCACCCTGCCAGTGTATTCCTCCAAAATCAACACATTTCCACAGAGCACTTCACTTTCACCCCATCAGTGTTTTCCAGTGGAAAAAATGCTCCATGGGGAAACTCACAACCAGGTCTCCTCATTCTTATGAAGGGCCAGTTCAGGCACTAGTAAAATTAATTTGAGTTCTTTGAAAGTGGGACTTCCTCAGGGACTAGATTATTATATAGATACATATTTTAAGAGGAAACTCCCATTGACTTTGGCTGACCTCACATTCCAGCCCTCAAAGAGAGCAGTGTCAATCAGAAAGTTCTCATTTACAGGGTTTCCCATGTGCTAGAAAGATAGCCTGGGAGAAAAGAGTGGATAACTAAGGAGGTACTTCTGGCTGTAGGGTAGAAGTGAGAGGAAAATGAGAAGCAGAATGAGAGTGTGAGAGTTAGCTACTTGCAAGGGYCTAGCAAGCACATGCTGCTCCTTTGCTTTGGGTGAAATCAGTGCTAGGTAGAATGATTTAGAGGATAAGAACTACTCTCTTGCTTTAGTTGAGATCAGTGCCTAGGCCTGTACCCTAGGATACCGCGTCCCTACAGCATGTTCTCTCATGGACCAATTTAGCAAGAGTCTCAAGTTTTCAGTTCCTGCAAAACAAAAAATCTCATAGATTCCCAAACCCACAAGGGCCAGCGTTGGGTATGGAGCCGGCAGGAGTGTGTAATATAAGAGAGTGTTTGTTGGTAGCCTGGGATAAGCCCAACAGCCCAGCCTGTCAGCTCAGAAAGCCACTTCTATGAGCACAATAAGAAAGAGTGATTCATGGTGTATTGATGCTATCACCAATCCGGTGAGGGGGGAACAGCCATGCCAGTTTGGAATCCCTCTCTCCCTGCCAGCAAAAGCTTCATCCACAGGCTTTCAAAGCCGAGGAGAAAAAAAAAATAATAAAAAAAAGAAGAAATACAGTACGAGGCGCCGGTGCCAGAGGCTGACGCTGGGGCTGGGCTCGGGAAGCTGGTGGTAGGCGGCATGTGTGCACAGACAATGACGCAAGGAGGCTGCGTCTGGGCTCCCGCGCCGCGACACGGGCAGGACGTTGCGCTGATGAGAAACGGGAGGAAACCCCATTCTGCCCCCACTCCTTGTTTTTCTTCTCCTGCCACTCTCACCTACCTCTCAGCATGACAGTCCTAAATTTTGATGGGAAAGAAAGTCCTGGCAGGCGCCGGTGGGAAATTATTGACCTTCGTGAGTTGTTAACAGCTCCCAGTGTATTTACAGGCTACCTATAATAGCGTGGGTCTTGGCATGAAGGTTTTGTCTCCTGACGAGAGAGGAGGACCCACTGTAGAAAGTTCTGTGTAGCTCCTTTGACTGACTGTTAAGCCACATTACCTTTATAATGCAGCCTTTGAAGCTGCTTTCAGTATTGGGCTACCTGGCTCCAGAATTCTCCCTTCCTGAATTCTGCCTCAGAGGCCCATGAGCATTGACTTTCAGTTGGGAAAACAAAACAAAACAAAACAAAAACCCTTAAAATAAATATTACTTTGGAAATTCTGCATTCTTTCAAGCATTTTTCGTTCTTTAAAATCTTCCTCGTCTTCATTTACATCAGAACACTTCTGGAGCAAGAACCACTGACTTAAAAAAATAAAAGATGGGACTCATCTTGGCTAAACTGAGTAATATTACTAGTGTTTTTAGTGTAATCTACTCACCTAGCACTCTCTTTAGTCAATAGAGAGAACTGAGACTCCAGAGATATATTCATTTCAAGTATGTGAGAGTAAAGCAGGACCTCCAAAGATGTCTGTTTGGCTCCAATRACTATACAGGCAACTTAGATGATTGACTTGGTCTTAGGCAACTGATTATCCTAGAAGAGATTCCTGCATTTGGGAAGCTGAATCACTCTACGTACTCTATTTACTATAATCATCAAGGGCTCAATTCTGTTGCTTGCAGACAGGCCTCTAGTGATAATTTGGTTACCCTATGGGTTCCCATYTGGCAACCAGCTACCCATCAGGAGTGCCTGGAAGTAGGTCCTGTGGTACATTTGACAGTCCCATGTAGGTGTTTGGGACACCAGTGGCATTCACATCGTCTCAAGTGACACTGTAAGTGTACAGACTCCTAGTTCACATGTAGRCACCTACCTGCAGCCATGTATATTTAAACTGCTTAATCCATTAATAGGTTACTGTTGGCTGAGAAGAAATCAGAAAGTGGTCTGTGAAAAGATGGCAAAAAATCACTGAAAACACTAACCATTTCCATGCACCCAGGAAGGAAAGAAAGCAGAGAAGTTAGAGTTGCAAGTGACCATTCAAAAGTCAAATCTTATTTTGACTGGTTTGTAAATGAAAAATGTGGTTGTAACATGGGATGAAACAGTCTGTGGGTTTGTGTTTAAAAAATATTAGTAGGTTCTTAAATGGAAAATGGAGTGGGAAAAGGTTAACAGGCACCGCTCTGCAGCGGGATTTTATGTTTCATCATGATTTTGCTATGTTCTGTGTGAAGGTTTGGAAAATGTAATAGGACCTTGCACACCTGCTCAGCTCCAAAGACAAAAAAAAAGTAGATGTTTAATCTGATATCTGGACTCTACCAATTGGTCTGCTCTTAGCCAGGCCTTACTAAGGGCTGGCAGAAGTGGARGGCCACAGGCAACAGGAAAAATAAACTGTCCCATGGGCTGCTCCTTGTTTTAAGGAYAGAGCAGCAGCCAGTGTGAGCTGAGCACCTCAGAAGAGTCCCAGTGATCCAGAACTGGATTGAGCTTAGCTATCCGCACATGAAGCTGTACATGCAGTTAGTTCAATGACCAATAGAAATAAAGGATTAAATGAATATGAAACTATCCTTAAAAAAAGTTTCAATTATTATAGGTGGGATTAAAATATTGATTTACTACAAAACTGGGAAGTACAAAGTTTCTGTGTTTCTTGCTGAATTCTTAGATTCCTTTTCCTKCTGTGCAGACAAAACCTGGAAAAGTCATTTTCCAAGGCTGTCTTTTTGACACGTATTTTGACTAAGATCCCCACACTGCTACTGTCTTCAAGTGATCCATAAAGAATTAGGTTTATGATGTTTCCAGTAGGCGTTTAAAAATCAAAGTGCTCCGAATTTAAGAATGACTTGGAAAAATCTAGCAACCTACTTGACCAAAACCACTCCTTAGATCTGRATATGGAGAAATCAAGAAATGGAACCTATTACTTTAAATTTCAATTATTTAAAGCCCCATGGCTTCAATTTCCAGTATTTCATTTCTSCTATGTCTTTCTCTTCTCAGTTAAAATGTCACGGAGTGTTTGGGATATGAAAAGTTTCTTGACCTGGTGCTGCACAATATGTCTTTAAGTGCATATTTTAGGTCACACAGGCCTCCAGACAACCTTAAAGCTGTAATAACCTTTCATCACTTTTCTCTATTTCCATTTAAGAGTATGCCTATGTGGGATATTGCCGGCACAAAAAAACTCTCCATGCTTACTCTATGAGCCAGACAGATGTGAACTGGTYCTGATCTCAAAATCATGTAACTACACTTATTTTGTTTCAGAACTTGAAATATTTTGGCTTGCTGAGCTATAACATTTGTAGGCTCATATATTCCTTCTTGAAGAATTAAAAGGGAGGAARGGAAAGAAAGACAAATGGAGGAAAGGAAGAGAAAGACAGAAATGAAGAAAGGAAGGAAGGAAAGTGGGAATAAGAAATGGAGAAAGAAAAGAAAAAGAAAGAAAAGAAAAAATAAAACTGATCTTGTCTAAGATATTTTGTCAGTTAAGGCTTATTTCTGGGGTTTTTTTTTTTCAGTCTGAAAAAATGTAAATTCCATTCGACATTAGTTTTTTTTCTTTATATTGGTCACTCTCTCTCCTCTCAACTGTTAGAAATTTATTTCTTCCCTCTAATTAGCCTATGAGAAACCAATGTGAACATTAAAAAAAAGATTATTTGCAAGGCAATTGATCTGAACAATCTCACTTTTCTATTTCCACTGGTTTGCTACGTGTTACCAAGTGGAAAAGGGAAGGATCAGTCCAGAGGAAGCCCTGTCCAAGGTTCTAGCCAAATAGCTAGAGAAAGGCATTCCCTAGCCCACCTCTGGTTAATATATTAAAGAACCATCTCAGAACTGTCTTCAGGGACCACTGTGGTTTCAAGGCAAGCACAGGTAGATGTCATGTTCCCTATATGGTCCCAAAGGAATGTTAATTTATTTGAGGCTTAGCTTTTTAAGAAATGSCAGTGTCTTCCTCCAGTCAGCTGGTGAAGAATGGGCAGAGGAGAGTGAGGAGGTGAAAGCAGAACACATCGAMTCCCCTCATTTCTGCCTCATCACAACTGCATTCTTGCTGTATTTTCAGAAAACGTAAAATGAACAAAGACTCAGTCRAAAGAGATGGCAGAGAACTAGGTAAAGGACCAACAAGATAAGTATTAAAATTGCAAGCAAGAAGTCACAGGGTACTTGAGACATGGATAGTCAGGAAGTTAAATCATAGATGGAAGCACACACAGAACTAGAAATAAAAGGTTAGTTTACAATAGGAGATTTAATGAAGTGTCCAATAGCCACATGTAGTTAGCTTGTTTTTGAAGACACACTCTCATTCCTCATAGTCACCCTCCAAGATGTTTCAGTGTGTGGTCACTAGCTTACCTCAGTCAAAACAAGCCATTTTACTAAACTTTCTGGTGCTTAACCTGAGCCAGCTCTTTTTGGGTGAAGACAGTTACAAAGTGGTTGCATAATCAGGCTGACTGATGAACTTGAGAGATCATTTACATCCAACAGAGTAGGACAGGTTTTATCCTTAGGTTCCTGGAACACCATCCAAAGAGAGATGAAGTTCCCCTCTATACCTCATCTCACATCTCACGTGTCCTTTGATGATCAGAAATGTCCTATTGTACTCAAATCTCACCTCCACTGATCATAAGAGTAAACAGAGACTGCTASTGCCCCTTCGCAACCTACTTGCTTCCCTGGATGAACAGAGCTGAGGAAGTGCAAATTATCAAGGCATCTTCACCTCAAATGCATGCAAATAATATGGAGCAGATGTGCTCTGGGCAGTAATTGTGCTTGGATTACCGTGTTGCCAGCTGCAGAGTTGATTATGTCACAGTCTTCTCCCTCTGGAAACCCAACAAAAAGTGACACAAGTCCTAGCCTCCTTGTTGATCCTACTTTGAGAAGGAGGGTGGATTAGATGTCCTCCTGAGGTCCCATCCAACCTGGAGAGAGGGGTAATGAACCTACTTAACATGGCGATTGCGAACTACTTGAATGGCCAAAAAAAAAAAGAAAAAGAAAAAAACAGAAACATCTCTGAGTTTTATGTCCTGTCTCTGATCTTGTCTGCAACTCTGAGAGAGCTGCATGGAACAACAGACTGTTCTGGAGAGAGCAACATTTGAGGAAAATTGATAAAATTGTGGCTTCATTAAAGCTTTCTACCACAGCAAGAACACACGAAARATTATTTATTTCTAAGTAGGCCTTCTGTTTAGAAGATTATATTTTTGTGACATTAACATGTGCTTTCAAGACATTGAAACATGCCATGCTTTCAAGACATTTCTGGGATACTTCAGTCTCCCACTCCTTATTTCAGCTTTTAGGTATAATATACAGTGCCAGGTTCCAACTGTTCCTTTTCATTGTGTTGGTATTTCTGGGCAATTTATGAGGAGAAGAAGTAAAAAAAATATTACTATGGGGAGTGCCAGGTGTTGCTCAGAATAGCTGTTTCATTGGTGGTAACAGCTGCAACCAACTTTTTTTTTCCTGGGGCAGGCAAACTTGGCACAGCCTGCAGGCAAATTAACCATGATAATTCTGCTGTCTGAAGTAACGTTGAGTTTTGTCTGTTCCCCAAACCAGCCCATATAGAATTTAACCTGTATTTTCTTATAAATGAGTAATAGCATGTTCTTGAGTTGACTGTAGTTCATTAATAAAGGACATTTCACGTAGGGCTAAAGCAATTCAAGTCTGGTATAGATTGGCACAGCGAACCATAGTGATTGCTCTAATAAAAGTCTGTGGACTTTGGTSGCTGGTAGCTAGACTTCAAATATAGGTTTTCCCTGCTGCAGCACCTGAATATCCTTGCTTTAGGATTAAAACTAATTGTTTTAGTCTCTGTGATAACATCTGTGCTATTAGATTAAAAAATGTCCAAGGTACTAGAATTTAATCTACTGCTAAGTAATTAGAATGATCTCTAGCCTATTGTCAATTAGCAAACTCCCAATTCCTAGGCATGATTTAAGAGTTTGACCCTTCCTGGCCTTGAAGGCAATTTCCACATATCCATGATTTGGAGGCCGGAAGAGTTGACTAGTCTAGGTACAAGACATTCTGTAGTACCAGCTAAGATGGTTTCCTTATGTGTTTAATAGCTAAGCATAGAAATAACCCATCTGTCATCACAAAACTTAACCAGTGGGGACACAATTTTACCTGGAGAAATGCATGGTAGTTCTAATGAGATACAGAAGGCTTTAAAATCCTTCTTGACTAACCACCCTGTAAGAATTTGACCTTTACATCACCATTGAACAAATAAGGTCCAAGACAACTGGATTTCCCACAAAATGCATTTGACTGCATTTATGCCTCCCATTGATTTGGCTGGGAATGTCAAAGCCTTTCCTGGAATCAAGTCCTTGAAGAGAGCAGAGCAGAGAAGAGCCAGAAGTTGAGTCACACGTAAAATGGCAGCAGTAGGTTTCCTCCATGCTGTTCTGCCAACTGCAGGCCAGAGGGACTCAGCTGAAAAGTTGAATGCACCTCATGTGCTTCTTGGTAAGGATTCCTCCTGCTTCCTGCTCACCTGCACGCCTCTCCTTACCATTGCATTCCCAGGGGCTGTTTTACTTCTGCACTCTCTGCTGCTGAGATTATGGTTGTTGCAGCTGTCTCATCTTTCCCCTAGCCAGTACACTCTGAGTAACAACAAGCACCTGAATTAAATACAGTGGTTGGTATTGACTGTGTTCATTTCCTCTCCTAGAATGTGGAGCAATTGATTACCTCATCACTGAGCAGAAACAGCCTTGCTGCTGGATTTACACAAGAAAACCTTTCAGAGTGCCTGAAGGTGCTGATGGTCAGGAGAGAGGGCCAAAACTTTCTTAGAGTTTCCCCTCTTCTTCCATGTCTTCAGAGGTGTTGAGACACATGAGATGGAAAGAGTGAGGTATCGGGAAACCTTCAAACCACCTTGCTGCAAAGTCRTCTTCCTAGAATCATCTCCTTGTTGCTGCAATGTGAGGGGAAGTATATGTCCATTGTAGAGTGGCATTCTAAAGTCAGGCTCATTGAAAATTTGGGGAAATGAACAGAAATTTGTGAAAGGTAAAAACTGTGATTTATGTCACTAAGGAACACTATGTCAATCTACATAAAGAGGCTGTACACTGTCACTGTTCCTTGGCTATAGGTCTACAGACTTTCTTTTTTTTTTCATAATTCACTTTAACTGTCTTACAGTATAAACTGAGTGGTTTTAGATTAAAAGAAATTTTAATTAAGAAGTTTTTCCTTAAGTTCCTGTGGAACTTTTGATGCTTTAGTTTGTAGCCATTTCCCCTAGTCCTGTTGCTGGCCACCACTGAGAAGAGGCTGGTCCCGTCCTCCTCACTCCCTCCCTTGAGCTATTTATAGACACTGACTAGATCCCCTCTCAGCCTTCTCATCTCAAGGCTGAAGAGGCCCAGCTCTCTCAGTCATTCCTCATAGGGTAGATGTTCCAGGTCCCTGATCATCCTCATAGCATGGAAATAAACAAATTATAGGTAACACGGAAAGACAACACAGAAAGTCAAACGATATATAGTTTTTATTCTGATTTATAGTTTTTATTCTGATATATAGTTTTATTATTTTTTAGAGAACTGTAAGCATGTTTTTGAGTCCCTCAGCAGAAGAGTATATTAGAAATCATATGGTTTTAGGCCACAGCATTTTCCACCCTCTTCTTGTACATCTTATCTTTCTGGCTTGGTTACTATCAGTAATTTGAACACACACTTTCTCTTTGCTCCAACCTTCTGGATCCTCTGGTTGATCAGTTGTTTCCAGGAGGATGCAGGACTGCTGAGGGTCACARGTTTTGCAATAGCTTTTAACACCAGGATGCTTCATATCAAATAGGACCAATGACAAAGATACACACCTATAAATGAACTATAACCCTTCCCTTCTTGAAGTTACTAACCATCTCAGATACACCTTAAACCCTCTTTARCAAACAAATCCTTTAGAAACTCCAAGACATTACATCTTCCTTTGCTATTTCCTACGTGTGATTTAGTTGATACTTGAGATCCTAGGCTCATTCTTCCAGACATATAGAMAATCTTTTTTTTTTTTTTTCACTGCCCATTTCCTCTGAGGTTATCTTAAAGTCAAGCTCCACAGGTGCTAAGAAACCATGACCAGCTACRGCAGCCCTTACATTTATTTCTTTTCTTCTCCCCACATGTGGGTGTATTGAGCACCAGCCGTCTCTGAGATGGTTAAACAAAGACCTTTATTGCAGCTACCCTGTGGCTTTTATATCCTGATACATATGAACCCTGCCTCTCCCCATGAGACACCCACAAAGGACCCTCTGCACAAGGTGCTCACCAGTAACCACRAGCTCCAGGAGCAACTTCTGACCTATTGTCGAGAGCCCCAAACGCCTTCACCCAATCACGTCCAAAGGCTCCCCTGACCCTACCAGGTGTATCCCGTAAGGGGATTTCCACCAGTTTAGTTTCTCCTCTGCAGAGCCCCACACCCACAATTTAGACTTCACAACCTGCTTGCAATGGGATGTTCCTCAAGAAATAAAGTTCTCTCAGACTTGATGACCTCCTCTCAGGTGTTTCTTTTTCCCTCTTGCTTAAATGTGAGTGAAATCTGAAGATAAAAATACAGTGCAGGAAGCAAGAAAGTTTTTCACTCTCTGTGAAGTTCCTATTTTGCAAAATAAAAAACAGAGTTCTCTATATATTTATGAAGTCCTGTATCCTATGCAGCCTGCTAACCTGAAATGCTGTGAGACCATTTTGCAAAATGGTTAACAGCTTTTGGAGAAACTGGCCAGAAATGAATTGGATTCTGCAGTTTTATTCATTTACTWGTTCGTACGTCATGACAGGAAGTTCGTTTGCTGAGCTGTGGAGATCTGCAAAATGAAAGACCTGCTTCTTTGCTGCCTTGGTGAGAYGCTAGGGTTTTTCAAGCTGGGAATAGTGTAAACAACTCGACAGCCACYGTTTCTGCTGACACTCTGGGAACTGAACAAGTGGCCTCTAGAACTAAAAGCAGAAATTGCTGCAACATGAGCTAATGCTCCCTAGGTAGGTCTATAATGAACATACATTCTGCAAGAATCAGGCATCCATAAAGAGGTGTATGACACACTTACCAACAAGATACCAGAAGGAAAAAAGGCGAAAGGGAACGGCGGCTAACAACATTTTCTTTTGCCTTGCAACATTTAGGGAGCTAAAATAGTGCTGTGTTGGAGGCTCAGAAGTGCTTTCTCTACATGAAGGAGATGAAGAACAGGTCCAGTGTCATAAAAGAACGAGTAATTAATCGGCTCAGAGTGTTTTATGAAAGCATTAAAGGTTTAAGTGCTTCGTATTTGTAAGGCTTGTTATTCCTGGATATTCCTTCCAAACCTGTTGAGAGACATGAAGCAAATTTCTGGAAAGCTTCCCTAGTTTTTCTTAATGTAGATCAAACCTCGTTGTGTGTCTGCTTGGCTTCAGTAACCCAAAGATCCTGTGCTGTGGCAACATGAAAGGTAACGGGATTCCAACAATTTCTCATGTTTGTTTAAGGTTTGGGACTAACACACCCATCTGGTTTTTACTCATCTCTCCCTAGATGTTACACCCACCTCTTGCATTACACTCTTATATAGTCCAATGTTGCCTTTAAAATCACGATTTTAGAAGATACAGAGTGCGTTTTGTTTTTCTTTTTCCCCAATGACACTCATCAGACAGAGACTGACATGCAACCCCAACCTTGGAGCCAGACAACTGTGAAAGGAAAACCCAGAATGGGTAAGCCTGTGCCCACCCAAAAAGTAAGAACTGGCATCTATCATCTCCTGCAGCGCYTAGGTAGAAGAGAAGCTATCCAACCAAAGTGAGTTGCAACTTAATTTGGTGGAGTAGGAATACCAAAAGGCACAACAGTGATGAGGCTGTTTGTTCAAAAGGAAGCAGATGTGTATTTTTAATAAAGAAACAAGAAAAAAGGGCCTTGTTTGCCAGATCCTGCTAGTGCCTAAGAAGGTGGTGGTCTCAATTCAATTGCCTGAGCAGAGGCAATTCCTTCGGGTGCTCTTCTGTACCTAAGTGAACATTCGTAGCTGTGGATGATACCAAGGAGAGAGATTCTTGGAACTCTGCTGAAAATGCCAGAGATTCTGAAAAATCAAACTATGAGGTTCAGGCTAAACTCATCTAAATGGAAAAGCCCAGACTAGAGAATATGGTTGCATCAGGATCTCTCTACATCTTGAGGAGAGACATGGACTTCCAAATTCAATCCACCTCGGTGTGTGGAGGTTCATGTATCTCTCAGCTGGCCATAGGGAAAACCTACTAGACCTAATACAGGTAAATGATGTTTCACATGAATATAATGAGAAGCCAGTCACTTTGCCTAATGTGAATCAGCCTAACATTTGCAAGGTTGAAAGATAACCTGAATAACAAAAACCCTTTTAAAATACCCTGCTTACATGGGCATGTATCATACATACCCCGTCAGATCAGTACTCAAGGCATTGACACATTAACATCTGTGTTTAAATTGTCTCATTTGATATTATTTAGGGAAATATCCATGCCCCTTCTCTATTAATTGTAGGGTGCAGCCATGTCACAACTCTGCATTGGCAAGCCACCAGGAATTCCTTATCCAGTGATCCATATATTTCTATTCTAGCTGAGCTGGAAAGTATGAAAAAAACCCCTTCAGAATTCATACCAATAATTACACTTTCCTTGTATGTTTACTCCCACTTATCAGCATATGCAGTCTCATCTCCCTGCTTSTTGATTGTTTCTCATTTTGCTCTTTTGAACAAAGATTTATTTTTCTCTTTGGTTCTCTTGGCTAATGCTATGAAGAAAGGGTATTTGTAACAGGCATTTCATTTTGGTCAAGCTGAAAGAGGTGATAGTTCTCATTGTGGAAATGTTCCACTAATCGAATTATCAAATTCTTGAATTAGTTTTCAGGAACTCACTGTCTAACGGATTGCTTAGCACTTTAAACAGGATTGTTTTCTCCAAAAAGTAAGCCCCAGTAAATTCAACCACTCCTGCTTCTTTGCAAGTTTACACTAAATCATACTCTCCTACACATGCACCAGAAGTCCTGGAGTCTGCCTCCTGCAAGGGTACAGCCACTGCTYTGGGAGATAAAATTCCTGAAGTCACATTCTTTGCTACAATCAAGGCATTTTATATCAGTTATCTGGTATAGAAGAGCTAGCTGAYATAAAGAGATGAGTCTTGGCAGTACTCATCCAAGCAAGAGTAGCTTGCAAAGGCTGGGAGGAGTGTAAAACTGGCAAAAATAGCTTTTATGTCAGCCATCCTCTATTGGCATGTTAGCAAGGGACAGGTCAGCAGTCTGGTTTTGTGTATAGCTATATCTCAGTGGACTTCTGCTATGAGGCACCAAATAGGAGTTGTTATAACTGGCTTTATACTCATGGATGTCCTAGCAGTTTCAGGAACAAGTTTCCTCTTTATTCCCCACATCGCCCTACTTGCGTCTAACAGTAGAATGGAATATGCAGATATTCAAAGGATCTAAGATCCCAGCCATTAGTGTGTTAGTATAGGCTGGACAGTCTCATCCAAGTCGTTTCTATCCCMTGCACCTCTGCATTTCTTCTTGCAGTAATTATACCGCTTTTCCTCCTTCCCTTTGGGAGAGTTTGGACAGCACCTTGTGAACAGGTTAGTCCTGGCAGGCAGAATAGACTTCATTTCTTCAGTTTCTTCTTGAGACCTTTAGCCAGAAGTCCATTGCAGTCAGACTAATTCAAGTCTTTCTCCATGGATCCAGCACTCTACGAAAAATCACCCCGGCTGCTTAGATGGTCCTGCTTTGCCACCTTTGCGGTGGATATAAAGTCATTTTTCCTCATTTAATGATGAACATCACCCTTCGTAGTTATGACCTGACACAAAGCCTGATGAAGCCACACCAGGTAGGCATATGCTCATCTGTAAAGCAGCGCTAAGTGCATGCTATTCCCATGCGCTTGAACACAACTGCCTGGAGGGACCATGTTGTGATTTTAGCCCAGGCTGACTACCATTCTCCAAAACAGTTTCTGAGCAGAGCTCAGAGGGTATTAAGAGCCAGAAACCATTTCCAGTCAGTAGTTTGGATGCAGCCACAAAGCCTTCGAACCAAAAACACTTTACTGGTGCACATTCAGGACACCTTATGCAAGTTATTATCAGTGCCAGACCATAGTCTCAAGAATATTTAATTTACTGGTATAGATGCAGCTTGTGAATCTTTCCATTTAGTTCAAAACTGYGCAGTGTTTCCTCAGAACTGCTCTGCTAAGAGGTTTCTAAAGTTCTAGTAGTTTGAAACCAAAGCCAAAGACACACTTTTTTTTCTACACTTCTTTGTACCAGCTTTGCAGGACTAACGATACTATTGCAAGGAAAAAAAATAAAAGTAATAATAAAAATAAATGGTACTTTGTTGCTGTGAGGCTTGGGGTCAGCTCAACTTGCTTATGACACACAAAGAAGGGGTTCTGCAAATTGCATTGAATAATAGCAATAAATGCAGATTATCTTTTGAATTTCGTCTCCTATTGAGGCCCCRGATAGAACCAGTCAAAAAGTATTCCTGTTAAAAACATTTTCCTGCCAGGAAATGTGGTTTTATCTAAACTGACAGCCTTTCCACAGAAAATATCGTTCATGATGAAACATTTCAATTTTCCAGTGGGACTTCTTTGACTTCTCAGTCTGTTTCGGCTCAGCCAGAGATGTAAACACCCTTCTGCTCTGGGGAGGCAGCTTTCTCTGGGACAGAGACTATTTCTACAGCACCCCCAGCAAATCTCCCATCAGGATTTCTCAGTCACAGCACAATGTGGGCAGCAAGTGTRACCAGATGATAGAATTTCTCCCGCRTGTGCACCAAGGAGACTGAAGTTTTAAAGCCAGAMTTATCCAGGGAAAATTAGAGTTAGACCCATGCTAAAACTTCAAGTTTAATGTTTTTATTTTTGCATTTGTTACTGAAGGGAGAATAATTCTTATCTTAAAAATGACCATCTCAACTGAATAGTCCTCCRGAGTTGTTTGAGTCCATTGACTTAAAAGGCAACTTAGATGTAGACATCTGTATTTTAAGCATGTGAACTTGGTGGAGATGAAAGCTTCTCTTTAACTCCTTTGAAGCCTCTCAAGCAAAGACCACATTTTCATGTAGTCAGTCCTAATATCTCAAGTTCTGGGACCGATCACACACAAACAGTTACCATCCTAAATACCTGCAGGGCACCAGACAGGGGTTTCCATGAACATTTTGTGCTGCTGTATTTCTTTCCACGCTGTTATGGTTTGCGTGGTATTTCCCAGTGTCTCAAACAGAGAGTGAATATATTGCACCTTCCCCTGTGTGTTGTAAGAGTTAGGAGATGGGGGCTGTCCCAGTGTTTTCTCTAGGTGTTGCTGCTTGAGTTTTCAGTTTGGAGCTGCTCCAGTTCACTTGCAGCCATCAAGACAGTCACTGTCACGGCAGAACATATAAAGTCTCTGTCAGATATTAACAGCTTGTTTAATTCACTCTRGTTTAAAATACTGAAGCGTAGACAGAGCTTTACAGTATCCCACCCATGTTGGCATGTTCTTCCCACGTCTCTTAAAGAGCTGTGCCAGAAGCRAAGTTTCCTTTAAACATTGTCTATAATTACTTTGTATGAGCTCTCCGTTGCCTGAGAGATCCTCTCCCGTTCTTCCATTATTTTGTTTTACACCTTCTCCTCTCTTCCTGAGATGCTGTGTGTAATGGATGGGTCCCAGACCAGAACAGGAAGCTTCTCCCGTGTCTCTCCAGCCAGTCTCAGCATGCCCCCGCACTGGGCTGCAGGAGGTTGGATCCCCCACATGGTGCATTAATAATGCTAGGAAGAGAAACCTCTGTATTGCATGAACACAAAATGCGAAGGAACCTTGGCACATCAGGAGCTGGAAAGGCAGTTTGGACACCCTTGGCAAAAGCGAATCACGCTGCTCTCTGTGTCTTGGCCTTACAACCAGACAATGAAGGCCTGAAATCATATTTGTGTTTGGTTAGAGCTTCAGGCACACATGCTTTCTGCATGGGTGAATTTAGAGGCCTGGGTGATAAGGAACTTGTTGCAATAGCCTCTGTCATTTCTTCTTCTCTTTGCAAACACTATGCACATGCTTATCACATCAGTTCTACCAGTTTCACTAACTCTTCTTTGGTTTAACAATATCCAGTGGAAATGCATTTAAAAAGATCAGCAAGAATCACAGCAAGGTTAAATATGCAAAGCTGTCTGTACTAGATCCTCACCATCCTGTCACTTCCTAATGTCCTCACAMACTTTATGTTCCTTGGTGACCATCAATAAAGTCTTATTAAGTAGGATGATAACTTCATACTGTACAAAGGAGGACATCTGCATGCCTAAAGATAGGAACCCAGAATGGGTTTATCARTGCCTCTCAGCACAAAACTCATGGAAATTTTTGGAACTCTAGACACCTTGTAATTAAGGCATGAGAGTCTTTTTTAATCAAGAAAGATTTGAGTTTTATTTAAATAACACTCATTTGCAGAATTGTTTTCATATGTGATCGATATCTAGGTGGTTTTGTCTCTATGTATGAGTGCATGCCACAAGTTTAAGTGTCCTCAATCCAGTGATTCCCCAGCTTTTCAGAATGCTGTCTACTCAGACAGTGCTCAGAATTTCTCAACTAAAAAGTTCTCTTTTTTTTATCAAAATTTGTGAAAAAGTAAAAATTGTGCCATTGCAGTAAWGTAAGATGATCTGGACCTGGATCACCTGCTTGTGATCATTGTGATCAAGGATGCTTGTGGAGCTACAACTTTCTTAAATATMTCAGTAGGTCTCTACTCGACCACGTAAATCCATGTCTCATCTCACATCTTACTTAAACTCTTGGACAAGTCCCTTGCTAAAGCTGAATTTCTGTTTGAGAAAGTAGAGTAAGCCGAGGCAGACATAGTGGTGAAAGATTCAAAATTTCTCGACATGGAATTTATGTAATTTTTCTGGCCTTTGTTACTTTTGTGAACAMCATTTGACAGTGACTCTGAGCTGTTTTTGAGAGGACTTTCTTATAAAGCTGCTGTGAAACACAGATGTAAGGCAGCATGGGGATATCTGGGGTGATTTTCTCCCTTCTATCTCAGCACCAGGAATGGTGCAGTGGAAACCAGCATGTTCCTCTAACCTGCCCATCAGGACTACATTGCTTACCAGCACAGTGCTGAAATCCCTCGCTGCCAGAAAGGCAGGAACCTTCAGAACCAAGCAGAATTTCTGCTTGCTTTGTTGGCTTACACATGGTTTTCATCGAGGAAGATTCATCGAATGGCACATTTCATGGCAAGGTKTCTCCATCCAAGGGAAACCACGTTTAATCTACCGTATTAAATAAAGTGTTTCTCTGACTCAGATTTCTCTTTCTTTCCAGGCCACACCAGTTGGCATGGGAGAGACACTAGAACTCGGATGGGCAAAATGTGTTCATGCTGTAACAAAAAACTTCTTAAGAGCTATTCCAAACTTGAAAAGCCTCAAAATGAACCATCTTCAAGGTGTAGACTGCAGCCTTAATATTCTCTTTATATAAGAAATAATATTTTTCTCTCTTTTTCACTTTCTCTGAGAAACTCCCTGCCACAGAAAGTGCCTTTGCAAATAGTACCATTTAAAAGTAGCACAGCCCTCATCTACCAGCTACATTTTAAAGATATTAGCATATTGCCCAATGTCACACAGGGTCTGTAAGCAAGAACCAGAAATTTAAGGCTAATCTAATCTGGCTGGGGCCATACCTATCCCTAGGTTCATTTCTTTCCAGATGGGAAAAAAATATTTATGGAAGTAGCTTTAAGTATCCTCTGCAGTATTTCTTATAGATTTATGTCCAGATTTGTCATGCCAGTTCTATAATATAAAAGAAAATGGAAAATGGAAAGCAGATATCCATGCGTTTAGCACAGTACAACAGCCAATGTATGTTTTATCTCTTCACAGCTCATACACACACAAAAACATACACATGCACATGCTAATAGCTCTTGAGAGGGGAAGATAGGGCAGATAGTTTTAGGACCATGAACCACAGGTTTAGAGCTAGTAGCTAAAAAAAGAAGAGAAAACATTTCTAAACTGAACTCTGCAATTTGAAACACTTGTGATTATAAAAGATCTAAGCACTTTTGTAGTCCTGAACATCCACTCTCAGCATTCATTATTCAAATCTTTAGCTATTTGCATTGGGATTCTTTCTTCCATGATGCTTCACAGTAGCTAGTGCAAGCAGACTCTACGCTTGCTCAAGCCCTTCAAGTCCTAGTATAATRCAGATAACAAACTATTTGAACACTGCTTTTCAGCTTTTCGCTGGGAAGATGTCATGGGAAATAGCCACATGCAAAAATCCCCTTTGAGGAGTCAATCCTGGACTCTCCTGAGTGAGGATCAGCAGCACCTGGTGTCCCGTAGAGCAAGGCAAAGTTAGTTTCCTCTAGCAACCTAGGCCCACGATAGCAAATAAGTAAGCATGGAGGTGTTATTGCATGAGTGCCGAGGGCCCATGTGTGGCCACGGCCACCTCGGTAAGACTTTCCATTGAGCCTGACACTGGGGGTGTGTGCAGTTGTCTTGAATAGCGGAGTGTAGGTGGAATGAGGTGATGATTAACTAATCTTGGGTGTGCCTTCAAAGGGAATGAGTGTTCAAAGGAGAGGATGAGCAGAGAGGAAGGGATTTCTCAAGGAGAAAAGACCAAATCACTGGAATGTTGCCTTCTGGCCTCAAAACTGTAAGTCTCTAGGATGGGCAGAAGCACAATCTAAAGGTTATTTAAAGGCATTGAGCTCTGATACTGTCACATCTCCTGGGATTTGTTCAATACTTCTCCCTCTGTATCTTGGTTTAGTAGATAAACTGTAGGTGTATGGTGAAGTGATCTAACTGGAAAATGTTGATATTTGTTCTAATTAGGATACCATGTACTGTTCTGAGAAGAGCTGCAGGGAAAATGAGAACATCTTTCTTATGGAAAAATAAAATAAATCCATTTGTGTTTTTCTTTTTTCATAAGCATCCCATTCTGAAAATATTTTATGATGTAAAATTGAAGCTTATGTTTGCTTTTCTGTCCTTTGAACTTTCTCAATGCCATCCTTTGCCCATGAAAATTGCTTTTTGTTTGTCTTTTTGCTTTATTTTAATTTATATTTTATGRTTGTAGGACAATTCAGGTTGAGAGAGACATCAAGAAGCCATCTAGTCAAAACTCTAGCGTTTTATAGTAGCATACATGCATTCTTTTTAATYAAAAATAGAGAAACATCAATTTATCATTAATGATTTCTTCTGGATGGAAAAGCTACTTTGCATCAAAGATCAGTTCCRAAAAATATTGTGAACAAGTTACCTCAGAGTCCTGAACACTTTTTTCGCCCCACTAAAATAGTTCATAATTAGCTGACATCAAGTCTCTGACTGTATCATTTCATGGAGTTTGTGATGCTGTTCATAGAGTTTAGGTCAATTTAATGTATTATTTAAGATACATTTAGATATTAACATGTAGGAGCCTGTTGTCTGGCCTCTTTTTACAGTCATTGAAGATCAAGGGTTTAGTTTACCTAAATACAGRCATCCAATGTCTTCTTCAGCAACCTAGACATGTAGAGATCCAAGGACTTATATCGTTTCATCATTTCAAATGCTGAAATGTCACAGTTCAGATAAGCTAATCCCTGCTTCCCTTCCTCCCTCCCACAAATATATTTATCAGAACCTAAGAGCAATTTAGCTCACCAAATTTAGGCATCTACTATAAGTTGAATTTCAACCCAGTCTTT
The DNA here is from genome assembly GCA_003342815.1 of Eudromia elegans. Lineage (NCBI taxonomy): Eukaryota > Metazoa > Chordata > Aves > Tinamiformes > Tinamidae > Eudromia > Eudromia elegans. The sequence goes on along the minus strand of PTEX01000170.1, from coordinate 974,325 downwards.
TGAAACTGAGATATAGAACCAGGTTCTTTGAATCAGGCTGAAGAAAAAACTCCATGGTTTACTTGTAACATAAAATTTAGGCCTTATATTCTCTATCTTAATTTCATCCAGTAGAAATCAGTAGTGTGTAGGCATGTATCACACACAAACTCAGATGTAGTCAGGAAGGACACATATTTCTGCAGAGGAAATATTTACKTGGCATAGTCAGAAAGGCCAGGGACTATCTTATGTGCCTCCAATTTCATGTTTTTGACCCCATGTGTTACGTGACAGAAGTATTCCAGGAAAATTTGTTTTCCAAACAGATACTTATTGGAAAATGTCTCTACATAAATATTTTGGTCTTGATTTCTTTCAGAAAAAAAAATAGCAATTGAAAATGATTAAGTACGAGGTCAGAGTACTTCAATTATAATATAATAGCTGAGGGGTTTCTGTGGTCTCCTTGGTATGGGGACATCCAGGCTTAAATCCCCATATAAGGTCAGGATCTCGAATCTTTGCCTTTCTCCTATTCCAGATGTATGCWGTCAGTCTCCAAATACTGGAAGTTATTTTTCATGATCCTTCCTGGCAGAACTATTTCATATCATGTCCAGGTAGGTTTTGAATATCTCTAAGTATAAAGCCTCCACAACTTCTGTGGACAACCTAATCATGTGCACAGTCACCCTCATACACACACACACACACAAAAATAAGTGTTTTCATACATTCGGTTGGAATTTGTTTATGCCTGCTGCCTCTTGTCCTATAACTGGGCTGAGAAGAATCTGTCCCCATCCTCTTTACACCCCACTTTCAGATACTTGTACACATTGATAAGGTTCTCTTTCTGTCTTCTCTGTTCTGGGCTGAACAGACCCAGTTCTCAGAGTCTTTCCTCCCATGACGGATGCTTCAGGCCCTTCATCACCTTAGCAGCCSTCTCTTGGACTCAGTCCAGCATGTTCATGTCTCTTTTGTCTCGGGGAGCCCAGGACTAGACCCAGCACTCCAGATGTGGTCTTACCAAGAATGAACTTCATAGCATGGTTTCTAATTCATTTCTTCCTCTAGTCTTGAAAAACATAACAGTCAGCTGACGTGTATTAGTATACATTTTATACTAATCCTCTGAAAAAACAACAACAAAAATTATCACATATTTTGAAAGAAACTAAGCAATCTGCTGACTTTATTGGACAGTTTCCCTCAGGTTTTATCCAGAAATCAGTGACATGTGAACAAGTTTTTCCTACAAGGCTTCACACASAGAGAGAGAGAGAGAGTGACTGGGTAAGACTTTGCAAAGTACAATATACAATCTACTTAAAAGGGAGTTGCAGAGATTACAGAAACAAATTTTATTTGGTATTGTTAGATGGAAAAAAAAAGAAGGGACAAGAGCAAATTGCAAAGTGTAACCTGGGACATTCAGTTTAGAGAAAATTCATCACAGGCCAAATATTGCAGCTTTGAAATGGGTTTTTCAGAGGACCTGTAGAGTTTTCATTCTTCGGAGACTTCCCAGACTTGGCTAGACAACGTCATGCCTGGCCTGATATAGCCTAGATTATAGTCTTGATTTGAATGAGCTTGGACTAGAGATTTCCAGTTGTATCATCCAACCAATTGTAATTCTCTAATTAAGGAAACACATATAAAGTTAATTAATTTTGTAAACAGTCATGTAGATAAATGGTTCTGGGATTTTCAGCAAAGGTGAGAAAAGGCTGGCACTTTGATTATCTAATTCCCATATATTCCAATGAAAATCCCACCCACTAAAGCTGTAGAAGGATGGGAGTTTTCCAGTTAACCTTAGGAGAGCATATGCTTAAACCCCACTTTTATTCAATGTCAKTTAGATATACTGCTTCCTTTGAAAATCCTAGCTGACGTATGTGGGTACAGATATATAGTCCATCGTTAATCAATCGTTTACAAAATATTAGCATGAAAAAAAAAGATCAAACCTTACAGGATGAAATGTGGTTTCTTTAGCTCATAAAAATTCAGGATTGTTATTCTTGAAGCAAGCAGGGGTTGACAGATAATCAAGGAGAACAGGCTCCATAGGAGAATTATATTTTTGGAGAAAAGAGTAAAAAAGAAAAGCACTGAGTTGTAAATCAACAGTTTTTGTGTTACTTGATAGATGCCTCTATCAACAAGGCACAACAAGAAAGTAAGCCTTGTGCTTAAAGCATCATCTTCCCT
>PTEX01000170.1:926337-971950 GCA_003342815.1 Eudromia elegans | reverse complement strand
TTTTTTTTTCTTCTACTCTTTTACAGCTCTTACATCATGGAATCCAATGACCTATTCATGGTTGTTTTCCCCAAGAGTCAACAGCAAGACCTGCTTCAGGACAGCTCTTATTTACACGACCATCAGTCATGCAAGGAGCAAGCAGAGAGCGAGTCCGATATGTGAAACAGCCAGCTGCTGAGAGAGAACAGGTGCCCCTTCAGCTCCAGCACCTGGCCTGACCGCATCGGTAATTCATCACTGGAAGGTGAAATTAAAGGCAATTAATGCCCTCCCAGCTCATCATTATTGTCACCGTAGATTTGCAATACTGGACTGGATCCCAAAGAAGATAGCGCTCCAGCTGTCTAGAGTGTAAACACCCAAAACTGCATGACATTTCTACAAATGTTTGAAAGCAAGAAAGGAGCAAATATCACACTGAGTTATGAGCTCCAGTGATGAATTTGTTTATTATAGCACAGTCATTTGCCCTGCTGGGCTGAACATAGGGTCAGTCTTCCCATAATAAACACTTGTTATCTCCAGGGTTTGAAAACTCAGTTGTTAAAATGTGTATGCTGGGCTTTYGACATAAAGCAAAATAAAATAATTATAGAAATGAGAAAACCCAAATATTAATTGATTTGACATAAAGACCTTTTGTGGAGGACGGAAAGGGAGTTGTCAGATTGAAGCAAAAGGAGCTCAACAGAAACAAACAAATTCTGTGAGTTGGTAATGCTGTGTATGCTTTCATTATGAGATATGAAGACTTTTTGCGTGAAGAAATTAATTCTTGATATTCCCTAGAGCCTGGGAAGTTTACAATGTGTAGGAAATTTATGTTTTTTCCCCATCCAAGAACTTTAAGTATCCATAGAGAAACAGAAGACTGGTGCAAGAAAGATCACTTTTCTCTCACTTAAACAGATCTGGGGTTAAAAGACAGAGGCACTAAAGATGCGCTTCTATCATCTATTTTTCGTAAAAAAGGCACAAAAGCTAGATCAGTATCAATTAAAATTTTATTGGTATGATTTTGGGGAGCCAGAGCAAGATCAGGGCAAGTAGTTTCTGGAAAAAAAAATGTAGATAACAAAAGCCACTGTCTAAAATGTTTGGTAACTGAAAACACAGTTGTCTAGGGGAGTTACATACTCAAAGTCTTCCTCTGCATTATGAAGAACAACTCTTTGATTCAGGTCATGCCCCATTTCAAACGCAAGAGACTATCCTGACCACTGAAACACATCTGTTGATTTTTGGTTTCATTAACATGTTTAATTACTCACATAACCAAGTAAAGCTCCTACAAGAGTAACTAAAAAAGAAAAGAAAAAAGCACAAATACTGTYTTCAGATCAGTAACTGCTGAAATAAACTGGAAGACTTGGGAACTTTATCCAGATTTGTTCAGGTCAATGATAGATTTGAATCTAACTCCTCTTCTTAGGAGCATGCTAATCACTTGGCTATTCTACGATCCCTTGTTTTCTCTCTCTCTCTCTGCTTATATCTTTTTTGGATTTGTTTTGTTATCAGAAAATTTTTTTGTTTTAGTTGCAATGAATGTGGGTTCCCAGTTCCTTTTGCCCCTAGCCAGTACAATATATTAATAATGAATGGTTTGACCTTCAAAAGATAAGACAATGGTAGCATTCCTGGAGCAGTTTTTCCTCCATTATTTCAGTTCAGACCAGTACAGTGTGGTTTTCTTAAAAGTACCTGCAAATACACTCAGAAAAATGGATGGTAGGAAGTAAACAATGAGTAAAAGGAGTAAAATACAGATGATAATTCTATAAATAAACATTATTAGGAGTACAAAGTAAATTATATCACTGAAGAAAAAAATATAGGTCTTGTAAACAGAGATGATCTGGCTAAGTCATCAGTTCTTTATTTGATTTAAGTGACAGAATCATGCAAGAAAAGKAAATAAAGTCAAGATTCTGTGGATAAACAAAAAGAGCATAGATGTCTAAAAGACAAAGTTTAGAAAGACCAAGAGAAAAAGAAGTAAAAGGTAACATGTCAAACCAAACTAATGCATTTCTGTGGATTTCTATGGACAGTAATGAGTTTGTAGCTGCAGAAGAAGCAGTAAGTGCCAATACATACAGTGACTTTATTAGAGCTTTTAACACAGTCTCAGATGACATTCTCAGAAATAAACTAGGCAAACATAGTATAGATTAAACTGCTACGGGCTATGGGTAGAACTTGCTGGAAAATCTACTGACAAATTAGGTACAAATAGAAAAGTGCATTCTCACAAATTGAATAAGAAATTGTGATGAGTAATCATTATTAATGATTTGAGGGTGGGAGAGAGAGTACATTGGTTAATATTTTAGATAGTACTTTAATTAAAGTAAATTAAACTTTAATTAAGGTAAATTAAAGTAAATTAAATTTATAGGATTATTCAAGGAAGACCAATACAAGGCAGTGTAGATGGGTGGGCTGTACAAAAGATGAGATCCTCAGGAAGTGCATATATAGCACTTCAGTGATGATGTTTATGGGCATCACAGTGGATAAGAAGTAAATAACAGCCAGCCAGCATTATCTGTCTAAGGCAGAAATGGCAAGGAGCATCTCTAAATGCATGAACAGGCTATTAAGCCATGGAAAAATGCTGAAAAATATGTCTCGAAAAGGATTGAAGGGGCTGAGGAACCTCCACTGTTGGTGATCTCTTACAGCGGGTGAGAYAAATATCTACTAGGGAGGACCTGTGAAGACTAGATCCTGCCCTACATTCCTGTTCTCATAGTGGTTCTGTGACAGCGGTTGCAAAGATATCTTCATAAGGTATGGGTACTGGACATGGTGGATGAATTTTCATGACCCCAGCTCATATACTTCTTGTGCTGAACAGCAGTGCTTTCCCTAGGGGGAAGGGGATTCAAAGTAAAACATTCTGTTTTATTTTTGTGTGGGATCTTATGTCTGCAATAAGGGACCAAGTAAAACACATGGCTCAAAGCTCATATGAATTTGTAGATATGGATAGTCTGGATCTGAATTTCATGGCTCAGACYCTCTCTAACTGAGACTTTTAATGTTGTTATGAAAAAATCCAACATTCCATCTGCTATATGCAAATCCCTCCTTATATTTTCCTTTTGAGACCTCCAAGTGCTCTTAAACCAGCTGAACTTCTTCCTGAAGAATGCTGTTTACGCTTTGCTCCATACAGTTTCAACCTGATATGTTTCTCAACACGGGACACTCAAGTGTGAAAGCAAACAAGCTGGCAGGTTTTATTAGATTACCTTTTATTAAGAGAAGAAACCCACACACACACCAACAACAATGATTCTTTTTACAACAGTGCCATTCAAACAGCCCATGTTTCCTTGACAGCCAAAGCTTGCTTCTGCTTATATATTTTTCTGTCTGTCACTCAGCCTCCCAATGTGAGGTCATTTGACCTGCTGGAGTTTATTCACTGTAGTTTGTGCTGCCACCTGAAGGTGATAATGCAACATATTGTTGGCCTACAGCATTGTGAACTGTGATTTATTTGTACATAATCACCCCACTGGCTGAGTTTTCCAGCTGCCCCAAAATCTACATGGATCCACTGCAGTGGATGTCACAATGGAAAGAAGGGGGTATGGCTGCAGAGAGGATAACCAACCCTTCAGGTATCCTTCCTTACATACCCCTTTCCCATCCAGAGCAAAAAGATCTGTGCAGGGCTCAAGCCATTTATCACTTATAATGGAAAAACAACTTCCACTAGAGTGGAAGGATGAAGCATATGAATATGAGGTAAACACAAAACATGTATGCCCGTGGAGGCTTTAGTAAAAAAAATTTAAGGGCAAGAAAGGGTTTGAAATGAAAATTTCAGAAAGAAAAGTTTTATGGAAGGAGGACAAGTGTTTTAAGGCACAACTGAATGTTCTAAGTGGCCTTTTTAGGACAAGCTATGGACGACAATTAAGGGAGCTGATGATTACAAYGATTTTCAGATTTACAAATGGACTCTTTGGGAAACTTTATGSCCAATGTTAATGAGGACAGTGAAAATGAGGACTTGTAGCTAGACAGATAATCTTCACTTTGGCTATGTCTTTCTGCGCCTTTGAATTGCAGCACCTGGACTCCTCTGATCTCTGGAGATAGCATAGCTGCACATTTGTGACACAACCTATTGGGGAGAGTCCCCACTTTGAAGCCAGGCAAGAAGTTTTGCCTTTTTCCTTGCACAGATATTCCTCTCATAACCAAAGTGAAGATCCTTGTCCCCAAAGAAAGAGTTAAGACCTGTAAGAGGAGAATCTCCAGCTCCGTGTCCATGAGTGTTAAGAGATATGGCTGAAGACTTACTTACACTTCTGAGATAAACTCATAAGAGGGAAGCAACACTATAGGAAGATTTATGAAGGAACATAGCAATAGAGACTGTTGGCCTGAGAGAGATTTCCTTCTATTGCTCTTCTCTAAAGCTACCTGAAACAGTTCAGAAGATCCATCAGCAACTAGAGAGACTTGTTGTGGTGAGAAAGCTCACAAGACTTGAGTGCAAGCATTAGTCCCTGAAAGAGCAATCTCCATGCTTTGCCTTCCAAGCTTGCTTATGTCAAGCGTCCAGAAAATGGGTCAGAACCAGAATAAATTTCCTTCTCTGCTTGAAGGCAAATATCAGTGTGACTGAAGCCAGGCCATAGAGCAGCAGGAAAGAGCAATGTGGYTGTGAGAACTCCCTAACATGTGGCTACTGTCATCTTCCTCAACCCTTTTGAAAAAAAAATACAGAAACAGATGATAGAGGTGATGCTAGGAAGATTTACTGACCTCCAGTTTAGACAATATGTTCTTGATTTTCAAGAACACCTGTTTCCCACTCTCATATTTACCCATCACCTTCACTAGAGGGGGGGGAAAAAAAAAAAAAGAAAGCAGGCATTTTCAACTTTTCCTTTGCTTTTCTAATTTGTTTTGTTTTGAGCTGTCCAACTGTGGACAAGCTAAAGAAGCTTGCAATTCTGATTACGAGRAGCACTCACCTTCAATAACCAAGTTCTGTATCTCCCCTTCCCCCATCTCCAAAAAATCAGKCGTCTGTGAAAATCACAGTCAATATGTCATGGATTGTGGGAGTCATGTATTGAAAGAAGTGGTAATTGTTATTAAAAAACAGCTTCCATTTAGTATCCTTCCACGTGCTGGTTTTCTTTGTGAGACTGGGACCACCATCAATGCAACAGAACATAAAATAGGGAAGGGGAGTGAAACAAGAAAGGAAAGAGAGGAAAATACTCCCTCAGCTGGGAATGAGTTTACTATGAATGTTGTCTTGGGAACGGTGCTTCAATAGTGCTTTTTTATAGTTAATTGGTTCTTGTTATTTCTCACTGCTTACAGTAATAATTAAAAGGGGGGATGTTACAGAAAGAAAGGAATAAGAAGAACAAATAATAATAATAATAAYAACAATAATAACAACAACAACAATAAGAACTTGTGGTGAAAAAGGTAAAAAAAAATCTGGCGCTAACTCTGAGCAATTTGCACCTTGTGCCCAGATCATAACTCTGCCTCCACCGCTTCCACACCCCATGATTTATGTTTGACAGTCCCAAAGTGGTTTGGAAATGGCAGAGCACCGAGACTTTGTGGTGAGGCTAACTGATGTTTGAAAAAACAAAAATGAGTTAATTTATGGGAGCGTTCCTTTGGACTGGAATTCCAGACCAACACAGCTCTCTTCTAGTGGAAAAGTTTTGCACGCACACACACATACACACACAAAATCTCCTCTTCTTCTAATTCAGTGTATCTCTCTCTGTTTCTATTTATTCTGTCAATTTCGCTCTTCAGTTTTTCTTCAAAACCTCTACTCATTTGAAGGAAAATTATTTTATTTTGTTTTTATTTATTTTAGTTTATTTTATTTTATAAATAAAATTATTTTTTAAAATTCATTTTCAGCTAAAGACAAGGTAGCAATCTTGATTTGTAAGATGCTTTCGTTCTCTCTCTCCTTGCTCTCATGCACCCTGGAGATTTCCCTAAACAACAAAAACATTCCATAGCTTACTAAATTTGAAAACAGTGATGCTAACCATCCTCCCTAAAGCATTGTAAGGTTATTRAATTTTCAGAAGAACCGAAAAATTGTTGCTTTAATCTGAAAAGCTGTGTCTTGGGAAGATAGTTAAGAGTTTCTTATGGTCATTAGCTACGTTACCTTGCCTCTAGTTTCAGACTGGACAATTTAATGCATCATTTTGAATCAGGAAAACAAGAGTTAACATTTTAGTGGTTGCTGACAGTCTATCCTGCATATTAGAGGTGACAAACCAGCTTTACAGCTCTGAGTTGAGGGGCTGGATTGCAAGCAATGAATATTGACATAGCTCTCTTGACCACGGTGAGATCGAGCAGGTTTTCACCAATTCTGGATCTGGCCTTGGTCACCTTAGAGTCTGTGCCAACTTTTCTCGAATAGCACCTTGCCTGGGATGTGGTAATGAATAAAAGAATTGAAAGATAGAGAAATAAAGTTCTGCTTAAGCACATCATCTGCAGTGGAGCATTGTGTATTACTGTGTAGCAGAAGACATAGAGGGGAGGAGGAGGGTTTACTAGAATAATAATTATAGAGCTCATGCATTTTCCAGATTTATGTGGTGAATGCCATTTAGGCCAGGATCATGGTCTCCATGTGATACTGTGAGGTTCTTATAGCTTGCAATAAGCAGCTAGAAATCATCCTATAGCTGTCATATGTCCACTGCTTCTGAAGGTTTAATATTATATATTAAAGAGGTGGTGAAAAGAGACGAATATAGATTTAATGGAATATACTTGCTGCATGCTAGATATTTGTATTCCAGTTAGGAAGAACTGTCTTAAGTACTTGAATTTGCACCTTGAGGACTGAGGAGATGTGGTGTTGTTTGTCACTGTGTAAAGAGACAGTGCTCTCCAGACCCTCCCTTAGGGTTCTGGCACAAAAGCCAGACAAAAAAAAATGCTACTCCAGCAGTTTGACTGACAGTCTCTTCTTGGTCTTGCAGGGGACAGCCAGATGTGTAAAACTCAGGTGGACCAGATCTCAGCTTTATCAGTATCAGCCCATCTATGTTTTGTCCCTCCCACAGCAATATCCATTACTCCAGATGCCCTATTTCCTCTTCACCTGCCTTCCTTCCTCCCATGAGAACATCCCCAGTCTGACCAGCCACCTAAATTACCCAGATGAATATATGCACTGATGACTCAAATCAGAGTTATCATCTCTCATGAGAGGTGAGGCAACTGAGAGGAGATGTGCCCAGAAGACTAAGATCTTTGTAGACTTTAAGAGTCAGTGCATCTTTGCTGCTTCTTCTCAGTTTCTGAGGACACAGGACTGATAAGAGTGAAAGGACTTGACATGGGCTCTTTATGTAAGAAATAGTAAATAACTGTGTTCCTGACACACATATCGCTGTTACTGATCTCTTGATGACCTTAAGGCAGCCTATGGAGACACTGGTCCTTGCCTTGCTGACTAGTCCCACTCCAACTCGCTCTGTTCAAGAGTACTTAACAGAGACACCTAACAGTCTGCTCAGTCATGCCAGTAAGCTCAGCTGCTCCACTCACCTAAAGGAACCTTGCACCATTCTTTAGGATCCTCCATAAACCCTCTGTGATCTCATGGGAAAAAGCAAACTGCTGATGCTGGACATCTTTGAGTGTGAAATGCATCAGAGAGGAAACAAGCAGGAGTCCTCCMATGAGAACCACCCTGATGATCCTACCTTGCAGCTACCTCTTCATCCCCACCTCCTGCGCTGTCTATATCTGTCACTGGATCCTAAATCTCCACCATGGCCCTTCCTCCTCCTCTCCTATCAAAGGGAGGATGTTAACTGAGGCCAGCGCTGGGTGTAAAGCCTCAGAGATAGCACCACTATCACCTCTCTCTGTGGGTGAGAAGAGGCAGTATCAGCACTTGCGGAGATAACTAGCTATTCAGTGAGTGACAGTGTGGAGATAAACCTCCCTGCACTGACATGCTGATAACATCCCGCCTTGTCACCAAGGGAGCACCCTGATCCACGAGGTGAAACACAAGCAGCATCATGATCCAGGACAGCGACTGCAGTTATTTTTGAGCACCTCTGAAATAGCTTCAAGACAATAAGACGTTTTCCTCCATTGGCAAGACTTAAGGCTGCACGCTTGAATCACCTAAATTGGGATGTACAAATCAGTTTAGGCTCACAGGCATTTAATTTCCCAGTCAGCAGAATGGATGAGGTCACCTTGTTCTTGAGAGAAAGGGAATTTGACCATGTGAAGGTGAATTTTGCCATGCCTCTTGACCTTAGAGCCCTCTGGCCTTGTTTAGTTTAAGGGCAAGCATGTGGCTTTAACAGCAGGTCTAGCTTTGAGATCCCATGCTATCCTAATAATTCTGAAAACCCTTCCAAAAGCTTTCAAGTATTAAGAAGCCTTTCAGTTTTCTATCTGAATTTTTTATTTCTTATTTTGTTAATTCAAAGCATTCCCCTATGAATCACACCAAATAGCTACTCACACTCCACAGTACTGCACACTCGTACTAGGTTTGCAACGATCATTTCCCTCCATTTCTTTTTATCCTACTGTGCTTTTTATTTATCTGCTTTAGCGTTCCTAAATTTTTTTGATGGATATGGTTCATTTCTGAATCCCTTCTGCTTAGTGTATAGAGTCATCTATGTGCTATTACAGGGCAAAGAACTGAACTAGCCGTGTTTTGCAAATAATAGTAATACAAAGACTTTCAAACTGAACTCTACGTTCATTACATTGTAGTCAACAATGTACAAACTTGTACACTGTAAATTTAGGTATCTGCATGTGAGTTCATTGCCAATCTAGTCAACCTAGACCGTGTTTCTTAGAGTGATTCAGTTCACCCTTCAGTAGACACCTACCCAGGGTCAATTGAGAAATCCATCAGACTCTGTGGGGAAGGATTTAGTCCCTGTCAGGAYTGAAATGGTATTTTTTCCACCTCTTTCATCTAATAGTGATTTCATTATTTCCAAACAGCACTGTTATTTTGAAGGATACAAAGATAGAATTCAGTTTTCATTTATTCTGGTCAGAATTACCTCATTATTTAGGAGGTAACATAATGAAGTCTCAGCTAGGCAACCAAATATCAAGTCATGACCTTTTCTCTTTTTTAAATATTTCCTCATGCTAACATGGACATTTTATTTTCTTTTTTTTCTGTTCATAACGTTCTAGACTGTCGTCTCTATCACTAAGATTTGATGCTCTGCAGAGATTCCCTGTTGGTCCAGACATTGTCAGTAATGTAGACCTACATGGAACTATTGCACTCAAGTGRAGAACTGCAAGTTCTTGAATGAGATACAAATTTCTGATTTGAAATTAGTTAATTCTTAAATAACTACCAAAACTTGCAGTTCAGGGGAGACTGAAAATCTCAGTAAACTCAAATGTTCCCGGAGAGTTGATCCATGGAGAGATTTTTTCTAAGGCAGCTTCACAGTTCATGCTACCCTACCTTTTTACCGAGTGCAGATTTCTCTGWACTGCTTATAGCCATGCCACAAAGTAGTGGTTCATTTAATTTTCCCATGTGATGAAGTTTTAAACAGCAGACAAAACTTCTGCTGAACCATTTTTCAAACAACCTTTGCAAACCCCTACTGCTTTCCTCCCAAAATATTTATGTTGTGGACCACCACAATGGTCTGTATGAATTACTGGTGGTCTGGAGTTTTGTTTTATATTACGAATACATTAATACTGATTTTTTAAATATAATTTTAATTTAGGATTCTTCTTTTYATCAAAAGTAATAATATTAACTCAAAAAATGCCAACATTGGTGAAGGGATATAATTATCATAAAGCTTTCTTATTTACACAAATTTTWAAATATCACAATTTTCAAACAAAAAATGTAAAGTACTTTCTTTTCAATATATTTTCACAATCTATCAAGTMTTTGGGTTTGCTGAAAAGCTACTTTTCAGTCAGTAAAAAGTGGTTTTCAGTAGCACTGAAAAAAAAATCATGCCAATTTCAAGAAAAGGAAAATTAGTAAAAAATCATGAAAAATCTAGAAGAAAGGATATTAGGAAAAAAAAAGATATTAGAAAAAGGTAGTTGCCTTTCAAGACTGTAAAGTGACTATAAGGTGCCAATACTGAATCATTCATGACATCAGCTTTTCCGTTGTGACTAGTTTTAGTTTTTCATTTGGTGTGAATAGCCATCTTCTAATCTTTAGACATTCAGCAAGCAGATTTTTAGCTGACTGGTCTTCTTTTCAGGTAATGGATAGTGAGAGAAAGAGAGAGCTAGAAAGAAGATGATTTGAAATGCCCCAACCAGGCTCCTGTTCTGAATCATTCTTGTATAAGCTCAATATCTGCATGGACAATGGGAAGCCTGAGCAGCTGAGCCAGCTAAGGCAGGAACCCCAATTTTGCTGGTAGGAATATCCACTTATTTCAAATTTTGCTCCACATTTTCTCCAGCATTAATTGCTCCTGCATTTTTCCCCTGAAAGCATTAAGCAATAACATTCATACATTCATTAATATAAAATGCTAAATTTGTTCTGTGTATCTATACAGTGCTGCCAGTGAAGTCCTTTACTCCTAGGCATGACTTTTGGTATAAGTGTAAGTGTCTCCATTCAAATAAGGCATTTGTATAACTCTGTGTGTGTGTGTGTGTATGTGTGTCTCTCTCTTGCTGCATAAATAGACATATGCACACATACACTGTGTTTTAAAGCTCAGGCAGAGCAGAAAGGTTGGCGTCCTAAGGCATTTTCTGTGTTTTCTGGCAGACAGCTATAACCAGGTTAACCTGATCTTTACCACATAATTTCAGTCCAGGGAATGTGATTATAAAACTTTCCCATCCATGCAGCTCTTYAGCCCAAACTCATGATACTGAAGGATGGATGGATTCCATTCTCAGTGTGTATGTGTGCGATGAATTCAATGGATGGGAGGACTTTAGAACCACTATACRACATTTTTTTTCTTCTTCTTTGCTTTTTTTTTTTTTTCCACAAGTGAATTAGCAGAAGGCTAACTATTGGCCAAAATAGCTGGATCCATCAAAGCTGACTGGGATTGATCTCTCAGAGCCAAATATGAACCTTACGGACCCACCACAGTCTCACATTTGAAAAAAAAAAAAATTAGCAAACTCCTCCTTTTTTAATGGTGTTTTGCGGCGCCCGAAACATAGCAATGTGAGCGCGTAGTTCTGAAAAATAAAATCAGCATTCACGGAACAAAATATACAAATGGATTATTTGAGCAGAGCTGTGAAATGCTCCATTTGGGCTTAAAGGTCGGAGTGAAAACCACAAAAAAAAAAAAGAAAAAAAAGAAGAAAAAAAGAAAGAAAACAGTCAAAGATTCATTTTCCCCCAGAGAAGAACTTAATCTGTTTTTTTAAGCAGACCTCACATGTGAAAATTGACAGTGATGTTCTGCACCTCCCTTTGTCACTTGGATCCAACACAGACCGACTGAAGTTATTATACTGAGGTCTATATCATGTCCTGCCTACAAARTGCCTGTTCCACCAGCAAGGCCTATCTAGGTACTAATGGTCTACAACCCGTCTGGAGCTTCATTCGGTGTCCCTTGGCATCATTATAGGAAATCCCAATGATTCCAGTCATCACGGAGATGATTTTTTGGATATGAAGTTCATCATCTGTGCATTCAGTTGTATCACTTGAAGGAACAGCAGAAGGATGGACTAGTATTTTCACCCATAAGTGGGAGATAAGACGTCCATATCCTCCTTTTATTTTTCCTAAAACATACATTTTTGCAGGCAGGACGCTTCAGAAGATAGATTTCTGGTCTGGCTCTTTACAGATGCTTAACTGAAGATTCAGAAGCACATAGGTAAAACATATTTTTTTTTTTCCTCATCAATATGGATTTATTTCTAWTTTTCAATATTTACTCTGAAGAATAAAAACAAGTCAGAGGCATAGGAGAGATGTGTGCCAGCCTTTTGCTCCCTTTGTTTTGTAATCTTAGCAATGGCAACCAACACTTCCCATTTCTCTCTGATAATTTCATTTCATTTCATCATTTCATTTCATTTCATTTCATTTCATTTCATTTCATTTCATTTCATTTCATGCATAAATATAGGAAGTAATACTTGCACCTAAAATCAGTAGTTGCACTATTGCGCTTCCTTGACTGTCCTACAGTGCCTACTGAATTTCCCAGCAGAAGAAAATATGTAGTTCTGCAACATGGTTATTGCTGGTTCTTCTATGAGTCTAGAAAGCAATGCAAATCCTAACATTAACTTAATTGCAATGCAAACATACTATATGGGTGTTCTTACCTGAGAGTTATATATATGGGAAAAAGCAGGAAAAAAGCAGACCTAATAAAGTGGTAGTATAGTTACTTCACGTTGCTCTCCTGATATTTACTTCTATTGAAACCACATTGATCAGTTCAGGATCTTGATGTCTTCCATTGTAAGCAGAAAAATAATGTCCGTGGAGCAATTCACATGCTCCAGACATCTCTCCCTATACGCTAAAGGATGACAAAAAGAGAATGGATGGAATGTTTCAGGGGTATCGACCTCCACCTTGTGGATCTACCTTCATCCAGATAACTCTCAATCTTACTGTATCATACTTTAAGCAGAGTCCTATACAGGTCTTCCAGAAGAAGAGTCTTTCAGAAGAGATTCCTTTCTTTTCCTTTTTTTTTTTCCTTCATATTTACTTTGTGTGTGGATGCATTGGTCAAATATAAGCAATATTCAAATATATTCTTAGTAGATGGGTACACAGAACGACAGACACGAGGGTAAGGCARTAATCTGTAGAACACTTAGGGGAAACTCACAAGCGTCTGGCCCAGCTATCTTTGACTTCCCAGCCCAAATGACCATTTTGAAACATCTTGGTATGAATCCAGCAATGTAAATTTGAGCATTGCTGTGCACTTGCACTGTTGATTCAGCTGCAGTGGGTATCCGGTCATTTGGACTGAGGAGTTAAAGGCAGATGGCCATAATGCTAGCCAAATCACTCTCTTCTGTACTGTTGGCTACAGAAACTGGCATGCTTTAACCATACTAGCCCAACAGGCCATCTGGAATCAGGCAGATCTTTGACCCTATTTTTGGCATGCTTAACTAGTGTAAAAATTTGGCAGTCATGGGAGTTCCTGTTTCTTTTTTTTTTTTTTTTCCCCTTTCTTTTCCTTTATTTATTTATTTATTTATTTGCCAATGTCCTAAGCTACTGTGAGCTGACATTTCAATGCTATCTAGTGTTCTTCCCATCTCTTCTGAGATCTTGCAAAGTAGACGTTGCTGTGGAGCTGGTTATCCTATGCATCTGAAAAATACAAAGTCTGGGAGGTAGAATCCAGGGCTTCACTTTTCAGCCAGTTTTACTAAGCATTTACAGCAATCTGGCTSTAGAGATGTGGTTGCCCTTCCGTTGGGTGCTGTTTCAGGTGGGAGAGACCTCATGGACCTCCACACATGAACATAGTGACTGGGAGCCCCTGAGAGCCCTTAAAGCAAGGCTCTGCTGCTAGGCACTAAGAAGTAGATGCATGTGATGGTGTGAGTTAAGGGATGAAAGACAGGGAGGAAAGAGCGCGTTTCAGTAATCTGTGTTTTAATTTTACGAATGTGAAATTTCTTCGTGGAAACTAAGTTCCCAAGTTATTTTGCCTGCAATTTTGCCAAGTAAAAACCTGAAGCTAGTAGAATTAATTACYGGGAGAAGTACCACGAGGTAAAGTCAAGATATACGGTTCATAATAATTCAATTTTTTTTTTAAAAAAAAGAGAAAAGGTCAAATAAAAGTCTACATATGATGAGAAAAACAAACAATCGCCCCCCCCAAAAAAAAAATCCTCTCTGCTAACTGACGCTTAGATAAATGTTAATCTGTAAAAATATGCTTTAAGTAAAGAAACTTATATTTCACCTCCAACAGTGTGCTATAATTACCCTGGTCAAAACTGACCAGAGAAATAGCAAATAGAATATACCTCCCTATTTGCATTGCCAAGGGCACTGGACTAAGGACCAGGTAACCCTTTTGCTCTTCTATTTATTTATCTGTTTATTTATTTATTTAGCAGGGCTTCGCTGATATCCTTGCCCCGGTCTTGGATAAGAAAATGTTTTGCTTAGTTATGAAATTGAGCACTCTAAAGTTCATACCATTTAGACTGCCATTTAGAGCACAGCATGAGTAAATACTGTTCACCTAACATAACATTATCCATCAAGAATGCAATGCACACACGCACAAATGACCCACACCCAGTGGTCCCAGCCAATACCTAATCTGTTGAAAATTAAGCTGGTAATGTGTGTTAAAACATTTGTGGGAAGTTTGGATCCCTGAGATATTTTGCTACAGTCTATGAGCCTTTCAATTAATTCATTACTCATTTTCCCCACTTGCTTATTCATAACCAGAGGCTATTGTCTTGTGTTTCTGACATCACAGTCCGTTACCTTAGAAACAGTGATGATGTCACAGGGGGAGAATTAGCACCTATTAATATGAATAGGCACATAGAATAGATGAATAATGAGTGCAGGGCCTGAATTAGACGCAAATTACTAGGAATTTTTTTGGACAGGAAAAATACTTGAAAGGTAAATGGGGCTTATATTTAAATATTATGTTTTCATTACACTTGGACAGCAGACAAAATTTGATATTTGAGCAATAAAATTATAAACGCTAGGGTGAGAACAGCTGTAGGATCATGAAATCTTTTTCCATGCAAATGATCCAAAAATTATGACTTTATTTTGAATGTTAACGGATGAGATTGTGTCTCCAAGAGCTCAATAAGGCAAGGGGCTCTCTAACATCCGAACTGTTGCGATTCCCGGAATCCAACCGGCCACACTCCGATGGGGGAGCAGGTTACGTGCAATTACTTTCTTGCATTTCCCATCGAGAGGACTTTCAAATCACACTTCCCCTTTGCTTCTGGGGTCGGCCCTTTACCTACCGCTTCGTTAGACCGCAAGCCCCGTTCTTCCGGAGTAGTCTAAATTAAAAGAAGAACCCTGCACCATCTGCTAACCAGTATGAATAAAGCAGATGAAGAAATATGGACCTCTATGGAAAGAGGAGAGAGCRTGTAATTCTGCTCACGACCAGAGCTGTGAATGTTATCTTTTCCTCATTCCCATTCTCTTCAGTTTCCTGTGAAAGAATGAGTCAAATAAATGAGTCAAATTCATTTGTCAAATTTACTTTTAATTCTGAAGCTTATATATATATCAGTGGCTATGGATGTCTTGCTCGCTCAGAGCCGGGTTTGCGTCTAGGAGGATTTTTTCCCCCAGTCATATCGATTCAAGAGGAGAGAAATGAGAATGGGGAAAGGTGTTAATGTGCTTCTGAGACATGGCCATGGTCTCTTTGAAAAAGACACTTCAAAGTTTCTTAGACAAATTCCAGCTTCTAACAGGCCTCGGGTATTTTTTCCACCTCAATGCCTATGTTTTTCTATTCCCTGGCTGTGCTCATCATTTAGTTTTCTGAGTCCTGATTCAATTCATCTAACTTGGGCACCTGAATGAAGTGCCTCAGTGATGGAGGGAAAAGAGATGTCTCCAGGGGTTGATTCTGCTGATGTGAGCACGTGGTGTGCTGGCGATTAAGAAGCGTGAATCTCAGCCAGGACATCTGAAATGTTCTGTGTTTTATATCAAGTGTTTGATGAAATGTGAAGGCCAACATTAGACACTTGTTGATCTGACCATAGCAGCAGACTCCTCGTTCCACCAAGCTATGAAATGAACCTCTCAATGGTGCAATCACTTCTCTGCTTGTCACAGCATGCTTGCTGGCTTCCTTCCTCCCTTCTGTTCTCAATTTATGGTMCTTCTTGACGTTTATTGTGACATTTTGCTCCCGAGAGATTTTATCCTTTTTATTTTTTTTTCTATTACAAAACAATGGAAATGTACAGTTTTCCCTTCTGAAAGTTTTTAATTATTTTATATTTCATTTGCACTTTTTTAAAATAATATCAAAAGCCCAGCATTATATTGCTTTTAAAAAAAATAAAAGAAAAGGAATGAAACCCAGAAAATCCTTTCCCTATTCAGCCATAATCCASAGTTATGTCGTGGCTCAGGCTTTGTTGCCACAGGGACTTTCACACCACGACTCCAAACAGTTGAGATTTTCCCGGTCCCCCACCCCAAGACCACTAGCAGAACAGTTGGAGATTTTAAGCCGAAATCMTCTAATCTTTCCACTCTGCCCTTTAGGAAGGTAACACCTGCACCACTGCATGTGGCTTGACTTGCTTTCTAGCTCCCCAGGAGCTACCAGTGGCAGGAACACCCCGTCCGTTGCACCTTGGCTTGCTGAGTGTTTCTGCAGGGTTGCCCACTCCACCTCTTGGCAGGCGATGCGCAACATCAAGTCTACATGCAGCGAGGCGAAAGCCAAGACTCCAGGACCCTGTCAGCATGGAGGGACATTCCCTGACGACTGGCTCTCTGCACCGTGGCAGGTGGCAAGCAGCATATTTTAGGTGCCCTCTCTTGACACAGGGATCAAGCACCCCATCTGTTTCCGACGCAGTCTCCGATATAAGTCTCTGTGGATTCAGTGTGGAGCCGTGCTGGCTTTGCTGATGGAGATAGCAGTGACCTTACGTGTCCTCAGCTTGTCACTCTCAATCCTGGCACTCCCAAGGGGAAACGGCTCCTGACACTGATGGAAATCGCAGTTCCCTCAATCACCTTCTCTGCTTGCCTACCAGGCCTTGTGAACACTCATATGGTCACTGCATCTCTTTTTCCTGCCTAGAAAATCTCTAAAATACCTGTGCTCACCATACAGAATCACAGAATGGCTGACGTTGGAAGACACCTCTAGAGATCATCTAGTCCAACTCCCCTGCTCAAGCAGGGCCACCCAGAGCATGTGGCACAAGGTRTCGTCAGACTGATGCATCCTAGTGCATCAAATATTGAAAACATAAAGGTTTAAAACGCCAGCTAGCCAATTTCATGGTTACTTGTAATAGATACTGCTCTCTAATATGCCCATGCACGTGTTAGTTCACAAAAATATATGTACACAGCACCTTCACTAACACAAGCACATGTGACTCTATGCAGACGAATTCTTGGACTGTCTATATGAACATTTACAGAAATGCAAGGGGCAGTCACTCCTATCAAAACCACTSCTTTGATCAACTTGCATTTTAAAAGGGGAAAGGCAGCATTGGCTCTATCTTGTTTTACAGATGAGATGAGACATTCAGAGCGATTAAGGCCAAGTTTGTCTCAGCAGCCATGGGTGAGTGAAGCTGAGGTACCAGGTTTTGATAATCCTTCCTAGCACTTCTTTGAAGTTGTTTATTCCTAAGCCTGGCCCTGACTCACTATAGGTCACTGTGGCAGATCTGATGTTTCCTCGGAGATGCTTTTGCTGTTAAGATGACCTTCAGCAAGATTTAGTTCAGTGGTGTGGCTACTTTTAAGCAGGACGTGTTCAAATAACAAGCAACACCAGGCTGCAAAAGATCCAGTCTAATGCAGGAGCATGTGCAACATTCTGATGTGTCCATCCAGGAACAACAGAGCCTGCAGACACACAAGGAGAACCAAAGAAACTAGCAGCACCGAGCTGATCCTTGCCAGGCTCTCTTGCTGTTTGTGTTTTTATGGAAGACTTCCTGCCTCTGACTCCGAGAGTGTGATGGATCATCAGCACAGAGTGACTCACTCTACGCCGAGGAGCCAAAGCTCCCCACCTCTTGGTCCCTCATTTATCACATACATCTCATCCTAGCTGTCTGCAACTGCAGAGACGTCGTCACCGCAGATCAAGCTGGGAAGAAATGGTAAAACGGACAATGTTTTTGCTTAGGTTTCCTCGTGTCTACATCTGACCTTGTATTTAATACCAGACCGGATGGTCATAACAAATTCCTSTGGCTCTAAAATCTGCTCATTTCACTGAAGGCACTACATGGGAAGTATTCATCCTTCTTTAGTATATAAATATATGGGTATGGATATATGCACACACATACATATATACATATGTTAAAATATCCATGTCTGTATGCATGCATATGCACTTTACGAGCGTTACCCAATATAATCTATAAATCTATAAYCTCTTCTGTTCATATCATCCCAAAAGTAAAAAGCTGCCATTTATTAGTGATAAAATATGAAATAATTTCTCTGTGTAGTATGTGTGGGATTTTAYTTCAGTTAAATTTAGCCTACTAAAAAAAATATAAAATTTAGACTTGTGTGATCTAGGTATCCCTGCTGGAGTAGGGAGGTTAGACTAGATGATTTCTAGAGGTCCCTTCCAACCTTAATCATTCTGTGATTCTCAGTCGACTGGATTTCTCTATAATCAATAAAGAGACAKGCATATTCAGAGGGCAGTTTGGCTGAAATATTTTAGTATTACRGAATCACAAAATCACAGAATGTTTGAGGTTGGAAGGGACTTCTAGAAATCATCTGGTCCAACCCCCTTGTTCAAGCAGAGACACCCAAAGCACAGGGCACAGGGTCACATCCAGGCAAATTTTGAAGATCTCCGGAGAAGGAGACTCCACAACTTCTCTGAGCAAGTTGGGTTTCACCCTGGTTTTCAACTTGCACCCATTACCCYTTGTCTGGCCACTGGCCACCACTGAGAAGAGTTTGGGCTCATCTTCTTTGCATTCTCCCCTCAGGTATTTATACATAYTGATGAGATCCYCTCTCAGTCTTCTTTTCTCCAGGCTAAACAGGCCCARCTCGCTTAGCCTTTTCTCATATGATAGAAGCTCCAGTCCCTTAATCATCTTCGTCTCTCTATGAATTGATTACATATAGGGGTCAAATCAGAGTCAAATGGGTGTCAAATGAATGGAATGAATTGGAAATGGCCTGGGTGAAATTCAGATATAGATTCAGGCACCTAACATTAGCTGTCTTCAGTGCTGGTATATTCATAAGATCTGAGTCTGTAAATCCCCATTAGATTCACTGGAGACCTACTCAATGCAGCCAARTGAAACCTGAAGAGTCACACAACAACATCTATCAGCCAATAAGCTGAATGTTGTCATTAGRTGCCATTGATTTGATTGACAAGAGGCAAGATGCAGTTGTCCAAATGCACCTGRGGAGGAATAACTCCAGGCACTAGCACAGATTAGAGGTGGGCCTAGAAAGCAGCTCCACAGAGAGGGATGAGGGATTTGGGAGTCCTGGTTGACAACAAGTTACCCATGAGGCAGCAATGGGCTCTCGTGGCCAAGAAGGCCGATGGGCTCCTCGCTGCACCAGAAGGAGTGTTACCAGCAGGGCGAGAGAGGGGATCCTGCCCCTCTGCTCAGCTCTGGGGAGGCCAAACCTGGAGCACTGAGGGCAGCTCTGGGCTCCCCAGGACAGGAGGGACATGGAGCTTCTGGAGAGAGTCCAGCGCAGAGCAATGAAGATGAKGAAGGGACTGGAGCATCTACTGTGTGASATATCCTATCCTATATTTTGAACTACTGCCTTACAGTCTTGTTCACAAAATGCTATCCATTTCCATTAAAGATTAGTCTCATATTTTTAGTTACTACCTTCCTTAGACACTTCCGATCTACTGGGTGAACAACCCTTGATTTGTATGTTCAGCGTTTATACTTTTGTCTGAATATTTGGTTACTATATAGTTACTGTTTAGCAATAATTAGTAGTTCTGATCGTAGAAAGAAACAGGTATAGTCATACTTGAAGGTATAATCTTCTTTAATTAATTAACTAATATTTCCTAATTAATTAATATTTCCATAGTTCTTTGAGATCAGCAAAGAGGAAGTTCTCTTTACATGCAAAGTAATATATCTGATGTTTGGAAGAACAGCAGAAACTTCATAATTTCTTTTCCTGGGACACTGCAGGCCTTCTTGTAAAATCTGGAATGACACCCCGAGCGCTTCTCAGTCACAAGATACAGAAAAATATGGAGATTCTGGCATTTCCTTTCCTAGCAGGGGAATTCCACAGCCCTTACGTCTCYGGGTGAAGCAGCTGAGGTCATTGGTGTGATTCAGCAGCAATGAATTTTGCAGCCCAGGGCAGGGCTCTCAGAAGGTTAAGTTGACGATTGGGCACAGACTGTAGTGATGGGAAAACCGCACGCGTCTCTGACGGGGCTCCTGGCAGCAAGAGTTCGGCGCAGGAGAACCACGGCTGAGCAAAGGCACGACGCAATGGGCAGGCAGTCGTGGAGAGTGTGGACGTTTCCACCGGAGCATGAAGTTCAGCTCAGGGCCATTGCAGCTGTCAGCTGCTCCCACGGCTTGATGTAAAACCCRCTGACCGCAATATGAAGATTTCCATCCTTTCCATGTGGCAGGCTTTGAATTGGTTCCTCCATGCCACAGTTTTGAAATGATGAAAAAAGTAGSAGTTTTCACCTGCCGTTTATCTATACAACCTGCCAGGCACTGAGATTAGCTTTGCGTTTCTATTTTGCAGAGTGGTCTCTAATTTCGGCTCTGATATCTTTATGTCTGCAACACAAATGAAATGCAGTCAAAAGCTGKGCAAGTATCCAGTAAGTTCATATATTTTCCAAATTTTTGGCATGTTGGGATGGGGGCCCAAAAAATTAAAAAAAAAAAAATCAAATTGAAATTCATGTGAAACTATCTGTGTTCACCTTGCTTGAAACCAATGACCCTTTTCTTCCTTTCTGCTGAGCCCAAATAATAAGTCAAGACAACTGAAGTTATTTTCATTTTCAYTTCAGAGTTTTTCAGATATAGTCCAAATCTGAGCATGGTAATTGTGCTGCTCTCAGACTCTTTCCTTGGTAGAATAATATACGAGTATGYAACAAGTGTAAGACTTTTATCCACAACTGGATGAACCAGCAGTTCATCTCAGTACGTGTGGAATTACAATACTGCAATACAATTACAATATCCATACATTGTTTTCATCTAAATATGCTCAAATAATTTCTTTTTATTATTGGAGGTTGAAACAAGGATATGACCTGAATTCAAATTTAACCAGAGTGAAATCTTTTGGATAATTCTTACCATTTGACTCCTACCAATATAAAACTCTTTTATCATTAATTGATCTTTGGGAGGGTTTTTTTCCATTTTAGGGTGGAAAACATCTGAACTTTCAAAAGATTTTAGATGATCTGGTCTGTAACTAATAAAGGGCCTGCTAATATGAAACATATCCCTTCTAAAAGCATTTACACAGAAAAAAAATTAGCAAGAGAGATCTTCTATTTATAAATGTTGATGAGAAAACTATATGAAGAGAAGCCTTCTCTGAAATGCATAGATCTATAATTGGGAATACTTGGACCCTTCCCTAAAAATAATATCTAGTTGGAAGATGTCATTGCACTAAGAAAGATATAATCATCTATCTTCTTATAAACTGAAGCAAAACAAATATTCCCTGAATAAGGCACTCTCTTATGCATCTCTTTTCTGTATGAGAAGGTGTCTTAGATAGATCAGCAGGGGTATCAAGTTAGACAGACATGATGACACTGCAAACTGGTGTTGTGGCGTATGTACACAGCATATAAAACTATATCTATTAGAACCAGATTGCAATCTTTTGCTATCCTGAGCAAGCAAAGGCTAATAGAGATTTAGAAATCTCTGTTCTTCCAAATCTGTCTCCATTAAGAACTACTCATTTTTATGTGGTGCAGGTTGACTCAGAGTTTAATTTCCATTTTTTAATTTGATTTAATTTAGTTTATAATTTCTAATTTCCAAATTTTAATTTCATAGGCTGTGGGAAACRTTTTTCCCAGTCCTAAGAAAATGCAAAAAAAAAAAAAAAAGTTTGTCTTTGCTTTGTTTTGGTTGGTTGATTTGTTTTAGTTTTGGTTTTGTTTTCATATGGAAACAAAACTAAAGATTTTTTTGGAAGTTTTTGGTTTTATCTCCAGGAAACATGGAAGGGGGGRAAAAAAAAAGTAGGTGGTAATTCTCCTGTGTTGTAAAAGACTCAAGTCTAAAGTGTTCTTCAAGCATCATTGAGTTCCCTGAGGTTGTCACCTGTTCCAGGATCTTCTCATGCTGTGCTGACTCTACCCTCAGATACCTTYTCTATGAAAAGTGGACTATTTTCCAACAAAGTATGACTCAAGGAAAAAAGAAAAGATCACTTCTGGGTATAACTGTGTACTAATAAGGGCAGCAGAATCAATGTCAGGTCTCTTTGTCACCTGCTGGACAGAGCACCACCAAAGCTGCTCACAGCCAAAGGGCATCGATAAACCCTTTGGGGGATGGACAGTGCACTACGATTCTTTTTTTAGGATAGCTCAAATCCTTGCCGTCAGTGGGAGAGCYGGTGATGATCCAACATGACAGCTTCATTAATCCACCCCTTCCACAACCTGACAGCTGTCCAGGGCATCCAGCTCCATGCACACATGTAGAAAAATGCACTTTTACGCTGAGGCAATCATCTCATGAAGGATGAAAACAAGGCACTAGTCTGACTAAAAGTTTTGTGCCTGCTGAGCCTTCATGCCATATAGTAATAATATTTACAAGGCACATGCACAGTGTCGGCCGGGCTGCCTCGCTCTGTTACCTGCAAGGCTGACGTACGTTCCGCATGGTCGGGTGCATGACGCTGCCCTATGGCTCAGGCCCTTGATTTATGGCATCTGGTAACTTCTTTCACATCCCAAAATTAAATGTCTAGGATATTTGGATAATGAAGGAATATTGTGTTTGCTTTTACCTGGATATGGAGAGATGACAGTTAATATTTTATTTTATTTTATTTTATTTTATTTTATTTTATTTTATTTTATTTTATTTTATTTTATTTTATTTTATTTTATTTACTGTACTTTATTGAAAATCTCATCTCCTCTCGCCTCTTCTCCGAATATCTACACCCTCAGAGCTGTTCAGCTTTTACTGTGCAAAAACCTGAGCTTTTCAAATATCTCAAGTGAATTTAAATGCTCATTCAGATGGCTAAGTCGGAATGAACAAGATTTGATCCCTAACTGAGACTCACCAAAGCACAGGCAATCTATATAATGTACAAGATTTACTTCATGGTGACCTTGCTGTAGAAAGGCAGAGTGTARTTGTAGAAAGGTTAGGTAATTGTATAGGCTAGAGTCAGTGGAGAGGATCAGGGATCTTGCAAGGAATAGATAGTTTAGAAGAGGGAGAAATTAATCTTGTCTTTTCAAGATGTTTATTTTTTACCACTGACTATAAGAAGGACTGTGAAWGAATGATTTGCTTAAGCTAGACAGCAAAAATCAAAATCTTGTTCAGTGCATGCAAAGGCATGTTCAGATCTCATACATTGAAGGAAAGACCTCACCTCTAGCTTCAAATTGTTGTCAGGTTAAGATTGTCATACTTATTTTTTCCTCTGCTAGCCTCAAAATTTAATTTTCCTCATATTGATTCTTGCCTCTGTAACTTCCAATAAAATAAAATCACTCATACAAGTCTTTCCAGACATAGCAAAATCCCTATTCACCTTCAAAAGTTTTCTTATCTGATCTGACATCAAACAGTATTCAAAGAAAATRGATATTCATAAAAGAAAGTATAGGGCAAAGAAATTTAATGTTGGAATGGCAAATATTAAACTTCCATGGCTACTATGGAACAAGTTCATTAAAGGTGCAAATTAATACTGCATCGTGGAAATCGCTGGAACTGGAATCATTTGAGGATCTGTCCCTTTGAGTCTCAGAGAGGAAGAATTAAACTCCCTTCTCCTCACATGTGCCTTAGAAGAAAGCATCAGAATATTAACATACCTGTAATTTGACTTTTAATTTCWTTTTTTTAGGGTTTCTTTCCTCACAGCAGTGATTTATGCCTTTTGTGCTCAGACCTATAGATTCAGAATTACTCTCTCTTGAATTGTTTTGCATTGCTAGAAACTCCTTGAGAGCAGCATGTTGTCCACCATTTGTGTACCAGAAAATGTACTAAATTCTTATTTATAAATAAATTACATAAACAATATATTTAATATACATTAACTCTCCTGCCCCTCATTTCAAATTTTTTTTTATTTTTATCTTGTAACTGTAGAATTCTTCTCTTCCTCTCTTATTTTTATGTATTAGGTTTAGGGGTTTATTGCATGACTTTTGGAGATATTTTGTTTTATTTTTTCCATACCAGTATACGTACATTATTTACTGAAATATGGCTTTATGGCGCCTCAAGTGCATTGTAGTGGAAAATAACTTATAAGAAAATAGTCCCAGTTCGTACTATTAAGAAATATTGAAGAAGGGATTTTAGGAGCTTAAGCTGCCTGGGACAGAGTTGTATAGGCTGCTGTGATATGTCTTTTTTATTGCTGATAGTCTGAAATGCATAAAAATAAAATCTTAATTCTCAGGTTAGTGCTTCATGACAAAACTTTGCCCAGGAAGAAATTATGGTGTGTTCCAAAATCAATGCAAAGACTCCTCCAGGCTTCAGAGGGCTTTGCAGCTGTCCCTAGAGTCTCGCTGCAATTTAATATATACGGAGACAGCAGTTCTTTTAATACTGTGAGCTGGAAGTTTCGCTGTGGATTTGGTTAGGAAGCTTCTTCCAGGTCATTTAGGGCTCATTCTTCAGGCTCAGCCTGCAGAGAGGTATGCTAGGTAATCATGGTGCATAGAAATGATCTCTCCAAGGTCTCTTCTTATTCTGGGTTTGAGAGAACAAGTAAAGAAATGCAGCCCATGAAAACTGTTCCCCCTTCAGATACCATCTTTTCATGATAGACCAAGCATTCTTGCTTGCACCTTGCTTATATTCAAGAAAATGGAGAGAGGTATCCAAATCTGATCTTGTGAAGATTTAGGTACATTCACTTCATCTTTTCTTTCAGAGATGCCTCAATAAAGCAAAATTAAGTGCTCACCATAAGAAAGATATAGAGATCTTTTTATTCTCCTGCTTCCGAAGGATTCTGAAACTGGTCTACCATCCCTGTCTGCATTTGTTGGCATGTCTACATTAGCTGTCCAAATAACATGTTTTCCTAACCTATCCCAATATAAYTGGGCCATTTTGTCTGAAATATCTTTCCCCACTCCATTTCTGTCTTCCACCTCTAAAAATTCYGGAAAAGAAAGGCTGCATGGGAAAAGGCTCTGTTTTGAGCAAAGGAGAAGACCAAGTGATTCTCATAGGTGCTTCCAAACAAATTATTCCATGGTTGGGTTGCTAACCTGACCATGAGACTTTTTCTAAATCTGTAGTATTCAGATATCTGCTGTGTGTTTTCATTGTTACGTTCAGTTCCCAACAGGACAGATAATAGGTGCAACCTTATATACACAGGATCCATTTCAGGTTTGTGGAGATAACCATTCTTTTCCTTTTAATAACTTTGGAAAAAGCAAAGGGAAGTCCAAGGGCCTAGCCCTTAGCTGGCATAAGCTGCTATGGCTTTACCGACTTCAACAGAGCTTTGCTAGCTTGCAGCACCTGGAGATATGGTCCCTGTCAACAGGACTTTTCATAGAGACCTGGTACTTGATACCAGTCATTCAAAGGCAGTGTATGAGCACTTAAGGTGGTTTGGTTAGAGAGATGAAATATATTGTTTTAATATACATTTGAAATGTGCTGGTAATTTTTTTACTTTTCTTTAAAAATAAAGCAGAAAAAAAGAAAATTAATGGTAAGTGGAAATCCATTTTGCCGTGTAATAGCAATACACTGTATATTATTACTATCCTGCTATTCCACAGGGAAAGTAAATGCCAATAAAAAGGATTATAAAGGAACATGCATTTTCAATTAGGGTCTACAGTGCTGCCTAGAGCAAGCTTTGCCAAATGTCTAGATGAAGGGACATAGTTCAGAGCAGGCTCTGGACACAGGCTGAGCAGAAGAGGTCAAGGAAGGTTCCCCTCAGCTGCCCCATGGAATATTTGTCCAAGATCTGCAAAAACTTCTCCACTTTGGGACTGAAGACCAGGAGGAGCATAGACCAAGGGGTCCGTCACATCCATGTCTCATCTCCAAGCTAAAGGAGAGAGGAATGGGTATACTGGGAAAGGGCAGGAGGTCTGGTGGGATCAGATATTGCTTCATTCAGATTTAAGGAGCATATAGGGAGCATCTGCATCCTATGGCCATGTCTGGGGGCAATACAGGACACCAGGTTACCRCACAGCCCTTGCTCAAGTCAGCCTGGAACTACCTATATATGAGGCAGTGCATATACACGTGCACACCCACTGCTCCTTGATTCTTCCATCTATGCTAATAAATTTTGCGTACACTGCACACCATACTGTTAAGCTCTATGCAGCAGTGAACRTGATATGCAACACACTGTAATTTATATTTTAACTGTTATTTATATATTAAAATTAYGTGTTGTATAATAGTGTTTGTATATGTGTTATCTCCATGCCTCTCAKTTGAAGCATCCTTAATTGTAAAGAAAGTTTAAGAAATCTAAATATATATCTCCATATAATTAAATATATCTTAAATATATCTATATATACATATACACATTCATATATATCTACACATAGATAGGTAGGAGGCAGGAGAACAGGCAAGAGAAGACAGTGCTTACAAATAAATGGGTCTTCAAAGAAGATTTTGTCCAAAATTATCTGCCCTCCTCCTAACACGCACACACATACACAAATGCAGTTAAGTTAATCTTTCCTACTCTTTCTCCTTTAAGGGATGGGGAACCAACCTCAGTTACTATCTGGGGCAGGATTTGACAGCTTACATCGGGAATGGGCGTGAAGTTGCCCAGATGTGTCTGCTGAAGGAACCATTTTCCTGGCGATGACAGAAGTCTGGCAAGATGCCTGATAAAAATCTGAGGTGGATTTTTTTTCACTCTCCCTCTCAGAGCAAAAAAAAAAAAAAAAAAAAAAAAAAACCCGAAAGGAAAGAGAAACCCTTTTGCATCAGCCATACATATATGAGAAAAATCTGTCCCTTTTTTTTCCCCTCTCTTGGGTAGACACCAAGATCTTCAAGAAAAGACAGAAAATCGTAAGATTAACCTACCCAAAGTCTCAAGCACCAGTCAAGTCATTCCTTTGGCCCCAGAATATTCAATCTCTCTCTTTCTTCCTCAATTTGCTCTATCTTGTACAGGAACCCAAGGCCATGTTTAATATGTTTGTTTTTAACGCTGACAACGTAAAGGTCAACTTTTAAGTTAGGTTATGTAATCAGATCAGTCCCCAGTGACTAACCACAAGCAAAATAATTCCTGCTTAATTGTTTTCTTCTTCTCCCCTCATTCTTTTGGAAAGCAAACTCCTGTTATTTCTGCCTTCCCTCTGCCTTGGCATTACTTTAGTGCTGATCTCAGGTTTGTCTGAATCTGGGATCAAATTTTCAAAAACACTTGAGCAAGGCTTCCTTCATAAAGTCTTTTTTTTTTTTAAATGCTATTGCAATGCAGAAAAAGGAGAAATTCTCAGCAGGAATTAGACAGACTGGTCTTGTTTGCATTTTTATTTAGCAAATATTCCTTGTGAGCATTGGCTTTCTTTCCATAGTGAATATCCATGGGGGGTGTATATGGTCAAAACATGTCTCTGTTCTCTGATTTTATAAGAAAGAGATTTGAACAAATGTAAGCTCAGAGTCCAGTTTCATATTCAATTATAATCATTTCTGAATTTGGAATTGTCAGAATGAATTAACCCCAGGCGTATGTACAGGCTGAAAAATGACAGGTTGAATATTAGCCCAGAGAAGAAGAACCTGGGGTAATGGAGARCACCAAGCTGAGCATAAAGAAGCAGTAAATTTGAGTACTACCTGTGTATTTGAACTGTAAGTAAGGCAAATCACATGCTGGGCTGAATTAGAAAGTGTTTGATCTTTCCATGTTACTGAAAGAATTAATTATTCCCCTTTATTCAAATGCTGTTAAGGTTGCATTTGGACTGCTTCACCTCCACACACATCTTTTGCATCCCCACAATACGATGGATTTGGAGGACTTGGAGGGATGCTTTGCAAAGTTACAAAATAGTGTGGAATATTGAGCATATGTCCTATGAAAAGACACCAGTGGTTCTGGACTGGTGAACTGGGAGAAGAGAAGGTGAAGATGGGAGCTAACAGCTACTTAAAAACTAATTTTGAGTCACAAAAAATATGGCAAAGAGAAGCTCTTCTTAATAGTATTAGATGATAAAATAAGGGGAAGCAGTTGTGGTTTGGGAGGTTCAGTTATGACTTTAAGGAAAAACTTAATTTCATTGAAAATCCATTTCAACACTGAAGCAGGTTATCCAGAGGAGATGTGGTGTCTACATCCTTGGAGGTTTCCAAGCCTTGGCTGGGCAAAACCATGGTTGAACAGATTACTGTTGGCCATAGTCCTGCTCCAGCTGGGAGTTTGGACTAGAAGGCCTCCAGCTGTCTCTTCCAATCAGTTTTTACATGATTYTTTGATTCTAATTGCAACTTTTTTTTTTTTTTCCMGAGATATTCCTCCCYAAAAGTGCAAACTATTTTTAATCTCCCTAAACCTTAAATTTGGTAGAAGAAATAGGATGGGTTGTTTCTTTCACCTAAATTCCTATGCCATCCACTAACCATGGCTTATTTTATACTAAATAAATGTAGGGCTGCCTTTCRCTATGCACTGTTAGGGAAAATTCCACCACCCATGCCTACCTGATCTAGATATAGATTAGGAAGAAGATGGATCTGCACCAAGTGGCCTCCATGTTAGAGGATGTCTCTGGGAGACTCTGGCCACTTTTGATGAAAGTGTTACGTATTTATTTAAGACTGAGGCATCTGGGGAAAACTTTGGGGAAAACGAAATCAAGGCCAAGAACTCTTACACTTCTGCATCTATAACTAAAGGTTTTATTCACTCTTCTGACCAGGTCCTCACAGGTCTTCTGCTATGTATCTGAAGGATAGAGATAAGAAGCTGAAAACATCAAGAATTCCTTTATTCAAATATAGACAAAACAGAACCCCAGAATACTGTAAAAGTAAAAAAAAAAAAATCACAATTTACTAGTTCTTTTAAACTATATTTGACAACTTAGCAGTTACATCTAAGCTGAGCTCTTCATGGAGAGGGAGCATCCTGATTCAACAAGGTACTTAAGCAAATAAATTTTCCAGATCCTATGTTCCCYCAGTGTGCTGGTTTCACTTAATTCAGCRTTTCCTTCTTAAACTCAGGTTCCTMGAGCCATCTGAATGTTCTATAGCCTTGACTGTGACTATATGAGCTGTAGTCTTGTGACTATCAAGTCTTCTGGCCATCCCATACCCTTCTGAAGATGACATCTCAAAAGTGAAACTAGATACTTAATGCAAAGGAACTTCATTTCCAACACACAACTACAATCCTACATGTTACCTTCTGAATATGGAGCTGAATCCCACTTCAATGAAGTTTACTGAGATGGAAGTGAAAATCAACCTGCTAATTCTTGAGTATTTTCTTATGTTTAAGTACAGATTATTCCCACTGGATGAAACATGTTTTATTAAAGGGATCCCACTAGGAGAAAATTACGGTTAAAAGCAATGATCTGCCTTCTRTTCATGAACTATAAAACCATGATAAAGTGGCAATGAGGTTTTACCTGAGATTTTTGAATTAAATCCCTGTCTTGTGGACAGGGATATATAAGTTGTATAATTCTAGGAAATACATCCAATAGCAAGGAAAATATTGCTATTAACTGTACAGTTATACAAAACAGAAGCAAGACCTGAGCATATTTCTAAAGCAAAGGAGCTCTCTATTTTTATTGCTTTTGAAATGCTTTTCATAAAATAGTTCATTAAAGTCCACTGCTAAGAGTGGGATAATTATTCTCATTCTTCTGTTTTCAAGCACTTTGGCTAATTGCGAAGGAAATAGGAAGGAAGAAGCATGGCCCAGCGAATGAAGAAGAAGAATGAAAAGGCAAAGAACTGGTATASCTGAATCTGCCCTGAAGTGAGACAAATTAATTGAGTGCCACTGAGTACCCAAGTTCATCACTTTTAAAATCAAGAAAGGAGGAGGAATACTCTCTTAATATAGGGATCCAAGTATGTAAATAATCACCTCTAAAATACAGCACACAACAGCTAATGGCAGCTTGATGTGGATATCTGCAAGCAGATTTTCAGGCAATGTAATATTGAAATTTTATCAATGCATTTAACAAAAATGTCTCCATTTCACTCGATTCTCCTTAAAGGAAATTTAAACAAGAAGATGCRAGAGACATTGAGAAGTAAAAGACTCCACGGACAGGGTGTGCCCCCTTCAGCTGTGTGGGACATAGCACCAGATTTCAACTGTTATTCCCCACTACAGGACATGCTGCTTTATCATAATTGGTGAGAAGCATTTGTTGACTAGCTATAAATTGAGCCCCAAAAGGTACATTCAACAGACTCTTACTGTAGTGTTGTAACAGGTCTGGAGAATACGGAGAAGGATTAAGCATTCTGAGTCAGGAACATAAAACAATATGAAACACATAGAATAACAATGCAAAAAAAAAAAATAAAAAAAGAGATTGCAGACCATGCACGCAGTAATTCAAAGCAAATGTGAAGCTATTCTCTTCAGCAAGACAACCACAGTAGGTCACACTAGTGCTTGTGGGGTTTTTTTTGTTGTATTCATTTTTATTTTTATTTTTTTTTCAGTACACAAACCTAAGCCAGTGTTCTTGGACAGTATTAGTCAGAAACATCTCCTGAATGGCTGTGCTCGCCAACTGGCTGTTTTCTATTTATTTTGTAATTATTCTGATTATTTGATATGTGCTCTCTGTGCTTTTCCCCCTGCTACCAGGAAAATGGAAGCACCAGCTCCCCATACGTTTCTCATATTTGCGATCAAATACGTTCATGGAAAATATGGTTTGCTGAATCGCTGTGGGCAGGACYCGTACATACTTTTCTAATGCCGGATGTTTGGAGAAAGGTTTTAAATATACACCCAAACCCTCTACGTTTTTGTGAATAAACCATACCCTGGCTATGGAGGCACCTGACTGGCCCTGAGTTTGTCTCTGGCGAGGGCGGTTAAGTCCAATGGCTTTGCACGCTCTGGAGCCCTCTGCGAGCTGGCACTGCTGTGGCAAGAAGCGACCCTGCCTCCCCACACCCTTTTGCCAGCCCAAACATTTATGTATCTATGAGGTGGGATGAGAGAACAGGCTGAAACTCTCTCCGAAAAGCAAAGCAAAACAAAACAAAAACCAGCGTTAACCCAGACTGGCTCCCCGATCTGGCCCAGGATTTTGCCACACAAGTGTTTGCACAGGATTTGTCTCGTGGACTTGAAGAACGCAGAAAACGATGGCCAAGATTTCTCTGGGCATGTGCTGTCTCCTGGTGATGCTTGTCCTGAGCTGATAGCCCTATATGGGACTATAAGGAATGCCAATAGACCCACTCTGACAGCCCAGTCATTTGCTATGTCCGAGTTGTTTGGGCTTTATCCATAGGTCTCATTGCCTCTGACACTGCAAAGCTGATGTAGCTTTATGGTAGTTCTAGGACAAGACCTGTACCTGGAGCACCTGGGCTCTTCCCATTTAGGAGACAAAGAAGAAGTCTCTTTTTATTTGTATTCTCGTTTTCTTCATTTTTTACCAGATTCCTCCATCAGCAACAGTACTAGCAGTATTCCAGTTTTCCTTACTCTTGCTCATATACCAGGGACAGAGAATTAAATCAGTTCACAGACCATATCTCAMTCCTATTCAGTCTTTATTTATTATTAAACACATGGTTGAAATTGGGCATGCTGCTGCAAACTATGGTCTACTTCTGTTTAGCTTTCTCTCTCTTAACCATCTTTGATGCTCCCAACATGAAATTGAATATCACTTTCCTTGGGAACATACATTAGGATGTTCAACATCCTGGTAGGATCACCTCCTATGGGATCATCTCCTGTTGGAGAAAAACTTGGA
This sequence comes from Eudromia elegans, assembly GCA_003342815.1. Classification (NCBI taxonomy): domain Eukaryota; kingdom Metazoa; phylum Chordata; class Aves; order Tinamiformes; family Tinamidae; genus Eudromia; species Eudromia elegans. The sequence continues at coordinate 939,968 of PTEX01000170.1, read as the reverse complement.
TTAAGACATGTTTAGACCATCAATTCAAACCTCAGAGTATTTTCATTTTGATGCACTTGTGCTCAAGGCTGGCAAAGATCTCCATCCTTCTTCATTTCTCCTGGAATAACATGAAAACTGATACAAGCAGGACACAAGCAGAAACCTGCCTTCTCCCTGCTACTGAGTAGAAGGAGAAGAGGATGCTTTCCATATCACACTATAATAAATCTAGCCCATGTTCAAGCACATGCAGAGTTCAAATACTTCACTTTGAATTCAGTCGCTTCAGAGAACTCAGGACAGAAAACTTAAAAAGCATGGTAACACCATACAAAGTCTGTTTTATAAATAGACTCCCTCCAAAAGGCATAAAGAAGGGAAACAGAAGCAGAAGACAAACCAAGTGAATCCAAACATAACTTGGCCTTTTTCTATTTTGTCTYCTCTTTTTTCTTTTTTCCCCTTTGTATCTTTTTTTTTCCCTTTCTCTGACTGTTGCCCAGTGGGATATTTCCACTGACATTAAGCCTAGTGTGCAAGTTATTTCTTGGGACGCAGTTCAAAGTAAATGGGAGCATTACACAGAAAAGAAAAATAAATAAAAATAAAATAAAATAGTTATCAGATATGATGCCTACAGCTCAAGTCCACACAGTCAAATCAGACAGTTTTCCCCCTTTTCTTTCCTGCAGCCTTCCTGCCTTTCCCTTTCCCTTGGTTTCAATGCTGCTGAAGTCAGTTGGGTCTTTCRCAACACAGGAGAGGGTTGTACAGGTACAGCCCATCTCCTGCCACCCTTCTCCTCCTCCCTCCATTTSTGACTGCTGTAGCCTGAACTGCATTGTTGTGCAAAAACCAACAAAAACATCAAGGGCTTTGATACTTTCCCGACCATGCCTATGATGATATTTCCAAAATGAAAGGAGCAAAAAAAGGAGAAGGAGAAATCTGACGAAAATATGGTGACAATGAGCAACAAAATGTTCCTACTAGGTCACCAATAACCACGCTTTCCTGGAGCAAATGCAAGCATATAACTGTATCCTCACTACCTTCTCTAGCAGAAAAAAACAGTAAGAACACAAATCTCTATGTTGTAGATGTTCCTAATGATCTGCCACCCTGCAGGAAAGAGAATGAACATTGATTTTATTTTGCTGCATAAAATTTTATCTGTCCCTTGCATGCATTTTCTGCCTGGTGAAAGGCCTTAGCATTTTTAAGCTCTTTGAAGGAGGCAGGGCCCAAGCCAGGATACAATTACAGGACTGGGAATAATAAAATAGGGATTCTTGCTAAGACGGGTGCTTAGAAAGAGTTTTACCAAAGACCTGGGCATGAAAAATTGCAGCGTTTTTAAAAATAAATAAAGAGATAAATAAATATAGCAGGGATATGAAAAGCTTTAAATAAGACATCATGAAAAAAATATATAAATACATGCATACACACATACAAAGGGCTGTGTGTGTGTGAAATAAGAAGACGGTGCAGATGTGACTTCCCAAGATACAAAAAAAGGTCATGGACAAAATCAAGACTAGAAACCTTTTCAGTTTATTCCCCAATTAGCAACCAATACATGAGAGTACTGCAGCTCCCCGATGATTCTTACTCAGTCATAGAAAGAATGGGCAAATGTGTTATCTTTTCCCATATCTCGAGGTTATCAACCCTTTCATTATGTCATTATAGCAAAAAAACTTGGGAGAGCGATTAATTAACTCAGTGCTTACAGCTTGATAGTATTAATTATCCACTCACTCACTTGCCCACCAAGGTTTCAAAATTATTAGCATTGCCTTTCTGAAGCATTTTGAATATCTTGGGTGTTTTTTGTTTGTTTGTTTGTTTAGTTATTATTATTTGCTACACTTGAAGGCCACTGCAAATAGGATGGGGAGGCCATGAAGAGAGCACCTCATGCTCACCTTGCTGCCCCACCTTATCCTAATCTAAATTGGAGATCCTGAATGTGCATCCGGTTTCCAACCCCTCTGCTGCATTTGGTTCTTAATTGACTGAAGTGTGGGCTGCAGTGGTTGCAAAGTCCTTTTTTATTCTTTTTTTGTCTTTTCTTTTCTTGCAAGTAGATCTCGTAGCCTGTTTCCACAGCACATGAAGTGTGCGGCGTGTGATATAAATACCATGACCTGGTACTGCACTGACAATTGCACTTCTGGAGCAGTGGAAAGAGTAGCTCAAATCAATGTTGTAAGTGGAGATTAGGGGACTGTGACAATTTCCCTTGGCTAACTCCTTACCCTGAGCTTTTCAGCAGACCTGCTGGGTTTTGACTATATGTTATGGTTCCCATGACCTACAGATAACCCAAAAGGAGGTGTCTGCGTGTCAGGGCATGCACAGATAGGAGAGTATTTGATTTTCTAAGCTAGTATGCAGCAGGGAGCAGCTCAGGGAACCGCTCGGTCATCCTGATCCTTCCTGAAGAAAAGGGAGGGCTGTGAAAAGCAAGTCAGGATTGCCAAGCTCGCCTTGAAGAGAAAAACGAGCAATATCAATAGCATGAAAATTATGTTAATTGATTAGGATGGATGAGAGGTACTTATTAGTCCCTGCGTTGTTAACACAAGTGTAAGGCAAGGTGAATCCTGTAAAAACTCCTGTTCAGAAAGCAAAATAAAGATGATATGCAAGTGTCCAGAGAAATAATCTAGTTACATTTGAGGTGTCTCAATGCATTCAAGATGTCTTCAAAGGAATGGGAGATATAACACAGGACCTGTAAGAAACCAGTGCAGYTCTGGACTGGCAGATGAAATGTCAGTGAGACACTTAGCATGTCTCAAAAGCCAGTAGTTAACCTTGAAGGTCACCTCACAGACATCTATATGTTTGGTAGACCTGTTCTTTTTTAGTATTTTTTTCCCAAAGAACATCAAGGATTTTCCCTGGAAAACTACATAGAGCACAAAGRGAGCTTACAGGTAAAAATTCATGAAAACTAATCTTTTCAAGGTACAGCTGTACCTGACTCTCATTGACTTTAGTGAAAGAGGAAGGGCTATATATACCTGAGGTCTAACACTGAAAAGAAATGAATTTTACTTGCACTTCCCAAGTGTCTTGCTTGGAGGTGGGACTGGCCATGCTCGAGCAATGCACTTATTCCTTTGGCAAAAAAATCTCCTCCACCTGCATTTGCTTTAGACTGTGCTTCATTCTGTCTTATTACCATCAGAATAAAAATAATAATATTAAGGTCTTCATTTCATTCTATAGGGTTTGGGATTATTAGACTGGCAGCCAACCAAACTCTTCGCTGTAAATTACAATGTGAAGGTTATGTGCAAATGATATCTTGCTCCTTGGGTTACAAGAAAAGGGATTTTTCTTAGGCATACAAGGGAAATAAATGTGTTTTTTAAATAAAAGAGGTTAGCTAAAGTGCTACCTTTTTCTGACCCAGAACTGCCCAATAGAACAAAGCTTTTAAAAAAATCATTTTATTTTGCTTTGTTTTCCTCTGGTTAGGAATTGGAAAATATTCTGCTATCACAGCATACATGCCAGTGTGAGTCCAGTGGTTGTGGTGACTCTTGTGCTTTTCTTGTAGATGGTCCAACATTTAGTATTTTATTTCCTGAACAGCCAGCTCCAGGAGACATGTGATTGTGTGAGACTTTAAGACAACTCAGATTTTCTTTTTTACCCCCCTCCAAAAAAAAAGATTATATTTCTTCTTAGCAAGAGCAAAGCAACGCTTTAAAACAGCATTTCCTAGAGGCTAAACTATCAAAAGTTTTTCCCTCCCCCATGTTGATGGCAGAATCAATTCCATCTCTGAGATGTTGGTCCCTAAGCAAATGAAAGTTGCCTAGATATGTCTCAGCTTTCAGGTATGTGATGCTATGGTGAAAGGACCAGCACCAGTATTGAGAAGTCAGGACTTCATATCCTTTCCTGATGCTGTTATGCATAAACCTGCAATAAAGTTAACTAATATATGCTTCAGGTATAGTATTTGGAGTGCAGTTCTCTGCATCTCTTAGCATGCAGAGCTTCCTAACAGACACCATAAGCCCATGGTGAAGGGCTTCGTGTGAACCTAAATAAAGACTGTCTCTCTCTCTTAATGAATTTTTAATGACTTCCTCATTAAAAGCAGATCAGAAAAGGCAAGACGATTTAGTATCCTACCTGGGTAACACAGTGGGTCAGTGGCAGGAGAATTTGGTCTGCACCTGCCAAACCACATTCCTGACCTCAGCTATGGAAATGCTTTCGAATAAAGTCCTTTCATGGTCAACTGAACATATCAAACCATTTTTCTCTTTTTCTCTTTTCCTCTTTTCTTTCTTTCTTTCTTTCTTTCTTTCTTTCTTTCTTTCTTTCTTTCTTTCTTTCTTTCTGTCTGTCTGTCTGTCTGTCTGTCTGTCTGTCTGTCTGGTGAGGTTTCTGATCTCTGAATTTCACGCTGCCATTTCCAGTACTAATGACCCTGACTTGAACAACAGGATTTTTTTGGATCTAATAATAACAGGGTTAGTGACACACAAGTTATCAAGAATTGTCCCATTTCCGTTGATTCTTACACTAAGTTTAGCAACACTGGGCTCTGCTCATGGTCCACTAGGAGCAGTGAACTCTCTCCTTCCAGCTCTGAGATAGTGCTGCAGGTCTGTGTGCTGGCCTATCAAGTGGATTAGTTATACGTTCTGCTTTAAAAGCATTCGCTTTGCTTGCAGTAACATTTGCTTTCAGCTTTGGACCTTTGCTGGCTCTGTCRAAAAAAGAAAAAAAAAAAAAAAGGCTGCTCTAGTATCTGCTGTAGTATCTGGCTGCTTGTGCTTACAGACTGAAAAGTATCAAGCCTTGGTTCTTCATGGCTTGCTTAAACTACCAGGGAATTGTGTTACTGATTTCAATGAGGGCAAAATTAGGGCATTGAAAACTAAATCTATTAATCTCTCCCCATCACCTCCTTAAGAAAGTTATAGGCACAGGCCAAAGAGGCTATAAAAGCTTTTGAAAGAACCTCAGGCATAAATCCTTGAAGTGTCAAAGCTGCAATTTGGCGGAATGAGAAACAGAGCAGCCCCCTTCGTCTTCAGAGCATGGCCGGCCGAGGAAGCCCTCTGAAGTGGTCGGGCTCCTCGCAGGAGTTGATTAGTGCCTTTCCGAACTTCTGTTTGCAATGAACATAAAGTGCGTTCCTAGGTTGCCGCTCTCTCATTACCAATTTGGGGTTAAGGGAAATTAAAAAAAGAGGAAGAAAAAGAAAAAAAAAATCCTTTGATTCAATTTCCTTTTGCTAAGACTTCCTTAAATATTATCATTAGCTGATGTTTATTTTACTAGGATTGGAAGGGGCAATTGTGGTCACACATTTGACTGCTGGTGTAACTCAGACTACAGAATGATACCCTGCAATTACCAGATCCTGCTCAAATGTCTGCAATTTAAAATGAAGCAAACCTTTTGTTTTGTAGCTTCTGATTCTGCCAGTCCCYTTGAAAAGCTGCAATTGTACCTGATTACCACTGCTGACCACTTAAGATCGCTGGGAACACGTTTCTGAGTAAACTGGGATTCTACCRTGCTTTTTTTTTTTAAAGCARGACTGGACCAAATGTGTTCTATTCCGCTATTTCCCAAGGTCACCCAAGCCCCTGCCTGAGCAAATCCTCTATTTACGGCACAGGAGTTTAGATTGAGACACTACAGACAGCTGAGACTGTCTGAGAAATATCCAGACAGCAGGACATGCTTCAGCTGACGTAAGTTTAGGGATGCTTACTTTGACCGTATCAAAAAATTCAATGGCATTTCCCACATCAACTCTCTGGGATCAAGTATGATTATTCTATTTATTTGCTAGCACTTATGTTGCAAAACTCTAACTCCAAAGATAATAATGTCCCCAAAGAAGTAGCTTATCTAGACAGGGGTTAGGAAAGGGATTTACTAACTGTGAGCAACTTTGTCCCATTGAAGCTTACGCTTGTTTTTTTGTTTAGAGTGCCAGARAAATAAAAAAGCCAGAACTCTGTAATCCTGCAATTCTCCAACTAGCTACAGGCCATTCATTATATCTGTTTAGACCGCTGAGAATTTCTTTGACTTTTCTATAAAATGAGGAGACTCTTGAGTGTTTAATGTTCATATTTAGCTGGAGAAAAAAAAATGCACATGCAAATCTGCGTAAGTKAATTATAATTATAATTTTAAATTATTTCTTTCATGTGAAAAAAAATTTGAAAATAATAAATGCACATGCGAATTAACATATACAGTTAGACATAATGCAGCATGATAAGCATTTAAACCCCTTCTCCTTTCCCCATTTCCACGTGCCATTCCCTCCACATTTACTAAGATGTATGAGAGTGTGTAAAAAATCCAGAGAGGTCAGTGGGATGTTAGAAAAGATACTTCTGCTCGCATTGAGAAGAGAGTAACTGCTTGTGGATTTTTAGTGCTGCAGGCAGGCATATGTTTGCTTGCCAGGGTTATGTTTGCTTGAGGTTAAACTGTAGCCCTCTGGAGCAATCTCTTACATGAGGACAATAAGAAAGAGAGGGTGATATATAGATTCAAAGACCTGATTGCAAGTTTCAGGGGAGTTTGTGAATCTATACCTTTCTCAAATTTTAGCTCTGTCTACATTGCAGCCAATCTTGGGTGACATCTACTTCTATCTCCTGCTCAGTGCAGGGTCAACACCAAACTTAAAGTTGTTTGCTCAGAGATTTGCYCAACTGGGTTTTCAAAACGTCCAAGGACAGAGATGTCTTCAGCTGCGAAGGCAACCTGTTCCTTTGCTCAATAATTTTCACAGTGGTTCCCCTCTCCATTCTCCCCATCCCTTATATCGAGGCACAATCCTCTCTGTTTCAAATTATAACCTTTGTCTCTAATTTCTCTGCTGAGGCCCCTAGCAATGAATTTGGCATCCTACTCTCAGCAACCTCCTCCTAGGACTAGGAATGCAAGGAGGCTGGACAGAGCGCATGTTCTGAACACATTCTTGATCCAGATGTCTTACTGAGATTTCCGGTCTTTTCCCATCTTCCTCTCAATGGGTGATGAGTCCCYTCCATCCACTCTACCTCTGCTTACACAAAGACATTTCTGCAAAGGTTAAGGCTCAGCCTCTGATGTGATAGATATCGTGAGAAAGGATTATGAAGGCCTTTGTGGTGGAAGATTCAGTGCTTTGGCTGGGGACAGTCACTATGGCATGGCTGTCATCCAGGTTGCATGTGGTAGACTCCTGAGCTCTATTCTCCACCCACATGTCCACAAACAATCCAGCTTAGCAGCATAGATGATCTTCAGATCCCTCAAAGCATCATCCTTCAGGGGTTAGTCTGCGAGACTGATCAAGAAATTTGACTTTACAAATGCCCCTGGAATTCCTGTACTGGCAGTCTTGTATTTTGTAGATGCAGCCTTTGAGCCCAAGATGTATCTGGGCTGAAAGTCAGTCGAGGTCAAGAGGCCTGGTGTGCTTAAAGCCACTCAGATGCTTACATTTCAGACAGGAGTGAAGACACAGTCAGTCAGCCATTTTGTCTTTACCTCATAAATCTAACCAGCAGACCTTGGCTCTCTGGAGCATTTAGTATTTGTAATATTGAACCCTACAAGCATTCAACACTTTTGCCCAATGCTTATAGTACCAGTAGCTCTCTGAAGCAATGGTCAACCAAGGGGGTGGGGAGAGAATGGGCTATGAAAACAACTATGTTTAATGTATTTGTTTATTCCTACAGGTTTTCTTTGTATTGCACACAGAGAGAAGARGCCAAGAAATAGCATCGGTTCACTGAGACACCAGTTTTTCCAGCTGAAAACTAGTCAACCCAAGTTGCTGATGCCATGCATGAAGGCAGGTCTGTCAACACACACAGCAGATGGTTGAGCTTTGCAGGAGGTGGTGGTGCTGGTAGTGAGGAGGGGAAGAGGGGCCTCCAGCGGGATCACGGAAAGGAGCAAAGAGTAAATAAACGTCTGGGCATGCACTACAGCAACCAGCTTCAGTGGTCAAGGGCACGGGAGAAACAGCTGTGGGAGATCAGCAAGAAGCCAATGGCCTCAAAACCATGAGGGAAGGAYGGTGTTAGAGCCGGGGGAAGAGTTTGCTCTATATCACTTTGGGCTCTTATGATGACAGGGCTCTAAATAGTAAAATTTACATTTTTCTTCAGTTAATAAGAGTGCAAAAATAGCCATGATAAGAAGTYGAATCAACTGCTAGAGTACCTCAGAGCAGCTCTCAGCAGCAGCTGAGCAATGTCAATTTTCCATAGTCAGTAACACAGAAATCTGACCCTTCCTGCAGCTGAGTCACACTGCCAGAAGTTGTGCCCTATTCGCCCTAACAAGGTTACACTGATTTCCTCAGATGAAGAGCTACCCTCTTCATTTTAATGGAGTTGTAAAGATTTATCCCCAGTGAGAAGCTCAGTTTGCTCGGGGCTTGCTGATGGGCAGAGYGGGACTGATTCTGACTCTCTTGGTTCACACAGGGCTACCCTGCTACGCACCTGCTCTGTGTCTTGYCTATCACCAACCTTTCATCTTGTCCAGCAAGAACCTTTCATAGAGACTGCTGTCCTTTGGGCAATTCATAGGTCATCTTCCACATGAAGTGCATGAGGCAGCAGCCAATCCATCCAGCTGGAAGAGGCAATAGCAGGAGAAAATAGCTCCTATGTCCCTAATCCACAGCACCTCAGCACAAAGCAAAGGATGAGACAGCAGTATATCTGAGATGTTCCCGAGAGCATCCATGACCACAGATGTAAGAAAGCTGCAACTACACAAGCAAAGCAATGATTGTTTTTTTCTTGCCAGGAATGAACAAAACTTAATGCTCAGTCTTACGTTCATTGMATGACCTTAGATAAGTCACCTAAAACCCCAAATATTGCAAATGTTTGATCATAGAATCATAGAATCCTTAAAGTTGGAAGGCACMTCTAGAGGTCRTCTAKTCYAACCCCCCTGCACACRCAGGGTCMCCTAGAGCATGKGGCACAGGGTGGCATCCAAGTRGSTTTTGAAGATCTCCAGAGAAGGAGAMTCCACMACCTCTCTKGGCARCCTGTTCCAGTRMTCYGTCACCCTCACTGTTAAGGAATTTTTCCTTAAGTTCCTGTGGAACTTTTGATGCTTTAGTTTGTGRYYGTTTCCCCTAGTCCTATCAGTGGTCRCCACTGAAAAGAGGCTGTCCCCATCCTCCTCRCTCCCTCCCTTGAGGTATTCATAYACACTGATCAGGTCCCCTCTCAGTCTTCTCTTCTTCAGGCTGTGATAATGGGAGCCAAGTGTCCAAGATCTTGGCAGATGTGGGATTCAGTAYGTAGCACTGTTTACTAATTATAATTCATATACAATTTTACCTCATTATCCCTGATCTTTAGAGTTTTCTGTCTTCTGAACTGCTTTTCTCTYTCAGAATGGCTCCAGTGTTAGATGGAGCCATTTCTCAAGACTGGAGAAAAATGCAGAGCACAATCCCTTACTTTCAGAAACCTGTACATTGCTCCTGCCCTCACGCTTCAAAAACCTTATCACCTCTGAGAGCAGAAAAGCACAGGTAGGGGTTGGGGCTTGTTTGTTTGGGCAGGTCTTTGCTTTGGTTGTTTTGTTCTGTTGTTGGCTGCCCTGTTAGGGAGGATGCTCCAGTTGCTAAGGCTCACGGTTGTGTTGTGCGTTCCCCCAGCAGCCCCATGGCATCGCTCGCACCTCATGTGGAGCAGGGAGAGGTTTTGCCTCACTATAGGTGGCAGCGAGGTCATCAGCTGCTATGGCAAGGGATGACCAGAGGCCTGAGGTCACCTCTTGGCAGGTGGAACAAGGTGGGTCAGAGCTGCCCAACCCATGGATCTTTCCCAGTGCTCCAATTCCAGCAAGAAATCACAGAGACTTTTCGTTGTTAGCTTTCTTTAAAAAAAAAATAAAGTAATAATGCCTCATTTACCTCTGGCCAAGCCGTGGATTCTTTGATATATAAATACACACATATACAAGCATTTATTTTATGATGATTGCATATTCGATTACAGCATAGAAATCCTCCCTGAATCTTTTTTGGCAACACCTGCAAAACAGAAGGCTCGTAAAAAAGCGGGTGGATCTGTTTTTCACGTTGTGCACGTGTGTGCTTTGTTTTCCAAACCAAGCTGGGAGCGTTGTTGCCTGGGCTTTGCCTTTGTCCTGATGGAGAGCATCTGAGAAAAGGCAGGAAGATAGGAGCCCTGGTGAGGGAAAGCAGCACGGCTGATACATCCCAAGCAGTATGGCTCTGCAGTGGAAAACATTGCTGTGCAAACTGTCATCGCCCGAGGCTGATAATGAAGACGAAGACGGGAGGTTGGAGAACGGCTAAGGAGCAGATGAGGGGATGGGGGTGGTGAGGTCCCGAGGGCTGTACCAGGGACCGACTGGATATTTAACTCTTGCTGGACTTGCTGCGAAGGAGATAAGTCTGTCCAACCAGGTCCACCTCCCTATGGCTCTCACCTGCTCATCCCTTGTCTCCTAACCCACTTCCCAAAATAAGACACTAAACTCATTATGCCCATCCCCATAGTCCGAGCCAGGACATCAGTGCTATGATCCTATCTCCCCCACCTTTTTGCCATAAGTCCCTTTTTCACCAAAGCTCAGTTATCCTCCTTGGATTGCCCCAAGGTGTATGTAGGAGGAGTTGCTCTAAAATGCTCTGGATCTCCAGAGGGCTCTGKAGGAAACCTAAATGTCAAGCTCTATGAGATACCTTCCATTTGGACAGCTACAGTTCAACTGAAGARGAAACTGTGTTAACATTAAGGTCTTATTGATATTTAGTGCTGTTGGCTGTGCACTGGAGCAGTGAGCTTTCCCATTGCTCACAGCTCCCTTTCCCATGCTGAGATCCTGGGAGGAGTTGCTTTTTCAAGTGAGGAAGGTGTCAAGTGAAATGGAGGAAGTTTATGACTGYTCCTCTGACTGAATATGGGCACACACACGGATGCTACCTTTCATGCAGATGTTTTTGAAAGTTCAAGTAACATGTTACAGAATCTGAGAGCTTTGCATTAGGAAGGAATTTGTTTTTCTGGTCTGTGTCACCTCCAGATCTTTTCCAGATCTTTTTGTAACATGTCATCATCAGTGTTTTCCTACACTTTCAGCTTTGTCAGAAGCAAAATTCTCACTTTCTTCTTCCAGTGATTTTATGCTCTACCATTCCTKATGCACATCTGTGTGTGACAGAGGAAAATCAAATTTCAGTGAATCTAAACTTAAAGATTCCTCTAGTCTCTGCTATTGCCTGTCCCTCCTGACAGGTCTAGTATCACAGAAAAGAAAAGAATGTCTCTTGAACTCCTCAGTAGCTGAGATCACAGGTCACACAATGTAAATCATGGTAAGAGCCTTGAGACTATGAAAAATTCTGAGTCCATTTGACACATGGAGACCTGAAGATGTTGATGGCACAGAATCTRTCAGAAAGGGTTTGATTCAGTGAGCCAGAATGGGAAGGAGTAAAAGAAAACACTGGTACCCACTTATTTTCATAGAACTACATTTAATGCAGATGAGGACAATATCAAAACAATTTCCATATATTTTATACCCTGGAATACCTACAAAGCATGGAAAACAACGGTTAATCCCAACCTACCCTGGATGGCCTCTACTATGCAATAGAAAAACTAAAACATTATTATGTGATTTGTTGGCAACAGTTCCATGAAAAGGTTCAAATGATGAACTTAAGTTACATCAACCGGCAACCAGGCATAACTCCACTGTAAGCAAGGGTGTGACTTTGAACCAACTCTGGATCTGGCTTGAGGACACCGGGTACATCTGCACTTCCTACTGCTCGACTGAGGTAATATTGTCTAATAAAGGCACTCTAGGGGAGATAGAGGGAGGAAAGAGACTAAAGTTAGGAAAGAGGAGATTTTTGGCTCCAGTTACTCAGGAGTACAGGGAGGACCATGTCTTCTCAGTGTGTTTATACTTTACTGTGATTGAACTCTCCACTGAGCTTTACTTCTATTCTTGTGCCCCTTTCTGATACTGGTAATGGAAAATGTACAGAGAAATGTTATAGGGTGATTAAACACATGGGATTTTTTTTTATATATATTTACAAAGAACATGGAAACACATTAAGACATTAGCATGGAAAAGAAGGAATTGASGCATGATAAGATAGAAAGATATAAAATCAGAGGCTGAATGGAGAAAATGAGCAAGTAATAATTGTTTCTTCCAATAGAAGAACTATGACATAATACAGTGCATGGGTGGTTCAAGAGAAGGAAACCACATGGAAACAGTGCTCCTCACAGCATGCTTAGAACTCCCTTCCATAATGTGTTGTAGCTGATAAAATGTAATAAGCATCCAAGAATATACATACATATAACAGATTCATGATTTGAGAAAATCTTTCCATTTTAATGGTTGGCACTACATTAGCATCTATAGTCCCCAGAGGAGRTTAGGACTCTCTGTTGTGTCTTTAAGCATATAGGAAAAAAACTGTTCATGCCCTATAGTATGTGGATTAAAGAATCTGAGGCATAGAAGATATTTTATATTGCCTTGGGAAGGAGGACTGTTCCATATTCCCCACATGTCCATAATCAAGTCCATCATAGACCTTCATCAAATTCTAGGACTCGCTAAAGGGTGCAGATGCTGTCAGTTACCACTGTGCAGCTGCAGTTGTGTTGTAGCACTGACACAGGCAGATAAACTGGATTCAAGTCCTGCCTTGAATGATCCATGGAAAAATTAGCAAACAAGCCAAAGGGATGTCTTACCTCTAGTTGTCCTTAAAACAATTCCCAACTTACATTCATCCTAATTCTCTCCAAATATACCAACAGAGAGAGGGAGCACAGAGTGATTTTGCCCACTCTAATCCATGTTTTTCCAAATCTTATTGATTTGTTTGGACATTAAGAAAAGGCTTTGGTTTATCGGTAGTTCTTATGCATCCAATCACCAATTATTTCCCCAGCAAATACATGCCTATATGTTTTCTGCAATCAAGATGTTGGTGACCTAGATAAATTATTTGGGATTTGTCAGAATTAAGAGATGAACTGGTGTACTAATTCTTCATTTTTCTATTTCACCAAAGAAGTAGCCATTAGCCTGAAAAGCTTATAGTACTTCTGCATGTGAAGAGCAAACCATTCAACACAGTTTAAGATACTGTATTTATAAAACCACCGACATATTGACTTTTGGAAAGATCAGGAATTTGTGATGTTCACAAGCATCAGCAGCATGGATTTTCTTCTTGGAGTGGCAGCAGAGCAGGAATTTGGAAGAAAAACACGYATGTACTGTGCTATTTCTTGGCCATTTGCAATACTGTGTGACTGKTTGGCCACGCTGACTGCTTTACTGGATGCTATGAAACTCTCCACTSTACTACCAATGTGATCATGATGGATTTGGGGTGATACTGGTGTACATGGTAAAGATGCCTTTCATACTGCTACCCACAAGCTGTACACTCACACACGTACAGGCACACTCATACAAACAGGTGAACAAAGACGTAGATCACATTTCTCCTCTTCCTCCTTTCAGGTCATCAATAGTCTTTCCTTAAGTCCCATTTCCCTTGGCTCATTTTATTAATACGTACAGAAAAGAACTTG
>PTEX01000170.1:873219-926068 GCA_003342815.1 Eudromia elegans | reverse complement strand
CTCTCTGCACAGGAAAATTCATTTGCTTCCTTATGATTGACATAAATTACTGGCAACATAGCCCAGCACTTGGCTGTCAAGTGGAGCTTGAAATCAACTGGAAATTACGATAGCTGCAGTTACAAACTGGAAGACCTCAAAGAGGAAATTCTGGTTTAGTTAACACGGCAACAGCAGCACCACCAATCCAAAAATGGATTAGGAGGATATCGAATTATTGGGGCATGCTCTGTGTTTTTGAAAGTTTGAAAAGAAGGAAGAGGAAAAGAGGTAAGAGAATGACCCATGAACGCAAGAAAACAAAAAATATTTCCCCTCCAGAAGAAAATCTAAAAGCTTCATACATACAGACTATTTAGATGGCAAATTGATAACTGAAGCCCAGGCCAAGACCAGAGAGATTCCAGCCAAAACAGATGTGGATTTGTAGAGGCAAAGCAAAATTTTAAAATGGGCCTAGGGAATTCAAACTCAATAATGTGTCAATATAAGCCTGAAGAGATGAAAATGGGATCTGAGTTTTTAAAATGCTTGAACTAATGAAGTGGTGCTTTTATGTGTCAAAGTCCAAGTTTTGCCTGAAAGAAATACAGCRGTTGCCTCAAAGCAGGAACCCTGATTTTCATCTTCAGATCACAGGGATCCTGAGAAATCCCCACGTGCCACAATTCATCATTTTGACATCACATTTTTTGTTCTCTCAAGGTATTATTTCATGCTCTAGTTAGACCGCACGGGTTGCTCGCACTCATGAAAGCTGAGAGTAACATGTAAGGGACCAAATCCATAGATGATGTTATGTACATAATGTCAGTAGAGCTCTTCCAGGCACAGGTGAAGCAAGGATGGACATGCACCCACGCAGACACTCACAATCAACATCCATACGCACACCACACACAGCTCTACACCCTTGTAATGGAAAAGTTTGGCTGGTAGCAGGTAGCCATCACGTCTGTGTCTGTYTATCTACCGTGTCTGTGTGTATCACAGAGATGGCAATGTCCTCATTTCACGAGGCTTTGCATACTGTAAAAATGGGGAAATGTCATGTGCTTGATAGACACGCGGTGGCTGCAGAATGTTCTCCGCTGAGGGTAGACACCAAATCAAGAGTGGGAAGGGACACCTCAGACCATTAGAAATCAAGGGCAATTTTTAATGAATTTCAGCCAAGAGTTGGGAAACATCTGCTCCGGAGTCCTTCGASTCACCGGAACAAGCCTGAGGCGTCACACTGTAATGCTAATTAAATGACTATTGGAGAAAATACAGTAATTGATTTTATCATCTTCCTTTGCTCAGCCTGCAACAATATAAAMCACAGTTAATGAAAACCTTTAAAGTGCATCTTCCTCTGTAGATTAAAAGCCATGATCTCATCACCTCAGGAGCCGGAGTGTCTCATCTAATGATCTGTCAAAAGAAAGCAGTTTCAGCCCACTATTTACGCACAGCAGCCTTTATAAATTTCTGAATTGTCTGATTAAATTACCATGGGAATAAGAACTCTTGCAAAGTCACTAGTTTTCTGTCTGATTAAATTACCATGGGAATAAGAACTCTTGCAAAGTCACTAGTTTTCCCTTTAAGGTATGGCCCAAATGGTGCTTTGGGGGTTAAATGCATCCCAAGAGGGGCCGAAAGGACAGCTCCTCCTCACCCCAAGCTGCGGCAGCCAAACCAGGGACCTCCAGCACTACAACCAGCAGCTGCTCCAGCTGTTGCTCAGAAGCGACGGTTCTATTAATGAACACAGGAACAGCTGTACCGGGTCACAGGAAAGGTCACTCTCGCCCAGTATCCTGTCTCCAACAGTGGCAACAAGTCAATGTGCAGGGAAAGCACAGAAGGAGAGGTCATTGATCTCCTTCCCTTTTCTCAGCTTCTGGGAGAACTCGCAATCCTGGAAGGTTAGCAGAGGTGGAGACCAAAGCACGTGCACTACAGGCCATGTTTAGACCCACTGGAAATAACTGAATTAGAGGATTCCGGGAATTTTGTGCGCCATAGCTGGGAGAGGGGTTGTGCTTCCATACTAATACTGAAGGGAAACAAATTCATACAAATCTGATTTCTAAGGAGCTACCACTTCTCAGAGGACGGCCAGAACTTTCTGCTTTGAGAAACATCCCTACACATCCAGACAGTCAATTTTGTCCATCATCTGATATTTTTATGTGCAACATCTCAGAGAAAGTTTTCAGCAGGGCTTGTTATTTGCTCTATGGATCGTTCTGCAGATGAGCAGATTCTGTAGGTTTACTTAATCCTCATAATGTGTACATTTGTCTCCTAATAGCTGTAAAGACTTTCTAATTGGAAAAGGTATATGTAAGTATATTTATCTGAATATGTGTTTATATATATATATATATACACACACACAACTATATATACAGAGAGAGCTACTATATATATATGTGTATATATATATATATCCAATATCATTTGCCTTCCTTAGACTTAAATCCACCCACAAATCCTGTTGATTTGGAAAAGGCAGGCTTATGAGTTGCTTTAGCCTCCACCATAAAGGAAAGCAGCTGGAGGGCTCTTCTAGAAGGCAGTGGCTGGATGTAAAACCCATGAAGYCTCTATTCCACAGGAATAACAAGATGTTGAATCGGCCTTGGGGATTCTCGGATACTTCTGGTGCAGCTGAKCATGGTGCATGAAGGAAGGAGATGATGGGGCAACATGGGTCCTGCATTGCCTTGCCTGGAATGCATTCAGCCATTCTTATGAATGTTGAGAGAAAAATAATTAAATTAAGAAATTCTACCAGTTTCACAGTACATACATTTCCATGCTAAGGGCATTGCTCCCCCCCATCCTCTTCCATCCCTCTCACTTATAAATATCTCTGTGCTCCTCTCTAACTCCCTGCCTGCTTCTTGCAGCGATTAGGGGGTCAGTGCTGCGTATAAACAACGCCTCCTCTGCGCGGGGCCGTTTTGGAGGCCTTTGCCCTGTCCCACCATGAACCGCAGCAGGAAATGCTCCCCAGCTATCTTCAGGCTAATTAAAGGAGACCCGGTAACCTCCCGAGCATCCCCCAGCAGGGATCTGGCCTCCATCAGCACGTGTGACAAGAAGGCTGCAGCAAAACTCCGGTGGGAGATACCAGTATTTTGTAGCCCCTCACCAAGATTAGCGAGTTTTAATAAATGTACTTTTGCCATGACAAGCTAAAGCTCTTTTGCTTAGGGAGTCTGTACGCTTCCTGGAAACACTCTCCCTAGGGCTAATGACCACTCTCTGTTGTCTCGTATATGCCCTGGGCAAAGCTGTTCCGACATTTGTGCAGTTTTAATTAAAAAGAAGTGGTCTTTTTGTCTTCCGTTTACATTAGATGCCCCTTGCATTACCTTTTTCATTAAACTACGGATTGCACTGAGCAAATGCATTTTATTCATTTCTTTATTTATTTTAATGATAACGTAGCTGGAAGACACTTTCACTGACAGCAAGACGTCAATAAGTTTGAAGCTTTAATCACCAGGAAACCATAAATCAAATGAATTTGAGGTGATAGTGATATGCCTTCCAATTCTTACAACATATTTAGAGATGAAATCTGGATGAAAGCAGAGACTGGAGATCTGCTGTCTTTCAAATTTGATCTAAAGAAAAAAAATTATTAAAGTTTTTGAGTCTTAATTTATACTTTTGCTAGGGTTGGAAGACTAACAAACGTAGCCCTGACAAGGTCCTTGAGTCATAGATCACTGGAAATTGGACTCATGGCTCCTCAGCCCGCAGTTTGAAACTAGAGGTCTAAGTCTGAGTCTAATAAGGAGGAATTATTGTGAGGGGAGGAAGCAAACGGTATATGTCTCCAGGGTTCTCAAAATGTTATAAAGATCCTCATATCTCTTTCTGATATAGCAAGTGATATTTGAGGTTCTCYGCTCAGCATCTTTTTCATGAACATGCATAGAACCCAATAACCAACACCACCATCTAGCTGGTTATACTCGTGGACACCTGTAACTAGTTGATGGCTGAGGTCAGAGCTCAATGTCTTGGTGGCTTTTACCTGTCTTTACATAAACTAGCCTCTCCTGCAAAGTTGGAGTCACTATTTTTTTCCCTTGAGATCTCCATCATCTCTTTTCCATGATGATTTCCATTCCCTGGTATCAGCTCAGCATGGCACTCATGAGGATAAGGACGGTTCCCCCTGACATACGGATTGGATACGAGCCAGGARGGGTGAAGGAGGTACCAGAAGCACAGTTGGAGGCATCTGACCTGACTATCATGGGTGAACGTGCAAGAGGGTTTATATTTCAGGAGGCGTCATTCAGGAGTTGTCTTTCACATCGTTTGCCCTTTCGTCACTGCCTATGAGGTAGTGTCTCCAATCTTCTGGTCTGGTTCCAGCTTTGCCCAGGGTGAGTTTGAGGCCAGTCGATCCCGTGCATCTGTCCACACAACTGAGGGGAGGGAGAGAGACGCAGGTGTGATATTCAGCATAAAATTGTGATAATTATCTTTTGATAATTATAAAAGTGGGAGTCTGTTCAGGAACTGCAAAAGGGTAAAGTGGAGGGAGGAGGGATTATAAAGAGAATATTCTGAAYTTGCCAATTTGCATTGCGGTTGCCAACATAAACTCCAGAAATTTGCTCTGTCAATTCATAAAACCATAGTGCAACAAACACCCATGCTTTGCTGTACTGCAAATTTCATCTCTTTCAATACTGATTATTATTATATTATTCTCAAATGAGTCTTGGATGGATGGTTCTCCTTTTACTCCAAGTGTCATATATTTTCAATATTGCATTTGTATGTATATTCAATTGTTTTGCAAGGGCAAACAAGAAGGCACAAACAAGGCAATTTACTTTTCTAGATAATGAAATCTGCCTGACTGGGCAAAGTCTCAAGGCAAGAAGACCAGGTGGGTTAAATRTTAGGACATGTAACTAATTTAATATCTCCCTGGTATTGTGTCAGGCTCCTAAATTTTGAAGCCTTGGGCCAGTTATTTTCTTTCTTAAAGATAAGTGGTGTCCWCTCTTTCCTCTTTTACTTCCCTAAATTTTGATGATGTTCCATGGAAAAGAAAAGATCTTGTAGTTTAGCTATATTCTTTTTCAGTAAAAATTACTCAGACCAGTAACAAACCATGAGTTAATGCCCCTTACACGAACAGCACAAGACTGKTTTTTGTCAACTCACCAAGATTTTGGTTATTTAAATAGGACRTAAAGAGTCTTAAAGTTCATTCCATGCTTTGCTTCTAGCCTGTTATGTGCCCCTGAGCAAACACATCACCTGTGCTTCAGTTTCCCCACCTGTAAAATGGGAATTATGAAACATTGATTGCCTTCATAAAGCTCAGCCCTTCCTTCCTTCCTTTCTTCCTTCTTTTCTTCCTTCCTTTCTTTCTTCCTACCTTTCTTCCTTCCTTCCTTTCTTCCTTCCTACCTTCCTTCCTTACATCCGTCCATCCATCCGTCCATCCGTCCGTAGGAGTAAATAGGTTCAGTTTTTAGTTCCATAAATGTGGGTTAGAATATTTAATCTTGTGCTGATTTTCAAATCATCATCGAAATGGCCAGGTACTTCCAAAAACTTTTCTTTATGTTTCTCAAATATTAGAAGTGAAAATAGTTAGCAGAATTTCTCCTCCTAGACATTTGTGATCACAGATATTGGACACTGTGATAAACAGTCAGGATTCACCTTAGCCCTCCACTAAGGGATGGGACTAGGACCTGCATTCCAGGGAAATCTYCCAGTGAGGGTGTCTGCCACCCCTTCCCACCAAACTCTTCTCCATACTGGGCATTTGGATTACCAAATGTACAGAGGTACAAACATAGCCTTGTTACCTGACTCATGGTGCAGGCCCTTCATGGGAGCTTTGCTTGCATTTTTGCAAGCTGTGCGCAACGCAAGACCCAATAGGTTGACARAGGTCTAGACCATTTCCATTAAATAATGACTAGCAAGTCTTCACACTTCTCCCAACTCTTAATGGCACAGCTGCAGCAGAAAATGTAGRTCACTTCATAGACTGTTCTTAGAAAGCTGACACGTGTATAACCAGTCAAATTCTAGAAATTCTTTCCCCTTGATGGGGCAGCCCCCTCTGACACGTGATTTTATTCTTGGCCTACTGGTCAGACCGTGAAGTCTGGGTATTTGTATATGAACATTACAAAATGCGAGTTCCAAATGTTTCCACTGCAAATTCAGGGTATCCTATATTCTTAGTCAATGCTTAAAAATAAAACACTCCATGAACCAACACATACATTTGATTCAGTCTATAAGAAAAGATACTCCAGCTTTCCACTCCTTGCTGTGTTGCAATGAAGTGGTCCCCTGGTCCTTAGCCAAACTGCACCTTTATGATGTCCGAGAATTGATTTGCTTTAAGTTCTACATTTCCCTCGTTAAACAGTACCAAAAAGGYAAGTCAATCCCACAAGACCACACACGTTGGCATTCAGACCATATATATACTGTGCACAGCTGGCACGATCACATAAATTAATGTTTGCTTCCATCTAGTGGGTGGAAGGAGAAAATACGTTTAGGTGGAACATTRTGCAAATTGATTTTGTAGTCAGTTATGGGTAGTATTGAGAAGATTTTTCATTCTTCAAGTAGTATGTTTTCATTTCTGGTAAAGGTTCTTCATGATGTGCCTATTGTATAGAGTGTGATGCTTTCACTTAACCTTGAAGCTACAAGTTCATCTGAGCCTCTTTTTTTTTTTATTGATTCATCATGGCTGACACTATTGGAAGAAAGCCAAAGATTAAGAAAGGGCCAATATATGGGATAATATGACTAAGTGTCATATTATGTGTCATATTATGTGTCAGTATGTGCTGGAGGACCAGACTCCATAAGGGAGAGGTCTGAAGGAAGCCTATGGTATTACTAAATGGATATAAAAGGAAAGTATAATACCTGGACCATTGGCAGTGGAGCAATAAGATGTAGACTTTGTTTTCTCTTTGGGTTTCCTATCACACTTCCCTGTGACACTGAGTTATATTTSAGCGGATCAGAATATGGGACTGGAAGAGTCTCTGTGTTGTCAAGAACCACTCCCTTCATCAAGGAATAGACAATAGTCCAGAGGATTCAACAAAGCAGCCACTTGATAATTTGATAATACTCACTGAAAACTGAGCACATCACCTTACAATCTTCTTTGGGTGAGGTAATGGAAACCCCAGATTCAAAGCTGTAAGACACCTTACGAAGAGAGATGAAGTGATCAGCAAGAGSCAACAGGATCCCACATCTTTAGAAGAATATGTTAGATATAGTTCTTACAGGACCCTTGGAAATGCTCCATGGCACATATATCATAAGAGGAAATTCTTGTATCTAGAAAAATGCAAGAATTGTGCTTGGACTTTGAAGAAAAGACTCACAGATTGATGAATATCTGGGGAACAGAGAGGTTAGGAGAGGCTYTTCCGTGTACCCGAAAATATGAATTTGATATTAAAACCACCTGATGTTAGTGCCTGACTCCAAGGTATTTAAAATATATTCACTTTTCTCTCAAAACCAATGTGGACATAAAGTGTGGGCTAGTGTGGACATAAACCCAAAAAAGATATTTAGAGTGATTTAGCTCACCATAAATGGGCTGACATGAAGTTGACATTTRGATGCAGGACCTACATCTTGAGCATTCAGGAGCATCATATGACAAGATGTGCCAAATGCCACTGAAAAACATTGTTCAAGAATCTGGATTTTTTCCTACAAGCCAAACTTAGCTATTTTAAACTGCAAGTTAATCTCTATCTCACATGAAAAATGCAACTGAGTAATACAAAGAAGAGTCTTGGCCTGTAGCTCACCGATAATGACTTTGTCATGTGTATAGGAACAAGTAGTCAATAAGTACGCAGAATTATTAAAGCTAAATAAGGGAACRTACACGCTCTCCTCATAATTGGGATGCAGAATAAACAGAGACAAAAATAGTCCATCATTTGAGAAGAAATGTCCTGTGCCAAAGTAAAGAACAGAGAATACATGTGATACTCTCAGCGACTATGGATATCTCATAAACTACTTTTTTTATTTATTTATTGATTTTGTTTAAAAAACAGAACCTTTCAAAGGGGAAATTTTTACCATCATCCATACATTTGATTCTTTCAGTGCCATGTAGAGAATGCCAATAACTCAGGAGTCATATCACTTGATGTAACAGAATGCAAACAAACTTTCTGCATGAGTATGTATTTAAAAAAATATGTCTCAGAAATGCAATAATAAGTCCAAAGCACCAAATAGCAACAGCAAGGCAGGTTACTTTAACAAATACATAAAATCACACACACACACACACAAAACCTTACTGCAAAATTTTCTGCCTTGATATGTTTTCACACATCTTCAGAGCTGTTGAACTTCTCTATTTTGATTCTTGTTCGCCTCAGTAGAAGTAACATTTTCTATTCCAGATTTTGTGAAAAGATTCCTAATTGTTTCTCAAGTGTGATGAAAAGAAGTAAGAGCTCCATTTATCCTTTATAATTTTAATCATCAAAAATGTACAAAGCAGTACATTTTTTGGTACTTGGTTTCCGTAACAGTCAATGCAGTGAGAGAGAGGCATCTTATTCCAGCTATTTGGGACACCTCTGCCAGGACAGGATGATTCACAATCTGGAAGTATCTATTACTGTCCACTAATTCTAAAAGGAGACTAGACATTTTGTTTACAGTTAGGTGAGATGAAGTCCACCTCCTATCTCCTCAGCCTTGACAGAGAGTGTGAGGCTTGGGCATTTTGCCATAGTCGTTTCCAGAAAGCTGTCTGCTTTTTGTACCAGGACTTCAAGTTTTCTGGAAAAGGTCCTGTGCACCAGGTCTTATTAATTTGAGCACAGCATCATGAAAGCCTCAATGACATTCCTTTCAGGTTTCTATCAGGTGCTTACAAAAGATGGAGACTAATGTTCTCCACTGTTTCTTGGTGCTAATATCTGTAGGATCCTTCTACAATCAATAGCTTCTTCTGACAGTGGCTTACAGGGACAAAACCCAATCTTTGTATGAATTGCTCTCTAGAAGAATGTATCATACCTTTAAGTAAGTGCAAAGAGTCAAGTGTAACATTATTTTCGCTGGACTAAAATTAGCTTTCCCATTATTATCAAAGGAGGAAAATACTTGGAAGGTAGAACATGTTGGCATAATATACCTACCAGTTTCCCACAGCAGACTGGTGTTTCCAGTCTCTTGCCTTCAAATAACAGCTTGTTTGCCAGAGACTGAGATTCTTTAGTCCATTAAAACCACTGGGACTACYATGGTGTGACCCATCAGTCACCTGATGGCTGTGAGAAACAGAGTGATTTMATGTCCACTTTGGGACTTTAGAAAAAGACCACCTACAGGTGTCAACTGTTACAGATTCCTCACATCCCAGGGTCTCATTCTCTCCTKTAGCATTTTTTGAGGCTTGAATAATTGTTTTCTTGGCTCCTTTCCTGCAGGGCCTTAATAAGAAGGCTGCATGTGTTTCGATCAGATGAGCCTTTTCAAAATTCTCTTGCTCAAAAGCCACTGCTCYCCTCCCACACCTTTCTATACCTGTAGCAAAAATAAATAGTGATGTCTAGTTTTATTTCAGTCACTGTGGGGTATCTTGCCTGGCTTCCAGATGCTGCTCCAGAAAGCAGTGGGCCACATGTGGGTTAGCTGATTTGTTCTCCAGGCTACATTGCCCATATTGACTGCAGGTGGAACCCATTGCCTAAACACAGATGCCGTATATCATTTGAGATACCCAAGCATATCCAAGACATTTATACAGACCTGACCGTAGCTCATGACTAATATGAGACCCATGCCCTAGTGAACATGCAGCTGCTGTCTGGGAGAGGTAGCTGAGACCATTCCAAATGTGACAAAGTACTTCTGCACTGAGAGCTGAGTCAAACTAATCAATATAATCAATGGAGCCACATGACAAATGATGGCAAATCTACCCCCYGTTCTCCATGTGTTTTTTACTTTTCTCCTTTTGTCTTGAAAATGTGTAGYTTGTTTCCCATTTGAGCTTGTCTGTCTTCATTTTTCCTTTTTCTTTTTTTAGTTTAGACTAAAGAACACATCATTACCCAAAACTGTGTGCCTGTAAAGCTGTGTGAGTAGTATAATCAATCCAGCTATCCAACTCTCATAAACTAACTAGATTAGGTTCTAAGTGAATAAATCATTTTTTGTAGTTCTGATGTATGTCTTCATAACCCTTAGACACCCTGAGGCTTTGACAATACTGTGAAAAAATGCTTCACACTGAGGATAATGAAATATCTCACTGCAAAGAGCTGAGGGTAAAAGATACTTTTTTTTTTTTTTTTTTTTTTTTCCTACTAGGAAATAGTGAAACTGTGCAATGGAAACAGCTTTCACTTTCTGCTATTCTGTTCTCTCTATTTTTGCTTATGATGAGCTGGAGAACAGGAGAATGTACTTTGGAAGACAGGAAAAGGAAATGGTCTTCCAAGGTCAGAGAGTACAACGTCCAAGACATGCCCAAGAACTAAGGAGAGATGCCTGAGGAAGGAGCCTGGGGCAGGAAGGAAGTCTCAAGATGTGACTGATATCTCTGAGTCAGGAGASATAGCCGGCACGCAAAAGTAGCTACTCAGAGCAAGAAGAGAGGGTTTTAGACATTCATATATACATATATATACACATGAAAACAGCTCTTGCTTAGGGGGAATTTAGGGCTGTCTTGCACTGGGCACAGGAGTAGAAATGCAGAAGAACCATCGTCATCACCAGTTGTGAGGACCTCCACCAGGACTTTGGTCTCCACTAGGTCATACCCGGTTCTTGGGTTAGGAGGTGCTTGAGGCCATTTCCATGCAGAATAAAGGAATATTCCACGCTTTAYGAGCCCTATGATGCCTCTTCCATTTTGCTGCTTGCACCCCAAATAAAGTCCTCTAACCAACAGAAATGTCTGTTCATAAAAATACCTAAAATGCATGCCACRCAGCTAGAACACACAGGTGGAACATAGCATTCACCCTCAAAGAGCACTAATCTAAATCTCACAGCCCACGCTTCCTTATGTTCATGCTATTGCCTCCTTTTTCTTCTCTCTAACCTGAGCTGCAGCATATCAGCAGAAGCCTGGCGTGTGCTGGCCATCAGCGATGAAACAATCAAAAACGCATTTATCCTTCATTTATTTATTTATTTACTTTTACTGAGCTAGTAATAAGAGCATTAAGCTCTCCAGTTTCAAAGAAGTCCTTTTGTGTAGCAACCTGCCAGGCCCGCAGAAATAATCGCTAGTGTTAAACGAACAGATGTCAGCCATAATATATCTAGCAGTCCAGATGCAACAAATTCCATAACATTCTTGTTTCATTTTATAAGGCCACAAAAGCCCTCTATAAAATCAACCTTTATTTTTCCATGCTGAAGCTGAATAGTACATAAATAGCTTGGGACATATCAAAAGACACAGGGAATATGGGATTTCTTTCCCTTTATAAAAATAAAATGCTGCTTTGTCCCATTATGGATTTTTAAATGGTCCCCAGAAGAGAACTCGAGATAACGTCCTGCCATGACTCCAAGATGAGTCTCTCTGCCAAAAGGTTGCTTGGCGAGGGAGTCATGACATACTGACATGTTGTGGGAGATATCCAGGCACGAATTCCAGTGCTAACCCCAGGTGAATGACATAAACCTAGGCCTGATTAGGCCGCACTGCCCAGATAGGCAATAGAGAAGAGGAATTTGCTTCTTCAGTTATAAAGTCCTGGTGAAATATCCTCAAAGAGGTTCCTGTCATGCCTCTGTTCTATAGCCGTGTCTGTGTGGGAAGCTTATTTTCCTCTGGAGTGGAAAAATATGAGCTATTGAAAGTAAAAATTCAATCACAAATCAAGATAGAAAGCTAAAATTATAGCAAAAGAGTGCATGCTAAAAATTTAGAGAAAGCAATCCAGTTTATGTCATAAAACATAAGAATGACCATTCTGAGTCTCACCAAATGCCTGTAGTCCATGGTCTTATTTCCAGCAGTGGCAATAGCAGATGGTTTAGGGAATAGTATAAAGAACCAGACGCACATGGTGTGATACTTCTCCCAGGACACCCCTTCCTTACACACATGGGCAAGTGCACAGAGAGCTTCTGTGAATTCATTGCTGAGGGAGATCCATGAGCCAACACTAGTAGCTGTATCTGTGCATTTAAAGGTCCTTGAAGAATTTTACTTCCCCAAATGTATCTAACAGCTTTTGAATCCATGGATTTTTTTTTTTGTTGCTTTTGTCACATTTGTATTTTGTACCAGTTTCAGCTACCTTTTAATCTCTCAGCATTTTCCTGCTATTGTTTCCAATCACTTTTAGCTTTTCCTAACTTGAAGAGTTCTTCTACCACTGGAAAAGTTCTTCAACTTGTTCCTTATCTCCTCATCTACCTCCTGTCCTACCACAGACCTTTTGATGATCACTAGTTATCCCCCTCCAGTGTCAAAACTCATCCTTTACTCTTAACCTTTTTTTCCTATCTGTTGCCCAGAAATTATTCATTTTAAGTATTTCATTTTGATGATTGCCTTTTCATGGTTATTACTTGCTGTAAACACATAAACTGAAATTTASTTTCAAAGCAAAAATATGTATTTACCTTCTTCTCCTCGGTTGTTTGAGATGTGATGGCTTGSACATCTGTGGGACACATCTAGCACATCTCCTGTGGGATAGTTTTATCTGCTCTGTTAAAAGGAGTGATGCTGAAGAGCCACTTCTTTTGGAAATTATATAGCTGCAGCTGCAGCAGATTTTCAGCATTGCCACATGGCTCAGGCATGAGCTGAGATGGATTCGGAGAGACAGGAGGTAAGACGTTAGCCACGTCTCAAGTATGCTGCCAAAATGGATTGAAGAAATTGGGCGGAGAGGAACTTTAGAGGAAGATACTATCTGCACATTGCAATAACCAAATACTTATATTAAGAGGGCTGCAATGCTGAGACACAGTTAATGACAGCTCCAATGGAGCCAGAGCCCTGTCGGAGACGTGTCATTTGTTTTCCCGAGATATCTGGGCAGCTGACATGTAGCACAAGCTGTACAGGCCTCCAGCTTTCACTGCTCTGGCCTTTCTAGTGCCTTATCACGAAGTGCGTGTGAGCTCGGGAGCCGATTTCCCGAAACGCATGGCAAGCTGCCATGCACCTGAGCATGGAACGGCTCTGACCACTTCACGASCATTTCAGTTACTAGAAGGCAGAGAAAAATATCTCTAGAAGGTGTTTTATCAGAGAAATGAGAGAGGCGGGTGAAAGGGGAGAGGGGATAGTACTGGAGGAGAAAAGGATAGAAAGAGAGTAATAGAGGGAGATAGAAATGGACGGAAATAGAAAAAAAAAAAAAAAAAGACAGGGAGGGATTGAAATTATAAAAATACATAATCTTACCTTGCACATTTCAATTCAAGACGTTATAAAAAGGGATATATTAGGAATTTTTAGGCTAAAAATAGATTTAAAGCAGTATTTTAACATGCCCTTTTCCTTCAYGCATTGCAAGTGGAGTRCATGGAAAGACTGACTGATATAACRTATTTATAGTTTGTACCAGTTTATTTTTGACATTCTCACAGCATT
This sequence comes from Eudromia elegans, assembly GCA_003342815.1. Classification (NCBI taxonomy): domain Eukaryota; kingdom Metazoa; phylum Chordata; class Aves; order Tinamiformes; family Tinamidae; genus Eudromia; species Eudromia elegans. Next base: position 912,420 of record PTEX01000170.1, on the reverse strand, counting down.
TAGAAGTTTTGTTTGTGCCCAGACTGCCAACCATTGTACAGACACTTAGCAAAAAAAGAATTYTTGCTCCAAAGACATTAGTCAAAATGTGTCATTCACCCTCATTTCCTCACCCTGTCAGCTTCAACATCTGATTCTAACACTGSCCAACACCAGTTCCTTTAGATAGTAGGAAAGAACTAGCAGGTTATGGGATAACCCATCTCCAAGGAAACATTTTTTTCTGTTTCACCATAATTTTTGCTTGGCATTAATTTTCAAGATTAAGAATTTAGTATTTTTCTCCAAAAATGCAGACTTTTTAATTTATTTTTAAGGATCACTCAGGATAATTTTATTGCCAAGATGATTTTCCTAGTCTCCATCTCAGTCCTGTTGGGCTCCTGGTCTGGATRCTCCTCTTCAGCAATGGGTTTCCAGAGGCAGCAATAAAAGGTGAGTTAAGATTTGCTCTCTGWTTGCTTTTGGTGCAAACCGACCTCAGATTCCAAAACTACCATCTTGCCTTTGCATTACAGGACATGGAGAAAAGAAAGGCCCAAATGTACTTTCTTTGCCCTCTCCATATGTCTCTTCTCTGCAGAAATCAAACCACCTTCAGAAGAATAAAGACAACTGGGATTTCTCTTTTTCTATGTTCTTAATAAAAAGAAAATCTTTTAAATGTTTGGATACCTGGTAGTGTGAAGGGTGGAGCTTTGCCAGAAAAACAGATTTGCCAGGAAAACCTTTGCCAAGGGGTTTGATCATTTCAAAAGTGGTTGAATTTTCATTTCAGATGAAAAGCCCCAGACATTGAGGGAAAGTGTGGAGGGATCAGCTACAGGGAAGCCTGCCAGAGACCCAAGAATTATCATTCACAGGCTTTCTGGCTCTCTTCAGGAGATTGGAGCCCACACCTTGGAGCTCTACTGGTTTAAATGCACAAGGTATATGCAAGGAGCCTGGAGACTTGGGTGCTTGGACACATGGGGCTTGCAGGAGTATGGGGGTCGGTCATAAGAGATTATTTTGACACAGTTTACATACCATAAATCCTATTGTTTTTTATTTCTTTCCTTATTTCAGGTTCCCTCCAAATTTTCCTTATTGCCTGCTGAAGATCTCCAAATGTCCAAATGTCTTCTTAAGAGTTCACATTATATTTAAAATTGCTCTTCCTATGTTTCTGCTTATATAYATACATGTATTTGTGTGCATGTGTAAAACTTTCTCAAAAAACACTAACAACATACAGATCAGCCTCCAGTAACTGCTCAGTAGGTAATATCTTATTAATGCTAGAAAAATCTAATTTCCCACTGGACCCACTATGTAAGTGAGCAATGATCTACTGTTTAGTATCCAAAGGTTCAATGTCGTTTTGGTGAAAATTTACCTTAAAGACAATAACCTTTGCAAGTGTAGGTTGTGTACCATGATTAGGAGATGTTTCTAGTCAGGATTTGAGATGAAAGTACTATTTTCATGCATTTCTCCAAAGCATAAGGGCTCTGATCTGAAGCACTGATMTGAGTTCTAAAACCAGCAGAAGGCTTGGGCCTCTCTCATTTGGGTTACCATGATTTCTGTGAAAGAGTCAGAGGCTAAAAAGCAGAATTAATTGCGGGTGCAAGAAGTAAAATAGCAGATCTGCTTCCCTGAGACAGGGTGATTCTTGCTTATGTCTCTTTATTTCTACAGCTTTTTTATTGCAGGTTGTGCAGTGGTCCATGTTCAAATATAATTTCTGGAACAAGGTCCCTGGAAGCTTGCATCCTTGGAGGTTTTGACAAGGTCAAGCTACTAAGCAATTTGGTCAAAGACAGTTACCAATGAGACCTCAGCTTTGAAGAAATATAATTGTTACTGAGCTCTCTGTCCCTGGCACATAGSAGAAATATGCAGTTGGCCAGAGCTGACTTTGATTTCATTGAGATGCCACAGATGACTTTGTTTCAGTTAATCCTCTTAAATTTACATGCTCAGGGTCTCAGTCCAGAAAAGATGTTACCTGTGGATGAAGGGGACAGTCTATATCCAGAGGATATAGATATATCCAGAGGAATCCCTAAAAGCAGGATTTAAACCCACATGTATTGTCAAGTGATTAAGTTCAGCAAGTCTCTTGCCAATGTTCTGCTTGAGCTTCTGGGTCGCAATTTCTGTGTTTTCCTGGCCAAATGTGGTCATTTCATAGGAGCTTCCCACACCAAGCTTTCCTTAGACCTGGCAGCTAGCAGAGCTTTAGGTGCAGGTTTTTTTCCCCTTACATAGAACTGAAGAATTATGACCTCCAAGTGCTCATATATTCCCATTGACTCCAAAAGGTCCTGGAATGGTTAGCCCAGGGGGACACTCCTATAGATATTCACTGGTAGGTGAATTGAATCTCATCCRTAATTTCTGCCTCAAGTGAGGGTAGAGTGCCTTAGTGGGTTTGATTTTATTTTATTTTTAGTGCTATTCCTTGCTATTCCATCTATTGTAAATACTTTAAAAAAAACATCATTTGAAATTAAACAAAATAAATCCATCAAGCAAAATATTTTAAGGTCAGGAAAGGCTTTACACATGGGTCTTCAAGTTTGGTCTAAGATGATAATTATTAAAAAGTTCTACGAAATGAGGTTTTCTCATGAACAAATGCACCAGATATGTTAACCTGAACTGAAGTTCCTTTCCACCAGCAAAATTTGCCTTTGATCCACAAGCTAATATGTAATGGAAAAGGAGAGGCATGGAAAGAAAATAAGGATAAGGACAAACTTTAGTAAAAAGAGCAAGGAGAACAGGTGAGTCTGTGTTAGCAGAGCTCTTAGAGCTGTCCATGCTTAATCTGTTCTTCCTGTTAGGGWATAGGAAGGTTGAATCATAGATACTATATCAGAAAATACATTTTATGGATATGATTGCTTCTAAATGTGATGAATAACATCCTTGATGAGTGGAAATGAGCCAAAGTGTCATGACGTTGGTGAGATTCATCTTATTTCCMCTCTCTAAGGGTCTGATTTCCATGCCAGCCAAAGTCTCTTTTGGTGTTTACCTTTTTTCTAAGAGACAGTATGCTTTTTCACAGTTTATTTTCAGCCAGGGTGTCACCCACACTCAGAAGAAGTGTCTTGCCAGCAGGCCTCAGGTGTGCTCCTGTGAAAGCAGGACCATAAAAAATGGTAGCGAGCTATCCGAAGACAGCTCCAAGCCTAAYACTTATATCTCACCAGCTGCTGTGGTGCATCTATTTTCTGTTTAGGCTTGCACAAGCRTGTTTTTTAAAGTTGGCCTTTTATAAAAGTTGGAATATTTTGTCATTTCCCTCAGTGCAGATGTACAGGAGTGAAGAGGTCTGTTGAGCCAGGAAATGGTGCTCAGCTAAAAAAATGAGAATTTTCTTCATATTAAAGGGTCAGATTAAGATAACTTACACTTGTGCTTCAAGTCCTCACTGAGAGAGACTTCCAACTTTTCCAATGAATGTTTTGCAAAGACAAACCTACTGGGCATCAGGATTGGAGAGATCCCTAAGGAAAAAGAAGTGGAGGTCTGAGAACTCCCTCTCCCAGTGAAACTTAAGCTTTTTGATTGGGTATCACAGGGTTGACTTCATCGGRCTTGCCTTCTTGTAATATGAGAGATGACATCTTTACCAACTTCTGTAGCGAGTGTACTGGATGCAGTGGTAGCCATTAACAAGAATACAGATTGCCAACACTTGAGCTAAGAGACAGAAATTTTTAATTGATAGCTCCTTAGTCACCCAAAGGGGCACCCAATTGGTGCATTGAGTTCTCCCCTCCTTTTATTCCTTGACCTGCTAGCACATGGGAAACCTGACTTTTTGCAAGGAAAGGAACCATATTCAGAAAAGAGTGTTTGAGTAAACAGTGTATTTCATCACCAACTTGAAAGCAGAGGTGGAAAAGAACTCCTRGTAAAGATCAGTGATCTCCTTTTCAGCTTTCCATCTTTTATTTCTAGAGAATGCTTTTTAGCATTCTTTTCTCTAAAGCAGGTGGCTATGGATTGTCTACCACCTTTTCCCCTGGAACTTAAGATCATCACTGTCTCAAGGCACAAATTGGTTCCTGCACTCACTACCCTGAAGCTTCCCCCATAGCAAGAGACCTGCAGACAGTGCAATAACAAACATTACAACAGGAAAGATATTATATTATTCTATTATCCTAAGATGAGCTCAAATTTTCACCAGGTAAGCAGTCACCACAAACATGTGGTGACCTTGTGGTATAGGTTTGGGGTGAGGTATTCTTAGATTCGTAAGCTTGCTTCTCCTGAGATTGTTTTAGCTCTTCATCTTACCTTATAAAATAAGTTAACTCTACACAGCTACAGGTAAGAAGGGCTTCCATATGAGATCGTTCATATCATAAGCAGGATTCATTTGTGCTTACAGTTTAACTTGCACTGTCATGTAACTCTAAGCATTTCTTCTCCTGTTATATTCTGTATCATACTTTCTGCTCCCTTACCATACCCCTGTGTTTGTGGAGGTGAACTGCAAGCCCTGAGCTGATATTCCACATTAGTGTTTCCTTTTTATGGCCAGGTCCAACCAGATCACATATTTCAGCAACAGCCTGTCCTTGCCAATGGGTTCACGGCATGCCCTGGTTACTGTAGCAGGTCTACTTCGTGCTAACATTTCAAATCAGATTAAACTGGAAACTAAGCAAATTTCCATTGACCTAGACACTCTCCTATAGAAGGGAAATGCTCTTAGGAGAAGCAGTCAGCAATAACAGTTTTGTCTGCTGAAGTTGCCAGATGCTGCTCTTGGGTCTGAGGGACCTAATCACCTTCAACCCTGTAGAATCAGAATTTTTTTAGCTCTAAGAAGGCGTCTTTCCTAATCAGGCAACACTGAAGCAGAATGAATTTCTTGCTGACACGTATCAATAGCTTCTGCCAAATTATRCATGATTTAAGGCAACTAATGCACTATGTGATGATAGCTGAAGACAGACATATCCCAAAAGATATATTACTTGCCACCTGCCTGGAAAAGAAGCACAAATATTATTGCATAAAATTTGGGTCAGCTTTGCACTTCTAAAATTATGACATATGAGTTTTGGTTGAGTTATTAAGATACTTTCCGTAAGAGGCTGTTCTCATTTTGTCGCATTGCCCGTTAGAAAAAGAATCTAAGTTCTTACCCTAGAAGTGACCTGTCTAGAAAATAAATGAATTCATAATAAGCTAATAGCAGCAGCAACAGCAAGAATAATGCTAAAAGTTTAATGAAAAAGTCTTTGTTTTTATATTAATTTAAACAAWCTGGAAAAAGGAAATCTTTCTATTTTCTTTGCAGTACTTGAGAATTTTAATTAAAAAAAATCAAAATTTGAAATTGGAATTTCTCGGGAAGCATAGTGAAGTGCAACTTGCATCATGATGACAGAGAGAAAAGGTGATTCACAGTAATGGGTCAGTGTCTGTAAAAAGCAAAACCAAACTAAAACTAAAACTAAATAAATAAATAAATAAAATCTAAAATATTTCTGATCTGTCCTGTCCTCCAAAAAAGCAGCAATATTCCTGATTAAAAGAAATGATTGAAATGGCATRCAAGTCCACTCTTCAGAAAAATACTAGTCACCACAGAGYCAGCTGCTTAATTAAGGCTTTCTTACATATCACCATATATCATGAGAGATTTTACTCTACATTACCTTTAGTAGAGCCAGTTGACAAGTAACAAATCTTTTAGTTTTGTTAATATCTCTCAAAACCTGAGAGGAAAAAGGTTTTGGTTGATCCAAATGTGTTTTACTTTAACAAGCTAAAAAGCTTAAATAAATATACAAACAAACAAACCAAAAAAAMCTGGAGGGCAGCTAGTCCTCGGTCTCAACAGGCCAGGYAATATGTCTTTTTTCACAGTATCCCACTGCAAAGTTCAAGAAACACCCACAGAGAAGTCCTTAGCATCACCTCAGCTTTGTGACTTGCTTTTYCCTAAGGAAAAGTGCAAAGAGGAAAGAAATGAGGGAGGCAAAGAACCTCAGTTTCACATACAAAACAGCCAGTGAATACCAGCAACTCTCTAGATGTCACTTTGCAACGGAAAACAGAGGGCACCTTAGTCGCTTCTACAGCACTAATTTCAACACAGACTCAGCAGCTTAAAAATTATTCAGTAGACATCCATAAATAAATAAATAAATAAATAAATAAATAAATAAATAAATAGGGAAATAAAGATGAGAGGCTTACATAGGAACATGTCCAATTTAACTTCAAAGAGCCAAGCAAGGAGGCCAGTGGCAAATATTGGGCATTCGGCTCCGTTTTGGTTGCAAATGCAGGTTATATCTTGGCACAGTCTTTCGAAAACAGGTGTAAGCAAGCTCAGTCCTACCTCCAGACCTTGCACAGACAGTCTTTGCAGTCAYTTTACCAGTGTTGAAAGTTTTATTAAGTATTAGCCTGAGTACAGATCCCGTGGATAGAGTTGAGTTTATGGCCAGTTGGTTTGGAACATGGACAGAGGAATTGTGTGTTTTGACTGGGCAGACAACCCTGTGGGAATTCAGGATGGCTCCAAGAAGAGCATTTATGAGCCATAGAAATATGCAAAAACTGAGAACTAGCAAATCAGGACTCTTAAGTTCTGTTACTGACTCGGCCAGTGACTCATAKTATGACCTTGGCCAGCTCACCGAATCTTGGTGTGCTGGCATAACTAACGAGGAAGAAGTCTTTTCACAAATGTCTTATCCTGTGAAGAAGCATTATTCTCCAGGGCCCCTGTGGCTGTCAGGCAAAGTCTTTGCCCATTGAGAGTATGGAGCAATGGCCAATCTGGTTTTTGCAACTGCAGTAGCTCTTGAGTCACACTGGGACTACAAATGRTTTATAGAATGGACCAACCCATGTTTTGGGAAGTTGACTTCCAACAGGAATGGATGGAGCAAATAGCACCAGCTGCAGTCGAGGGATTGAGGGATTGACATGGACCAAGACACTTTTCTGGTGTTTAACTATCCACCACTTTTGACATCAYTGGGGTTATGTCAGCCTGTAAGGTACAGAGCATAGGCAGAAGTAGGAAGACAAATAGGACCACACAATAGAGCCCTGCTTAAATTCTTCTGGTGTCATTGAAAGCAGGTGATCTTCTTCAGCAGAGCATGGGAATGCCAAAGTGGTGAATAAAACTTGAAAAGTTGAAAGGATCCTGGCAGACAGAAAGGCAGTAAGCAAAAATTGCCTCTCCTTCAATGTATCTCAAACCGCAAAGCAGGGAACAGGGAGCAGGACCCGAATTGTGTCAAGAGATATTTTGGACCAAAGCCCCAAATACAAGCACCCACTTTGGATGATGACAGAGCTGAARCAGAGTTTAACCCAATCTAGTAGCTAAGACATACAAAGTCTGCAGCTAAAGGACTAGGTTGGAAACATTTTTTTATGTRTGTGTGTATGTGCATGTGTCATAAGAATTTTGCTSTGAATGATACTCATTTTGCAGGTGCTTCAGTCTGAGAAGCGATATATATTGAATGCTCCCTGCCCCGTGCACTCCTCCCCTTCTGAGCATCTTCTGACCATGGTCTCTGGTCTTGTTTTGTCTAGACAATACAATCTCATTATGTCTGCTAATTCCTGACCCTTGCTCAAATCAAACTGGATGAGATTACATGCCAGATAAGGCAGAAAATTCCATCAGAGCCCAATGACATGATCTTATCAAATGATGACTTTAATTCATATATCTGCTAATTAGAGAAGCATTTTATGAGGAATCCAATGAAGGCAAATTCCATTCATTTCTTCCCTCTCTGCTCATTTCCCACCTGCCTAACATTCAGGATTTTCAYCAGGGAGATAGTTAAGGGCAAAAACAGCCTATCAAATGCACGCACCCTCTTCTACAAGGCCCTTCTTCCCTTCCTTCCTTTGTGTCTCTCCAAGTGGCTTAAAATTGTCCCAGCTTCTTGTTAATTTCACTTTCTGTGAACCTGCATTGAAAAAWATATATATATAAATAGGAAATTGTTTGCATTTAAATGCAACCAGCTTCAAGAGGGAGCATAACAAGTGTTGTAAACTAAGGAGAGTGTAGCAATGAAGTTGGCAAGGCTTTTTCAGCTCTCCTCCAATGAGTCAAAAAGCACCCTGTGCTGTCTGTATAGACAAATCTGATCATTGTCACATTACAGGAGCCAGTCTCATCTCTGCTTGAGGAGTCTTTTCCAGTACACCACCTCACGCACACCCAGGATGAAAYAGGACCACATCCAGTCCCAAGGGTTAGCTTATATTGCTGTTGAAGGTGATAATCAAGCTCGACTTTTCCTTTGTTCCACTCACTGTGAATCAGTTTTAGTGGTGCAGAAGTAAACACCTGCTGGAAGGCCAGAGGTTAAGACCAACTGTCCTGGCTGCCGCTCAAACTGGAAGCAAAGCAGGCTGCAAAGTCTCAAGCGAGCTCGAAACCATCTGCTCTGAAAGGATTGTGAAGGATCAGAGGAGCACAAGAAGTGTTTGGAGAGGGTTTGGCTTTAGGTACTACGATTTGAGAGCTGTTAAGGCTCGATGTCTTCAATAATTAAGACGATATGCTTTAATTGCCTATTCCTGGTGACTGAGGAAGATTTTGGGTTGGGTTGGGTTCTTTGAGGGAGTTGCATTTCTWCTTAGCATTGATGAGTAATGACAGGTCTAGTTATGGGCATGAGGAGAGCATTCTCCTCTATTCAGAGATTGTAAGSGGTTTTCAAAAAGTTCAGTTTTTAATGTACTGCTGCATGTTCACCTTCCAAARATCCGGACTCTAGGAGTGGTCTCAGCACCCATGTCTGTGTAGACAAAGGTTCACATTGACTAGACTGCTCCTAGACATTGTCCAGACACACCTCAGGGGATAGCATACATTGGAAGCAATGTCCATACATTGCATACATTGGAAGCAATTGGAAGCAAGGCTACACCCAGCACTAAAGCCAGAAAGCTTTGTGTCCTCAAGTACGCTCTTTTGCCCTCATGTCACACCCTATAGAAAGCAAAACATTTTTTCAATTGCATGCAATGAAAACGCTGCTGCTGGACTTCAGCAAAGCCCTCATATTACATCAGAAATTTTGAACCAYCAAAACTCTTGCAGAACAATCAGAAAGTCTTAAATTCATAGAATCATARAATCATAGAATCAYAGAAYRCTTAAGRTTGGAAGGGACCTCTAGAGGTCATCTGTTCCAACCCCCCTGCACAYGCAGRGTCTCCTAGAGCATGTGGTACAGGGTGGTGTCCAAGAATTCACAAGAACAATGTGAGAACCAAAGGAAATCCAGTGAAAGTGCTACAAGATGTGGGTGCATCCCATCTATGCCATATAGAGTCAGGACTGAAGAGTGCTCCCTGCAGCTGTTTGACTGGATTWGCAGAATAAACACAACCAAAGATGCAATGAAAAAAGGGAGCCACGGAATATCTTTAATCATAATGATTGGTGGGACACTCAGTGGGTGGAAGGATGGATGGGTAGATAGACCGGCACGCAGGTAAGTAAACTCAGAGTATTATTTTCTGCATATCACTTGTCACAGAGATAACTTCCGTCCTCCCACCTATTCTAAATATAGGAATGTGAAGAGATGTCAGGGTCACTCAGCTACCTGGAGGTGGGAGCAGGAGAGTGATAGTTCTGAATAACTTGCATTTCTCTGGATGCTCTGTAGAAWATAGAAACTCACCATTAATATTCTGTTGGTTCACAGATTCCTTTCCTTGTRCACACAAAAAATGTTCATCTCTTACCAGCCAGGAATTTATGGAGAAGCACTCCAGGGAGAACCCATGCAGTGCAGCACTTCAGAAACAAGCTATCCCTTTAATCTATTACAAGTCTGAGCAATGAAAAACAATGAAAATTTGAATAAATAATCACTGTGAAATTTGCAGTGTTTTGTTCTGGCTTTCTTGTTAATTTGAAAATTGAAATACTTTGCACCTAGAATTACATACGTTACTGGGGAGTAACTGTTGAGAGTACAGATAAGAGGAGGAGAGAGGGAATTCCATGAAACAAGGCTTTGTCTGAACAGCTCAAAGAGATTAGAAGGGGATAGGCAAAGCACACTGATCTCTGGATGAAAGCTTCCCTCGCTGTTAACATAAAACACACTGAGTGCACAGATGTGCCCTCCAAGAGAAATGAATGAGCAATTTCACTTGGTGCCAAATGCACATTCATTTTCAGGCCTTTGAGGTCAGATTATCTTTGGCTTCCTTTTCCAGTCATCTCCTGAGCACTGTCAAGGAATGTGAGCTTTCTTCCTCTGTGACTTCACAGAATTTGCTCTCACGCAATCCTCTCCTCATGAGGCCAGATATGGCACTGATAAGGGTCACCCAGCTCCCTGTTTGGAGTGAGACCATCCTCTTCTGGCCGAGGCAAGTAGCATGTGTGCGTGTGCTTGTTTTATGGTTTATGGTTTATGGTTGCTTGTGTCTGTAGGATGCTTGCAAAGCCCTTGAAGAAGCTAAACCTGGAGCTGAAAAGGAGTCAGCAGAAAGACACCTTTCCCTGTGAGTCAGGTTCTTCTAATGGTAAATGCTGATGCACTTGGAATAGTTTTGCATAACACTGTGCAAGATACTGAGCACAACAACCAGAACTAGAGGAGCAGGAGACATGAAAATACACCATGGGTAGGGAGATGGGCACACTCATTTTACTTCTCATTGATTCAAGTGTTGGAAGGGGCTCATAATGTTCCTTCCATCATCAAAGAGATTGCAAAAAGTATACAGGCTGTTCCTTGAGGATGTCCCTATTTGTTTGACATTGTCATACTCCTGTGTGCACCTTGATGGATGGATGGAAGGAAGGAAGGAAGGAAGGAAGGAAGGAAGGAAGGAAGGAAGGAAGGAAGGAAGGAAGGAAGTCATAAATGAGCAGAAGAACCTTGCTGCTTCCTGAAACTTGTGCAGAAATGAGAGTTCCCATCCTAACTCTCTGAGGATCCCCTTCCCTGCTTGTGCTGCATTTTTGGTAACATCTTGGAATATCAAATTCAGTGGAAATCAGAGGGAAATGATTCATTGACACAAGGAAGTTCCTTTACACTGCTCTGACRTAACATTTGCAAAAATAATACTGATTGTAAGTGTCTTTTTTTAAAATCACTCAAATATTGATACTAGCTTATTTTTGGAATTATTTAGCATTTTTTATGAAACTCTTCTTAAACAAGAGATATTGCAAATAAAATATTAAAGGCCATAGAGATGACAAGCATTAAGAATGCTGTCTACTGCTGTTTATGAACACTTTGTTTAGCATTCTTGAAGGCAGTCAGTTTAGGAAGAAAGACAGTAGGTTTTGTTTTTTGAGGAYCAATTTTTAATGTGTTATGTTTTATAGATGCTTAATGTGTAATTTGATATGAACATAGAGTGTTCTTAATTTTATTTGTTTAAGGACAAGAGGCAAAAAGCACAAACTGAAACACAGGAAATTCCATTAAAACRTGAGGAAAAAAGAATTTTGCACTGTGAGGGTGATTAAACACTGGATGAACAAGTTGCTCAGAAAGCTTGTGTGTTTGTTCTATCCTTGGAGATATTCAAAGCCCCATAGAACAGTGTCTTGCTCTAGATGACCTTACTTGAGCAGAAGGTTAGACCAGATGCTGTCCAGATGATCCTGCAAGCATCAATCATCCTGTGATACCCTTTGCTTCCAGCGTTACCTGCTCACCTCCCTCATGACTGTGTCTGCAGCCATTTGCCAGACCAACAATGTAGAATGGTTTTATGACCATTCTCATGTAGGAAGGAAACTGAAGCACCACGTAGCTGAAGTGAAATGACTCATATGGTGTCAGTGGCAGAGCTCTCTCCTCTTTCTTTCTCTAGCCGTCCTTCTGTCTGAATGCCCTTGGCAGGAAAGAATAGCCAGAGTTATGTGCTCTGGTCTTCAAAAAGGCCATAGGCCAGGTCATTGGTCCCTAAGGCCAGGTGCAATGCAACTGAAGTATGATCAAGGGACATTACACTAAAGTTGAAGAGATTTCAGTCAAAGTGGGAAGGTCACAATACAGGAAGCAAAGCAGCAGAGACCTAGATAAGCATATGGAGAAGGCCAGAAAACAGGAAGGAGATGATAGAAATGGAAAGGGGTTGGAAACAACAGGGGGATAAATAGAGAGAAGACACCTGCTGAACTACCATGCCAGATAGGAAACCAGGTGACTATTCCAAAACTATTTTAGAATAGTTCCAAAACTATTTCAAGTGCTTCAAACACCGATCTTCAGCATGGTCTTGGAAGAACCACCACAGACATTGCTCATCAAACATATTGAGGTCATCTTTCAGGACTTTCAGGATTCCACTCAGCAGTCTAGGGTGAGACACAACACGAACTTCATGAAAAGAAAAGGAGATGCTGAATGCTGAACCACCTATCTCAAGTCACAAGAACCTCACCCCCCTTGGGGCTGCAGGGACCCAGAGCAGTAGTACATCCACCCAAAGGAGTAACCRGCTCCTGAGGCTGCTGCCTCTCATGACAAAGACAGTGGGAACTTGGATGGGGACTAGTTTTGATGATGAAAGCTGCCTTTTGCGGCCCCAGGGAAAGAATGCAGTTGATTTTCTCTTGGTTTCTCAGCACACGCTATCTGGTTCACCTGCATCTCCTGTGGTTTGGGCCTCAAGAGCTTGAGCTGGTTCCTTTCTCACTCCCACTCTGACTCCCCTAACCTCCCAAAAGGGAACCTATAAAAAACACCTCCCCTAGCAAACAAACCCCTGACATCAAAGGGAAGCACAGAGGGAAGCCAAGATCTCCGAGTCAAAAGCACTGACTCACATCTGCTGCRCCATGCACTCTGCCAGGAGGACCTCACCCTCGAGGTGAGCCACACACCTCCACTCGTGCATGCTCTCATAGGACCCTTGGCTAGTATACCTTGAAGTCACCCTTTTTTCATGACCACCTCTGCCCATCTGCTGCAGAAGGAGAAGAAACCAAGGCCCATGTCTCCTTGGGTATTTACTTACATTTTGCTCCATSCACCAACCAGGGATGACCAGGGAGGTACTTCAAAGCCATGTTTATTTTTTTTAATGACTGAGTGAGGGACAACCTTTGACCTCCCCACAGGTGAAACAGTAATTGTTGACAGGGCTGGAGAAAATGTCATTCTCATTGTGAACATAATCAGGCTAGAAGGAACTTGCAGTCACTGCCAGATGTTRCTGAGAAGCGTTTAGGAGATGAGACAGCATATGAAATTTTCCATCACATTTTTATTAATCTGAAAAAGGGTCTGGGTGGTGTGGGTTTATTTTTTTTCTTCTTATTTTTTTCTTTTTCCATTCTTCTTCTTTTATTTATTTATTTTTTTCCTGTGGTCTATACCAAACTGGAAAACAAGCATCAGCAACATTCCTTTCTCTTTACCTTTTTTCCCCCCTCCCCTTTCCCCCTTCTCCAATTTTAATTGGAATTTAAAGTAAATTGGGGGGTGTCTTGGGAATGCTGTGCTTGAAGGAATTTGACTTGTCCTTGCTCTGATGCTTTTCTTCCCCTTTCTCCAGGCTGCCTGTCCCCTGCATTTCTGAGAAGTTATTCACYCTTCCTGTTTGGCAAATTAAGAGTTCCCCATTGGGAGGGATGCAAAATTGAGTTCTCCCATTACAGTGCTTGCCTTGCACACATCTCCCTCAGGGATGCAATAACAGAGTTTGAAAAAAAGCCAGTGGGAACTGGAGATGGACTTCTTTAGTTATATGTGTACCAGTCTGCTGGCTAGGTCTCAGATTTTGACCTCCTGTTCGACTAGAGATCCTGAGCCCATAGGATCCCCATTGCACATGACGGAACTAGGGAACTGTAGCCACACCAAAGAGATTTGACTGGTTCTGTTCTTTGAGAACTTACCATCAGCTTGTAAACTCTCAGGTAGAAGAGCCTCAGAGGCTAGGTGATATTTCATGATGTCTGAAGGAATATTGTCCTATGGTCCACGATATCAAGAAAACCATACATTGTTGTCAGCACCATCCTTTGCTTTAAATATTGGCTCAAGCAGTAAAGAAGGGTGGTGTCATCAAGGAAAAGTTATCATGTATCATTTAACACATTGCCATGGGATTTTCAGTGCAAAGTCTAGGGACAGGTTGAAGAGCTGGATGTTGTTTTGCATGTGGTGGAGATGGTGTGATCTTTGCRGTCAGAGAGTTGGGACTTTCCTATGAGCTATATGTGTTGCCTTCTTCCTGTCTTTCTCCTCCCTGCCARATATGAGCGGCATGTACATAAAGTGTCTGTGTTCCTCATTTCACACACAGTGTGCTGGATTTCCACAGCTTCAGTGTRTAGAAGGAAGGAATTCACCAGTATGGATCAATACGACTGTGTATTGATCCAGGCAGAAGTCAGCTGCTCTGAACCTAACACATGAGGCCACACTCCGAGCTGGTGAGTGTTATATTGTCATTAAGGCTCACAATGGTAGATTGACTTACATCAACCAAATGCTTTGTATTTGAAACTAAGTTTCCTAGTTAGGATTCTGAAGTTAGATGACCCTAAATTTTCTGTCCTACCAGTTGCTCAAGTTGAAATTACTCAATGTTTTGTATATATCACTCAGTTGAAATGACACAGCAGGAGACTTGGTGATAATCAGGTTACAATGCCATCAGATGCACTTGTTGGGATGGGGTCAACCAAGGCACCGGCATCCCTGCTTGGATCTGAGACCTGGTTGTGTGGGAAATGTCCCGGCAYCTCGGTTACTATCTGCACTGGCTCTCCAACCTCCCTCCTCCCTGCTGGCTGCAACAAGCCAGCTCTGACTCAGAGGAGAGCTTGCCATTTATTGCATCACCAGAAGAGCTTTTTTCCAGCAGATAGGTGTTCCTTGGAGGACTCTGATGAAACCGCTCACTCAGACTGACCTTGCTAAGCTTAGGCCAGACAAAAAAGGCATTGTGGTGAGACACCCTGCAGCCAGCCAGGAAAGAACTGGACCAGGACAGAGGGAAATCAGGGGGCAGCCCATATATATCAGCCAGTTTTCTGCCAGTTCCCAAATCTCCTGAGTATTCCCTTTGTTGGAAAAATATTGCCRGCATTCCTCCATAGCCCAGGGGTGCTACTGTGCCTGTTCCATTAAGCAAAATTCACACCCCTATAACCTAGGATGTTTGTTTTATTGCTCAATTCCCTGAGTTACGTAGATTTGGAGAGTCGGCAGGGTCCCSAGACTCCTTTGGAGATTCCCTCTCTCCAGTTTAGCTCATAATGATGCTTTGCCATTTTGGAATTTGACGCAAAACACTCTAATGTCAACAGGTCTCAGCGGAACCTTTCGTTTGAGGATTTCAAAGGTTTCTTCAAAGAAGAATGAGTTCAGCGTAGTAATAATGCCAATAATGCACATAACAGCAAGAAGGAAAATATATATTGAACTATTTCTTCAGAGTCCCAGTCATGAACTGTTCAGGGTGCTGTACAGACAAAACAAGAACCTAAAACCATCCAAGAGGTCTTAAAACCTGGGGCTGAGATCCAGAGCTGTATTTAAGGCAACTTTATTCAGTTTCCAAATTTACAAAATAAGACTAGTAATAGGTACTAAAAAATCAAATCCAAATCCTCTAGGATCATCTGAAAATTCTGTTAATTATTATAGTTTGTTGCCTACCATTTGGACTGGACTTAGCACCTTTGGGGACTGAAGGTCAGACATGCTCTAAGTGTGGAAAATACTCTGGGTAGGGTTTTATTAGACCATTTTCTCCCTTTTTTTTCATAATTTCATTATTTTTTCCCTTCAGTTTTTGGCAAAGTCAGACTATATGAAGTCTTCAGATGAATATCTAGCCACTGTGTATGGTTTTATGTGTGTGTGATAACTTGTGTAATAACTTCACTGCAGAAGTAACTACTTTTCAGGCAAAGATGAAGTGATTCTCTGTCTGCACTACCACATTAAGCTTAACAAAGAAACTTTCTGTCTCCTACGGGAAAAGGTGTCCAATGAATGCAATTTAATCAAGTTCAATTCACACAGGGCTCCTGAAATTTCTCCCTGGCATATATCCTGGATGAAGTATGCGCTCCTTGGGGGATTTTAATTCTTAAAACATTGTAAAGACCAATCCAATGAGACACGTTTCAGGCCATGTGACACCTTCAGCTTCTACTGCAGCACCATAAAGCTAGAACTAGAGCAACCAAGCCCTTGTAAAGGTGGGTTTGTGACCCATCCCTACACAAAGTCAAAATATTTGTCCTAAGAATGTTAGAACAGGATCCTAACAAGAACAAATTTTAGCTTTTTTGCTTCTTTGAGTCAAATAGGATTCTGATGAATTCRGATGCAAACTAGTAAATTCATACCTGTAGAGGAGTAGTGAGGCAGAGAACATCTCTAATTTTAATTTTTCCTTRAGAAATATCAGTCAAGCGGGGGGCTCTGCTACATGCAATAAATAAAATAAAGAACTCTTTGTGATATTTCACATGGTTAAAATGGACTTTGGGGAAATTATCATGTTTTTAAATTAAGTTAATAGAGCAGCTAGAGAAATAGAGTTTTAGGCTAGTAGGAAGCTCCAAAGCTCTGTGGTTGCAAGAATAGAAAAAATAATTTCCACAGGTCACAAATCTTTAAGAAGGAAACAAAAAATGAAATCTTAAAACTCTGTTTTCCTCATGTTCCAAATATTTCCCATTTTCATATTTTGTGAAATTTGCTACATTACAATTATTTTCATTTACAAAAATATCTGTAAATTCTGGAAGGCAGTGCAGGACCATCWCTCCACATGAGTACGAGAAAGTGAAGACTGTTGCCTGCTAGAGCAGAGTGTGTTTGAGGTCTGCTTCTGCTTTTCCCATGTACGGAAATGGCTGAATTTAAACTGTTTAAGAAAAGAAAGGTTTATAGCCCATTCTCCATTCCTAAGCCATCCACTTTCCAGCAGCAACTATAGTCGTGTAAGATTAGTTTAGTGAGCAGAAATTAATAATCTTGTCGTAGAGACTCTTTCACTCCCAGTCAAGCACATATTCACTGTGCAATACCAGATTCCCCYWGCCAGCARCTTCATGTGTCAAATGCACCAAAAMGGGAATAGGCTTTTTRCATAGGGTTRTTTRCAAARGGAAATTAATAACCTGTGTTTTTTTCTCATAGTTTTTTCATGTCATTTTGCTCACACTTGAGGATACCCTGTGCCATCTCCCATTTCCAGCTTCACCATGACTTTTGCAGGTCCTCGGATACCTTTAACAGTGATTTTCCCTGAGAGGAACCTGCTGAGTTTATCATGGCGTCTTGCAACAGGGCTCTCAAGCATGGGCAATGCCCTCAGTCTCAGGTGTTTTTTTTTCTTTTTCTGGGATTTAACAACCRCAGGCCCCTGAATTTCCTTCAGGATGCTTCAGAACCCCTTACATTTAGGATATGGTGAAAAGTCTAAGACCTTCTTTGGACTCCAGTGGGAGAGGCATCTGGAACTGGGCTCAGGGATTTATATACCACCCAGTAGAGCTCCCTATTTATTAGAGAATCAGTCCATTTTATATCCTCAGAAAACACTGGTCTCAATCCACCATGGCCTCCTCATTCTCAGGAAACTTCCTGAGATACCCATCCCTTCCTCTTCCCCTTCCACACYCATCCACACCTGGCAGGAAAAGATGACCTGAATGTGTAAACAAGGATCAATCAATCAAACAAACAAACAAAAATCAACCAAAAAACCAACAACCAAAAGTGATGTTTTCAAAAGCATACATGCTCTCTCTGACAGCACTGGCCCAATGGGTCTCAAAGCTGTCTTGTCTGGTTATATAACTTATTCAATACTTCTGCAGTTGCAAATGTCCTTTGGGTAGCCTAGAGCTCCTTCTGCTGGGCAGCKTCTCACACAGGTCCTGGCCTCCAGCAGTGAAACTTGAGATCGTGCTTTGTGATTTCTCACAAACCACCAGACAGAAACCTTGGTTTGGGGAATTTTCTTACTTCTCCTGTACTGAAAAAAAAGAAAACAATGAGAATGTCACTGTTATACTGAGAGCAATAATATCAGATACCTATCTCCAGAATATTTAGGAGAAAATGAGAAGGTTAGCCACTTCAAAAAATGCAGCAAAGTCCAGGGAGCAATGGGGCAGCTGTTTAGCAGCTGTAAGCAGCACAATGGGGTGGGAAATGCAGAACATCACAGCCAGCTCACATCACAAGGAAACTCTTCTTGCAGGTGCTGAAAGCTCCATTCTCCTCTACCTCATACCAGAGGCCTTAACAGAATCCCTTTACTAGAGGCTTTACACCTAGCGCTGGCATTATCRTTAAATGCAGCCGTTATTACCAAAGTGTCCTAGTGTGATAAGATGCCTGAACAARCCGTTTCCAGAGGAGAAAAGAGAGAGGAATAAGAGCAAAGCCCTGCAAACCCGGAGGGGGTAGCGCCCGGCTCCCCGCAGCCCTCCTGGCTCACGCTGCCGCTGCCTTGCACTGCCAGTAAGTTATGTGCTACTGACAGATTCATTGCCAGGGGAGATTAACACCACCAAAAAGCTCAGCCGGACTAGGATCGGGGTAGGAGGGTACCGAGTTTCTTTCTCACTTTCCTGGAGCAACTGCAAGGTTGCAGATGGAACAGGCAAGACATGCTTGGTATGGTCAGCTTCCCATCTGACCCACGTTGGYGGAGAGCTGTTGATTTCAGCTGCAGGGCAGCAGAAGGACAAAGTGGTTTTCAGGASTTTACTTTCTTTTTTCCTCCTTGAATAGCTTGTTGGTTGCATCTAGTGTTATGAGTTGTATTTCCAAGGGTGATTTCCACTTGCAGCTGATGACTGTGGGTACACGGTCAACCTAGGTCTGTGGCAGGTCTCTGCCTAATGGATAGAGAATAAAAGCTTTTCATCTGTCAAAGCAAATTTGAAAATGGAATGAATGGGACAAGAGTAAATGGGCTGTAGAAGAAAATTATTTCCATTCCCAAATGGCACAGACATTACCTGATCAATCTTCCTGTTGAAAACTGTGCAGTCCTTCCTATTCCTGCAGGAGAAAGGATAGAATGGAATGGTTGACTCATCCTTTCTTTATGACATTAGTCTCCAGGGTTTAGACTATTATAGGGACTGTGACCCTTTTTTGTCCTCCCTCCACAAGGCCATAAACCTCTGTAGACATTAGTAGGTAACTTCTTGAAGAACAACACAAGGCTCTTTCAGAAGACTGTCGGTACYGAGTTCCCTCAATATTTGATGTTCTATACTTTTCTAGTAAAGGACTTGAGATTTATGATAACAAGTATCCATTGTTGGAGCTTATGTGCTATTTGTGCAAAGCACAATGTGGAAGATTCACTGTTCCTAGTGAAACACATGATTCAGTGTTCCTAGTGTTCATGATGGAGAGAGGCAACTAGACTAAGAGCTGGATGTCCTGGATGGATGAGGTACAAGGTATTAGGCCACCAGAGAAGAAGATGGAGTAATGGATGCAGATAGATGAATTCYAGATTATTTGCAAAAATTGTTCCAGTTCATTGTTAGAATCATCTGCCTGAGTCTTTCCTACAATTTGGGTTAGCAGGCACTCAAGAATTCCTCTTTGCAACTTGTTAGCCTATTATTGACAATTTTTCTCTCTAGGAAATTTAAAGTTYGATGGAGCTGTCTCCTGCTGGGTGATGGTTACTGCTGGTGAACTYATCAAAACTAATCGACCCACTAAAGATCTTACTCCAAACCCTGAGCCTGTTGGGAGTTTAGAACGTAACAACCACCAAATGGGTCAGACCAAATATCCACCTAGCACAATATCCTATTTCATAAAGTTGCAAATACTGAATGAGTGCAAGAATGTGGTGAGCATATTTTTATATTTTCACCAAATGCTCTCACAGTCTATAATAATTTCTGCCTTCGGGAGTTCCTAAGSGGGACATAATTTCTGTGTAGGTAGTACCTTTAAATGGATTTTTCCCTCCACCAAATTTMTTTTTTCTGTTTCCCTATGAACTGGTGAAAACTTTCTGCATCCAAAATATCCAGCGACAGGGAGTTTCACAGTTTCATGACCAATTGTACAAAGAACTAATTCCCTCTTTGCTAGTTTTGATCCCCCTGCCTGCCTGGCAATATCATTTCATATCTGTTTTTCCTTTTACAAGGAAAAGTAAAAAAAATAAGCATCTAGGTCCTCTAATAGAAGGGATGCTTTGTTATTCTTTATTTTTTATTTTAATGGTATTGTGGCATGGGATACTTGCTTTGCTAATTACTTTTTATGAAAAAAAAATCCTTTAGAGAGAACCTTGCTCTATATGACAGGAAGTTTCTCTATAAATTTCTGCATTTTTCACTGAAGTGAGTATTTCCCTCCACCTCRAATCAAACCGTAAAGGAAAATAAATAAACAAAACAGAACAAAACAGAGTTTCCCTCTCCAGCTTTCATCTCTTTCCAAACCATAGAAGCTAAGTGCTGCCTGGTACAGCTGTGGACATTTCATCGCATATCCAGATTAGCAGAGTAGAAGCCTTCCAGAAAGGGGATTGGGATCTAAGAGGAGCTAAGTCATTCTCTGCATATGTCGTCTGTCTCCTTTGAGTACAAACTAAACCAGAGCTGCTGCCTTGCTGAATGATTCCTGCCTTGCTTGTTCCTTAATTCCTGTCTACATGTAAATCCTTGTACCCATTTAACATTTTATTTTATTTTATTTTATTTTATTTTATTTTATTTTATTTTATTTTATTTTATTTTATTTTATCAGACCATTCTCCAAGGTATCAAGGTCATTCGTATTTCAATCTTGTTTTGGAAACTATCTTGCAGTCCAGAAAAGAGCTTCCTGTCATCTGTAAATATAATAATATCCTTCTCTCTTCCACCACCCCGAACYTGAATACCACTAGAGACAGGACAGATGCTGACAGGTCTCAGCTTGATGTTTCCTTCTGATTTGAGAGCAAACCCTCAGTAGTTACCCTCAAATACAATTTTTTATTTTTTTTCTATTTTTTTCTGGGTGTTTTTCCCCTCTCTTATTTCTAAGACCTGTGAAACAGTGGTCAGAGCCTTGTAACAGTTAWTAACCCTTGCTTGTCTGCCTCTGTCCRGGCCTCTTGCTCTGCTCTGGGACACTGGTACATTTAACATGTTTTATTCTTGACAATCCATACTGGCCATGACTCAAATCTGTGTTACCAGCAGATAATGGATGTATCATTTGAATTCTGTCCCCAGAATTTTGCAAGGATTGGAGCTAAAATGACTGCCTTACAAATTCTCCGTTCCTTTCTTCCAAGGACTATAGAAGGGAGGCACCATGTCCTCCTTTTCTGAGTATTCCAGCACTCATTTATCTTCCCCAGCTTCTCAGAGAGAACTCTTAAGAGCTCTGAAAGCTTTTTGTTGTCCACCTAGACACTCAAAAGTCCATGTGATTGTTGTMTGGTCCCAGAAACAGCTGACATGGAGCAATGGCTTCCAAAAYACATGGCCACGTGCAAACTGTCTCCTACAAATGTTTCTTGGCCCGCACTAAATCTTGATAATCTGCCTGAGCCAAAGCCATGTCAGGGCTAGACCGATGGCTTAACTGTGTAAGTGTTCATGTTTCTCATACTGAGAAACATTCCCTATCACAATTAAGTTTATCAGTCTTGATGAGATCCATCATTCCCAGAAAACTGGGAAAAAAAAGAAAAGGAAAAAAAAAGCCTCTCATTCTCGTTAGGTTTTTTAGCATGCTCTTTCCTGAATCCGGGCTGAGTTCATATCCCTTTACCATTAATATCAGCTGTCTCAGCCTCACATGACAACTTAGCAGGCTTTCCTTATGGTTCTTTGCTCAGGAATATGGCTCCAGACTCCCCATCTCTCCATCCTTCTGTGTGAGAGCAGGACAGAGAACAGCTCTAGCTATTCCCAGGGTATGGAGAAGTGTGTGATGTTGTGCTTTGAGGGWTGTGATGAAGGATGACCCGTGTTGGGATGCTCAATGGGGCAAGAGTGCAGCACAATGGCTAAAAAGGGCCACATGGCAGGGCCTTACTGGGCAGTTGGTCTCTGGATTCTCTTCCCATGGCCCTTGATACAGATGCTGTCACCTCTCGTCAGGTTCACCAGTTTTGGATATGGTTGGGCAGTAGGTCTGGGGTAACCTAGACCTGAGCCTGCTTCTCAACTCCATGAGATATAGACTTGCACGAAAGCTGCAAGACTTGACAGATCTGAAGTGAACTTTTCATTTCTGCTCTCTGGTGGCTCTGGCTTAGCTGAACCTGCTTTTCATGATTTTCTTTTTGGAATAACAGCCTGTGAGTAACTGTTGATCTTGCTGTAGCCCTGGACACTGCTTGTTTACTTAAACTTCCCTTGGGTAAGTTGACCTTCTTGAATATCAGCGGCCAAGTTGACAAGTTTATCTCTCACCACTGATTCAGCTCTCCATTCTCCTCACAGGCAAAATCCTGTCACGCGCTGTGGGAATCTGTTCAGCGTGACAGTTCATCCTCTTGTATATTCGTCATCTCCAGCTTTCAACTGCGGTGAAAATAGGCAGGACAAGCGAGCAGAAGATAAATGCCTTTCCGGCTTGAAAGGGCTTGCTGCGGTCTTCCTCTGCGCTTCAGGTCTTGCCGTGCACCAGCGTCTGATCATTTATCATTTTCCTATCTGCTTTGCTCATTAGTTTGTACTGGATGCACAGAGCAGAGAAAGAGAGGAACTAGAGCTTTGGTTTTCCTATTATTGCAGGTTATAGTCGTGGGCGATTCTTCAATTCAAGGAACAGAGGGTGGAATATGTAGACGTGACCCTCTCCAAAGAAAAGTCTGCTGCCTTCCTGGGGCCGGGTTTAAGGACAGCACCAGGACACTTCCCAGACTGGTTCATCCCACAGACTATTATCCACTGATGGTCATACATATGGGAGGAGAAGAAGCAGCAACACATAGATTGAGGGCAAACAAAAAGGACTTTAGGGAATTGGGGCAGATGATCAGGGACTCAGGCATGCAGGTCATATTCTCTTCCTTTCTTCCCAGGGCTGGCAGCAATACAGAAAGATACAGGAGGATACAGTCCATCAACACACGGCTCCGTGGCTGGTGTCATCACCACAACTTTGGTTTCTTTGGCAACGGGAAGCCTTACATGGCACCTAACAGGATCAAAAGGGGAAGAGAGCCCTGGGTCCTGAGCTAGCAGGGCTCATCGAAAAGGCTTTAAACTAGATTCAAGGTGGGAGGGAGGTATCATCAGGGAAGCAGGTGGTAAGGTAGGCAATGGCCTGTCATACTGCTCACAGAAGCTGAATGTTATAGCCTGAAAAGGGTGCCCTAAGCCTGAAGAGGCTAAATGGCAAAATATGGGAACTCCYRTGGGCCTGCWGAGTCAAGTTGCARCTGCCCCAGYTAGAAAGGGAGGCACATTGGGAGCCCAGCTCCAATGCCTCTGTGTAAATGCACRCAGCATGGGTAATAAATAAGGGGAACTGGAGATGCATGTGCAATTGCAGGGCCATGACAAGGCAAGCAAATTTCTCCTCAAAGACCAGTTTTCAACCAAGTCTCTGGAGTGCTGTGGTTTTTGAGTCTCTGTTTTCGTGTWTGAAGGGCTTTAAGGTAGCGTTATTTTCCCAAGCTGAACTGGCTTTCATGCTTTGTGGTCATTTTTTAATTCCTCAGAAATGGCCTTTGGTGGCAGCATTTCTAACATCTTATGTGAACAACTTCTCACTTTCCATATTCTGATTTTCCTGCTTGTCACTAAATTCAAGGCAGTTTTCTTTCCTCAAAGCCTATATCTCTCCAAGCAACCACCTTGAGAAAATAATCAAAAAACAATGAAAAAAAAATCCACTACACTCAGATCATCCTTTTTGCAGACTTTCAGCACCATTACAAAACCCAAAGACATTTTAACATAAGCAGCCAAAGACTTTCTTAGCAGTGCTTTTTCGCCATGTGAATATTTTACCCCAAAATGGCCTGTGTGATAGTTACAAAAGTCTACATGGTTCAGACTCTCACTATAGGGGAAAATGGAGTGACCTGAGATATTCTAAGCTGCCAAATACTACCCACAAATTTTATTAACTGCAGTGTTGTACTTTGACCAATTCTAAATATCTGCACCCACCACCTCCACCCAAAAGCAAGGACGTCCAGACTTGTATCCACCTCCTCCCCCTCCATACATCTCAAATTTAGACATGTCCATATGAGATAATCATCTACTGTGGCAGCAGAGTCAGTGTGCAGGCCTATGTGCAGACAGTGGCTCCTCATCCTAAAATAGAAGCCTGAAAGAAAGAGAGATTCATATCTTAAAATTGTCCATTTCTCATCTTTATCTAAAATGGAAGATAGGGCATGGACTCATAAGTAGACACCCATGTTGCAGATGCTTATCTTTGGGTAAGATATCTAAGATTTTACGTATTATTTCTCCACTGCACTGCRCACAGCAGAGATACAAGTAATGTGTCTGTAGCAGAAAGGAACGAATCTCAAAGGCAAACTTGAGTAGACCCAAGACACTTCTGAAGGTTCATATGGAGTATCATATCCAATCTTGTCCAGTGTAACTCCAAAAAAAAACCCAAAAAAACCCAGTCTGCTTAACATGATCTAAAAGGAATAGTGTAGAAAAAAACATGATGATAGCAGTCTGCAATTACATCAATTGGTCCTATGGAAATCAGAGGAGCAAATTTATCACACTTTTTGGTAAGGAAAAGAGAGGTCAGAGGCTTAGAAGGCAGATATGGAAATTCAAGTAAGATACTAGATAACTTTCCAGTGAAGCACTAAAATTGACTGATAGTGGAGAAAGGAAGAGTATTTATTATTGGCAGTTGCAGGAGGAAGTTAAAAAAAAATCATTCAGGAAAGTTTAACCCAGCTTTACATTTAATGGTTTCTTCAGTTTCTTTCTTTATTGAGGAACCAATAAAAATGTGGTTCTTCAATGTGTAAAGTTTTTAAAACTATTTTAAACTGGGGGAAAAAAATGAATATTTCCATATCTGTCCTCCCAGTCTCAAATTGGGATAAGGTGTTGTTGTATAGATGTCATTTACACTGAAAGCAGCCTTTCARATTAATCAAATTAGGAAGTGCTGCTTTGGGTCCTTTGACTTTCCTCTACAGAATTGAACTGGACTTCTGCTTCTTGATATTTTGACTAAGTTCATACAATAAACACATTTTTGCTGATCTGGTGGCCTTACTGGGCACTTGAGGACTTTTTGCTCTTAATCTTCCTGGTATATCTTCTGTTAAAATTTCCACATGATTGTCTTGTTAAGCCAGAAAGAAGCCTGCAATATTATATATAGTTCGGCCTTTTTTTCCCCTACATATAATTTATTTTATTTTTTAAAGAATAAAATAATTTTTGGAAAAGGAAGTGCTGATTAAGGTGGCTAAGTTAGACATTATATGCCCTACTGCTGTTTTATCTATTCAAAAAACAAACATTAAAAAAAAMMCTAAATAAATCATGAAAGAAAAAAATAAGCAGAGCTGGATGAATAGTCTGAAGTCTTCTGAGCGCAGGTGGTTGGAAGGGATGATGTTGGCATAAGGGGAAGTGGGAGYAGAAGTGGGAAACAATTTGCACTTAACACTGAAGGAAGCATCTGTTTGTTGTTAATTGGGTGGCAAGGCAGTAAAGCTATAGGATTTGTTAATTTGTTGGTCTGGTATGGGCTGAGAAGGAGTACTGAGRACGTTTCAACACTGTATGGTGAGGAAACATTGTGAACCAAGGCTGTTTTGATATTAGCAATAATGATAAGAGTATTTGTAAGGTCACTGTGACCCAAATGGTGATATTAACATGAGCATCCAAGCCAGTGTTCAGCTTATCAAAATAGGTGATGTACATGTCTCTTATTTGCTGCCAATTAATATGTAAATCTGATAGTTTATATATTAAAAACATATTAAAACATATTAAAAATATATTAAATTCCTTAGGATCTTCTTCTTATTATACTTCGTTCATCTGTTATTCTTWCTTACAGACTGAAAAGATGGTAAGTATGAAAGGGATGGCAAATTCCCAGCAAGGTTTTCCCTTGTATAGATCCTTTTGTCATTTCATTAATAACCACTAACTTTGCTCTTCAACTTCATTAACACTTTGTTATTTTTGTAATTATCTGAATGGGACTGATTTCAACCATATATGCCAATTTTTTAGAAAATATATGTATTATCAGGAGAGTATGTAGAACATTACTCCAGTACCTCCAGGAACATTCCTGCTCGGACCTCAGTGTCCCCCTTGTGAAAGAGRAAAAATGGACTATTTTAGATGGTTATTGATCTGACATGATCTAGATATTTATGTCAGGAAGAGATCAACTGCACTTTTATTCCATGAATACTGACCAAAATGACTTACCTCTTTCACATGAGCAAAGAGACTAGACTGACTAACTTATGTGCAGATATCTGCATGCAATTACAAATGGTAACCATGTCATATCTTTATTTTCTCCTGAGAAACTAAATGAACATCATCATTCTTCATTAAAATTTCTCTTTGATTTATCAACATCTTCCTTGAAACTGGACAATAKGTTTGAGAGGGGATATCCAGTAAAAAATATCACCTAGCCCAAGTGGGCRATGTAATGTTATGCTGCATCTCCTAGGATTTTACTGGGGATTTTACACATAGCAGCTCTGAATAGATCTAATTAGGTGAAATGATGCAGAAAGGGAAGCTGTTTCCAGACCAATTTTTATTTAGTCAYATCCCTTCCAAAGGCATCATTTTTCAAGATGACGAAGAGACCACTAGAATTTTGGCTTAAACTGGAAACCAAAGAAGCATGYGGAAGTCATCCAGCAGATACCAAGCTTGATAGAGCTGATATCTGAGATCTCATGACAACCACAGATCTAGGTTCAGTTCTCCGCTTTCCTTGCCTTTTCCATCATAACCTTAAGTAATTTAGGATATGAGATTTATATCTAAAACGTGCTTTTTTATCAGACATTTGAGCATACTTAATTGTCCCAGACAGCCTTACCCTCTGATCTGGTCCAGCAGCTTCATTTAAGCTCCATGAAGCCAGTGTCTAGTGTCTAGTGTCTGTGATGAGACTGATGTCCTGGCACACACAAAGTCAGTTTCTATGATTGTGGTGGTTTTTTTTAAGTTATAGGATTATATCCATTTACTCCCTCTGTTTTATATTCACTCACAATAACTGTGAAAATATATGTTTAGCCTGCTTGAATKATAAGTTTTCCAGGCAATAGACTATCTCTTACAATGCATCCTGCAGTGTTCTGAATGTCAGCTGAGACTCTTTCACAAGAAGTTATCCCTCAGAAAAGCCAAGCAATAAGTGGAATCTGGGCAGGAACCAGGCATGACTGCAGATGTCAAAGAAGAGCTGTAGATGTGCAGGATATCACTCTAGAGAGGAAGGTCAGAAATGATTAAATGATTCTTCCTAACTGCGCTTCACATGGCTAATAAATGTCAAAGAACTACGAAGCATCATGAGACATGGAAAAGGAAATGGACAAGATATTAAATGCCGGGAAAAACRGCAAAAACAACTGACCTGGAAGGCACTAAGTCAAGTTGTTTACAAAGTGTTTTAAAGACAGATCTGTTGACACACAGTGGATACCGTGACATTCTGCCTTTTATGTGCCACTTCCATGACAAATGCCTCCAGTTTTGGATGCTTCCCAACTAACACTCCAGTAGGAGGGGAAAGCAGAATGCTTGACATTAAAATGAGGGGACCAAACAATTGGAGGAAATGCCTTTCAGATAACTCCTGGGGAGCATGGTTATCCTCTTACTTAATAAAATTAATTCCCCTGGCCTACATATGTTTACTAGGTCTACTCTTCTCCTGGCACTTTTCCATTCTTTGGGACCAATGGATGAACAATACAGACACAACTGACTTCCCAAAGAAGCACAAGCCTGATTTCTGTCAGTCCTCAAAGAAGAATATCCTATTAAGTCAAGGAGAAACCAAGTCTAAAGCCCATTCCAAAAGTAGGTGGCCCATGAAGCTCTCAGCACTAAGGTGCTCCAGTATGTGTGGCCTTTTGCAAACCAAAGAGGCCTGTGACTAACAGCCATGTCAGACAATACCCATTCACCTCCTTGAACAGTCAGGCTCTCGGAAACATCTGGGTCATCTGAAGGTCACATCTCAATAWGATCTTGGCAAAAGATTTCAAACCGCATTATAGCTGACCATGAGCTTCTCACAGGAATTCTCCTAAGCACATAAGTTCTTGTAAGAAAAATCTTCAATGAGAAAGTCAGAATTTGGTATGAGCTTTTATTAAAATGGTATTTTCATTTATTGTCCATTAGTTTTAAGTGTCAGCTCAGCCTCTGGCATATTGAATGATTCAAACGTATGTCATGAAACTTTCCTGAAACAGTTTAAAAAGACCATCCTTATGTTGAAATAGTTTGTAGACAATAGGATCTGGGTCATTTTCCTGCTGCCTCCTGGAAATTATGAGCCACAGAATGATATCCAAGTTATTCTTGGAAAGGTCAAAGCTATTTTAAAGAATTTAACATAATGTGACATAAATTCTGCTTAAAAAAAAAATAGAAGTATTGTCTGGCTCTGTCATTTTCAGCTGGCAATGACATAAGCACACACAGTGTAAGTAAGCATCATAAAAATCAAAACATATATAACGACTCACTCTGTACCACTTGTCTGAGGAATGATTCCAGTTTTGTTTCTTTTGTATTTGTGATTTTCCCCAGAAAGTCACAGCTTACATTTGGAAGTCTATGTGAATCTGTATAAATTTCCATCACTAATTAATTGAAATATGTACCTAGCAGATTAAATTAGTGGCTCACCATGCCCACAAAGGCCATGGGAAGATTCAAAGGGGATCACAGAGTGCTAGCATCTTCCTCATAGCTTCATATATTACAGAAAGTCATGTTCTCTAGGATACTGGAATGAGAAGTGCCTGCAGCTGTAAAAGACTGGGTTGCRTTTTGTCCAACTTTAGGAAGCTTAGGTGTAGGTAACTACAACTGAGCTRGACAACTTAGGTACACCTTATAGACCACAGAGATACCTAGAGTGCAGGWCATCAGATTTTAATGTTTATTTTAGGATGAAATAAATTAATCCTCCAACTCTGCAACTATTGACTAGATAGAGCATCTGCTCTAAATATAASTGTCTACATTGTACATTGTTGATTGTGATTTTGTGCACCTTGCTTATAAGCTGTAATAGCAAATAACAGCTGAGCTTCTTCAGCTGAGTGAAACTACTGTGTT
Organism: Eudromia elegans; assembly: GCA_003342815.1. Lineage (NCBI taxonomy): Eukaryota > Metazoa > Chordata > Aves > Tinamiformes > Tinamidae > Eudromia > Eudromia elegans. The sequence goes on along the minus strand of PTEX01000170.1, from coordinate 883,103 downwards.
AACCTTAATTAACCTCAATAATACATGCTGCTCCAATAGCGATATCCTCTTACCCTTCTTACCAACTCTTCTGTCTCCCAAAGGAGAGGTACAATTCTCTCACTTTGCAAAACATTCAACATTTGAAAGTGTTCTCCTGAGTAAAGCTGATAAATGCAGAAAAACAATAAAACAAATAAAAAGTCCTTATCAATACTGACCTCAAWTCATTTGAGTCTCTGCACACAGCATGACATTAAATTTGCCTTCTTTCTGRGTCCTTTTTTGTTTATTTATGTGTCTCAGTGTGTGTTTTAAGKGGACTTATTTATTATAACAGCAGCCTGTCTTTTCCATTCCCTAAGTATAGCTGCAGTATCTGCTTCCCATAAATGGTCAATACTATCTTTAAAAGCCAATGCCTGGGAAAGAGTGTAAGAATAGACAGAGCACGTAATGATGATTCTCCAGATATTCTCCCAGCCTCCAAAAATTTGCAGCTCAAGTATTTCCTGAAATAAAGAGGCTGTCTTTGAGCTTAATGCTAAGTGGATGCTACGTATATGAACTTGTCCAGTTCACATCTCAACGCATGTCAGAATTCACCTCTTAATTCCCTCTTCCCTGTGGAATCAAGCTGTAGGTATACCAACTTCTCTGCCCAGACAGTTAACCAATAACTTCTGCTCCACAGGCATTTTTATGAACCTTGCCTGACGGTTGTAAGAAGAATTTACAGAGGGTGCGCATATGTTTTGAAATTCTAATTATAGGAAAAATCAGTAAAATTTTTGGATGACTTGCCATTATAGATATATCTTTCTCTACTCTAATGATAGAGTCAACAGAGTATAGGACCATATTCATCTTATCCTACACAATGGAAAAAAAATACTTTTCCTTCAATTGCTTATTTCTGTCATTTAATCATGTAATCAATCCAAGGGGATTGGCTGAGATTAAGACATTTTAAATTATGAAAGGATAATTGCACCAGAGGTCCCACTTAAAAAAAAAAGAGCAAAGATGGACTAGTCTTTGAGCAAACTGCCGCTTATGCTGCTTTTAGCTTCTTCAGCTCATTAAATAATGTCACAGGCTTGGCAGAGGGTTAGGGACCAGGCTTACCATATCCCAACAGGAAAAGGATAAACCAGAGTGTACCTGTAAATGAAAGGGCTCAAGGTATTGGCTGATCCAGGTGAAACCATGGACTGAATTGGTCTCTGGCCTTAACTCCCGCATTAATAGAGAGGTATTCAGAGGGGGTGATGGAAACAGAGGGACTTCATCCTGTTTAAMGGTATACTGTTACACTCCTGCACAACCCCTACATATTTTCATTTATATACGTAGACACATGTACTTACATAGACAAAAACATATATGTATAATATACGCATGCATAAGTGCATAGAGATAAAATATAAACGTGAATATACAATACTTTATGAAAATTGGGTACACATACACAGTGCCCAACTCCCCTTCCTACGCCTTCCTGACCRAGGTCGTGGGGAGATGATAATAGCTGTATCTCAGGAAACATCGCCACGCGTGGCCTTCTCCTCCATTCTTGGGAGCCGGGAGGTGTGGCTGCCACCGAAATGGGAAAGAGGAACGTCAAGCAGCCTCCCACTTGGATCTGGGTCCTGCAGRGAGCCTGGGGCAGTGCCAGGAGCTGAGCCTAGCTCTTCTAAATGCCACAGCACACTTTTACCTCCGCTGGAGAGGAGGGACACAAAGGCGGGAGAGGAAGGGCATGTTCAAAAATACACAAWGCCTACATGTTTTATTCTCATCTTCAGTGTGACTCCCAAATGCCTGTAGCTTAAGTGTTAAGCTAAATGCCCTGCTAAAGCATGTGCTGCCTCTCCACTTCTGGAAGATGAACTCTCTCAACCAGAGGGTACAGGATTCACAACAGATGTAGCAGAGGTCTCTGAACTYCATGGTGGGCTCAGATGAGCCGGAGTTAACCCAGCATAGGAGCTGATGAGAAGGAAGTGCRCCATACACCCATAGACTTATTGCTTATTGCTCCAGGAAGAGTAGGACACTGAGGAAGGGAGAGCCTTGATCACAAGTCTGGACTCACCACTTTCTGTCCCAAAGAGATCCTGCACAATCCCAGTGGAAGATGACCTGATATTTGTTTGCCTTCATCCCTCATAGTAGAGACTGAAGGGGACTAATCATGYCCAGGAGCATTGCCTCCTGCTTTAGTGACTAAAAGGTGAGAAGATTTGGGTCAGCCCCTGGATCTATCGCAGATATTTAGCTTTCAGTGAGATACATGGGCCGGGAATATGCATCATCTCTACTCCACAGGGAGATTTACTCTGTTCTCTATCATGAAAAGTCACAGGGGAACTCCTATCTTGCTAATCATCCCTCCATCTATACCATGGAAGCATTTAATCCCACACACTGTCCTTCCCAATCTATAACCTTGGAGGCCCTAGTCAAGTTGGGAAAAGATATAGAACCTCAACTACAAATAGAGGTTAGCAACAGCAGGAGACATCTGAAATGCATTTAGGAGAATTAAGCCACTGTGTAAGGTGCACAGGACAAGCCAGGGTCTGGAGATGCTGTCCCTCTGTGCAATGCACAGAGCTGGTKACCTCAAAAGATGCTTTCTCACCTCCAAGAGAAACTGATGTCTTCTGGAAGGACCCCAGCACTTCACAAAGGAAGATGAGGATATCCCAGCACTACCCCTGAAAAGCTGCACCTCTGGTAGGCTCTTCCMAGCCTTTGGGAGCACAGACCCCCAAGCATGGGCTGTTCATCTTAGGGAATTCAGAAGTGGATGCAGAGGATTCAGCACAAACAACCCAGGAAAGTTTGAGTAAACAAGAAAATACCAGCTTTTTCCACCTGTCCCTGCCCTTTGCTGGCAGTCTGCAGCAATGTCAYCTCAGGGAGGGCTGTCCAGATGCATCCTCCTTCCCCAGCAATAATAAACACCTCAGTGGCCGTCTCTTCTCAAGKTCTGTGAGAGCAATTCCTCATGTAAGTGCATGTTTCCCTGTTTGACTAATTTCCTATTTTTCTGCTGAGCAAAGAGAGGCACCTGGTGACCGGCAAATGCCAAAAGTTGCATCTATGGGGTTTAGAGGAGGGTGTGGAGAGGGTTACTGGCTTCCCTGGATCGCTAGGACGCTTTTCCTGCCAGGACAAACACTGCTTGATCTGCTGGCAAGGGGGGCAGGTGCTCTGCAGGTCCACAGCTCCTGGCAACCTGCTTATGTGCATCCCAACCTCTGCAGCTCCTAGAAGTCAGACCCCAAGGTTCATATCAGAGGGCCAAAATTCTGGCAATTACTATTAAAGTCCCAGAACAGGAAAAAGACAGAAGCACCACGGCGTGAATACCCAAATCAAGCAACAAATGAAATTGGGGAGCATACAGTGGCAAGAGGACAGAATGAATATTATGCTCTGCATAGGGCATTTAATGAATCTCCTGATACCACAAGAACAGGAAGGAGCAAGGGAAATGTTTATTCCTTGGTGACAAGTATTGCAGACACATGTCCCAACATCCCTGTGGGCACACCAGAGGAGGAACAATATGAAAAGAGTGTCACAAAATACCTCCCTCTCCTTTTCCATCTGTTCTAAAAATATCCCCAGGCAATGACGGTGAAATCAATTTGGATGCCCATATGAAGAGCAAGGGGAAAGGGAGAATAAGACAAGGACGGCTGTTGTGGAAAGGCTGTCCCACCACGTGACTCCGAGCAAGCATTCTCCAAGCCTCCTGAATAGCAAGAGGCTGTTAGTGCCAGCTAATTAGCAGCAAGCTAATGGCTTGATTGCTGGAGCTGTTGGCTGCGAAATAAATTAAGTAAGAACAAAGGAAATGAAATCCACTGAACAGAAAAGTTGTTGAGGGTGGTAGCACAGAACAATTAGGAATAAACTTAATAGGCTTAGTAGTATTTAGGTGTAACTAACGAGAGCAGAAGTTCACATGCTGCTTGATAATTTATCCTCTCCTCTTGACTAAAAGCAAAGAAGGACTGAAAATGAAAAAAAATCTATGAAGAGGAAGAAAAGGCATCTCAACAATGCCTTCAAATGAAAGATAAGACATTTCAGGGAAAATCTGTCTCAAATAAATCTTTGGGGAAAAATAAAGCAGGGAAGCTTGGGCACAGCTCGGGAAGTCCACAAGTGCAGAATCAGCCTTTGAGCCCACCACCTTTCTCTGCATAGCTATAGGCAAGTCTCCTAAACTAGCAAAGCCCTTCTGCTCCTGTCCCATCTCTTCACTGGGACTACGACTAGCCATTCCAGAGGAATGTTGGACCATTATAATTGATCCCTTGGGGAAAGCTTTCCTCTAATCCCATTTAGTTTGATGCTGGCATTTCCAATTGGATATATCTCACTCTCCTTAGCATTTATATGCTTTTAATCTACTATAAAAGAAAGGATGCTCTTGTTCCTATCTTAACTAACTAACTGATTAATTTTCCTAAGCACTGTCAATCCTTGCAAGAACTCCATGCAAGGTTCCAAATATGAACACATAAAGTCCATATGCAAACATAAGACCTAAAATCCTTATTTTTTCCTTATTTTATTTTATGCCATTGCCCAGGCTCAGATCACAGAAAGGATACTTCAGAGATTGCACAGGCAGTGGTGCTGCACTACCTGGGCTTCAGAGCAGTAGGATTTCTTTTCCAGATTCTCTCATTTCCGTTACTATATGTCAAATCAGAATTTTCTTGGATGATGTATGTAACCGAATTTTAGCCAATCATTCTCTAGCTGCAAAATCTGATTGAGTTCTGCTCCTCCAGCTCATAGAAGAAAAAGAATGAGAAATTCCTATGGCAAAGTCTCTGTCTTGGACAAGTGAAAAATTTCAACCCAAGTTTCATGATTAAAATAATGATAAATCACCAGGAAAAAGATGAGAATTGCAAGCTGGATATTACCTTGCTTATGCTAATGATAATGTTAATAATGGTAAAAACAGGAGTATATTGGCAGAGGCAAATTCATGAAAATCAGAAAAATATTTATTTTCTCCAGTCAGAGAGCAAACTCGTGATTAAACGTAGTGGCCTAATGAGTTCACATCCAATAGCTTGGCTATAGTACTTGTCTGTGTGCATAGTCTTCAGACTTACGATGTGCCATGGCTTAGCTAACCCTTAATGGGTAAGAAGTGAGCTTTGACCTTGCCTTTGGGGCGGGCAAAGGTCATGCTCACACAACCATGTCGCARATGACAGGTAGACGTGTGTTATGCCACATTATCTTGATTGCATGTTAGAGTTGTTCCTCATTCCCATCCCATTCCAGCAATAAAAGTCGCTGCTGTAGGTATGTGGGGTGACCCTCTGTCATCCTGCTCTGCAAAGACGGTGAACTTTTTGGCATCAGGAATCACTGAAGCTGAAGAGTTTCATCCTTGTTTTTCAGCTGTGTTCACATCCCATCCATGAGGACCAGGGTTAYGTGATCATCCCAAAGATCATTATGGTTTCTGCCATTTTCTATTGTCTGGGAACACAATGAGTTCCTTTTTGCACACCATTATTACGGTCCCAGTGAAGGAATCTTCATAGGGATGTTAAGTTAAAGAATTAGAAAAATCACACAGAGACTTTCTTGCCTTGCTCATTCATGGCATTGGAGGCAAGAGAAGCCACTATTTCATTTAAAACTGGAACTCAGRGTGTTTGTAAAGCTCACAGCCTCAAAAGAGTGGATGGATCAGTTTATATGGACTGAACTTATGGGTTATTGAGACCATCTGTGGGCTTAGCTAATTCTTCTGAGCTTTGYCCTTAGTTCTCATTTTTAACTTCTATGAATACTCTTCAGTTTCCTTAGGCTCAAGCTGGATTCAGGCTGTATTTCAATTTTATATGAGCACCTAACCATTTGATTATTGCAAACCATATTATAGCATACGTCTTGCACATTGAGATTCTTAGAGAGCTGGTGAACTGGATGAATCTGATCTGAAAAGTAATTTGTTTCACAGCAGAAATCTGTGCTAATGAAAAAGAATTTTTCTCAGATTGTCAGGTTCTGTGAGCAGCGATCACCTGGACTACTCCTGTTCATAACCGTCTTTTGCTTAAATGGTGCAGAGAGTGGACTAGAGATGAAGAACTCCTTCCCATATCTCTCTGGTTGATAATATTTTGTTCATGACTTGGTTCACCTAACACTGACATGGAAAACATTAAAATACATCATATAATTGCCCTGATATTAGAGATTTAACAAAGTAACTTGTGTAGAAAAGGGAGAATGAAGCTTTTGAGGATACTCARCAAAAGATCTCTGGAGTTAAAATTGAAGAATTCAGTATCTGCATTTGTTCATTATAGCTACCAGCCACAGCTTCCTAATCTGAAAGTTCAGCTATATATGGGGTTACCAGCACAGCCTGATTTGCATCTGTTCAACATCTAGAGGAATATTTTGAGTAATTGATGAAATTAGTTTAAGCATATCTACTTGACTTTGTACTTCATTYGATGAAGAGCATTCATATGGCTCCTTAAACTAACAGTGCAGGAGGTAGATCAAACAGTTAAAAGTATTGGATATAAATTATCATCTCAACCGTTACAGCTATCTCCATGGATGTTGGAGATGATACTTGCTTATTGCTTACCTGCTGAGCTCTACATAGCTGCAAAACTTCTTTGGGAACTAGACATAACTCTTGCAAGTGAATGAAGTGAAATCTCCATTTAAACACCTGCTGGAATTATTCTTATAGTTACCAGAAATTCAGTAGTTCCTATTGCTGTCCAATAATCAATGAAGATCCTCAAGGTGTCCACAAAGACACACCACTTGGCTTAGGTATCTAACYATGGATTTGGGTCCTGAGTCAGCCAAGCTGGAAAGCATTGCCATGATTTATCAAAGGAAAAGAAAAGCATTTTAAAAGGTCCCTCTCTTTGTTCTAATTAGTGTTTTATTCCTGGGGAGAACCCCTGGAATTAGTTTTCTGTCCATGACTAAAGCTATCAGACCCACTGTGCCACAGTATTTTCTGTGGGGAAGAGGCTGAGAGATAGGCACCTGTAAGAAAATCAACAAATAGAAAAACAAATAAAATAAATAGTAACACAACAGACTCAAAAAGCTTTCCCAAATGAGTCTAGAGAGGGCAAGATTGAGGGATTCCCTTCCGGTAACTATGGTTAGCCAATCACAGTATTCCAATGAAAAAGTTGCCAATTTCAAACTGGACTTTGATGTTTAAGGACATATTCCTTGCAGAGTCTGTGCATACRAGGAACACTCCAGATTATCATGAAAATTTAAGCAAGCCTTGCTACTGTGGGACAATTCTCTTTATAGGGTTAAGACATCAAATTGCCTACTAGACAAAAATGGGCAGCAGTACGGTTATCCAAGAAGACAAAGTTACACAACAGGTTGTTCCCCTCCATTGTAATGAATATCCAACGTTATATTTTTCCTTCTCCTTCACTCCCAGCTGAAAAAGTCTCCCCCTTTGCAAGCTGCAAAGCAGCCCCGGTTCAGGAATGTCATTATGAGAGGGGCTTTAAAATAAAGCAGGGCACACAAAAATGTGATGACTTGTCAAAAATGCAGGCTGCAAGGTGTTTAAGGCATGAATTTCCTCTTAATGAAGCCTCGCTGAGGGAATATTGCATTCAGCCTAGAGTGCAAGCGATGATATATCACAAATTTATGGTTGTCCCCTAGCGTTTCCCAGAGTGAGGTAGGGGGCATGAAAATAGTCACACAAGGAAGGGCTTGTAAAATCATTGCCATTCAAGCTGTTGTTTGGCCCTGAGCCATATCTGTCAGGAATTTTCATGGCATTTGGGTGCAGCACAGCTCAGTGGGAACACTGGTTAGATGCAGATTTCCAGTGGTGACTTCCTCTTTGAGCAGAGTCTCATATGGGTAGAAAGGAGGACATAAGAAATTGCAGAGGGTGAATGGGACAGAAGTCCTGCACTGAAATGGCCATGAAAAGGGCCTTTTCTGTCAGAAAGTTGTCTCCACCAGTCCCAGTAGTCACTCACCTCTTCCACCTGCAAATAAATAGCCTGTTATTTCCATCTGAAACAGGACAGAGCCTTCAGTAACGCAGGAAGTGAAGTCTCCCTCTCTCTGCAGATAGGAAAAGCAATGGACTGTTTGAGTAAGCGGAACAGGCAAGCTACCACCWAYCAATCTTGTTTGATGCATGCAGCTATCCCAGGCATCCTGAAAGATCCTTCACCTTGGTTGACAAATTCAGRGGCCTAATTTTCTCCCYTTGCACTTTTTATCATGTTTYCACCAACYTATACCCATCCCAAAAGGTACCTTGCTTGGTCATAAGGCCTTGAGAAGTTGACTTCATATGTAAAGTGAACAACAAGAAAGCCTGTTCTGCTCCAAARGATAATCAGTGACATTCAGTTCTCCAAGGCAGAAGGTAGTGCGAGTTGTTTTTTGCAAGGCTCCCAAAGCGTGTCTCAAAACTTTTTTTCAGGATTTTCTCAATCTACAKGTAGCTAAAATGTGAGAATTTCTACTGCTGGAGAGAGCAGGAAAGAATTCATACTGGGCCCCATCAGCCCAGAAGGACAAACCCTGGTAGTGGTAAAGTTTAGASCAGAGATATTTTTCATGCAGAAGTGCTCAGACAAGTCAGTGACTTCATGGGAGCTCATGAATCCTGATAGGACACAAATGATTATGCTGCTCCACTCATATTCTTATGGTTTTGGGAGAAAAGAAGAAGCTCTTCTGGTAATCSAGATGTTTAATGAGATTCAGCCCTGAGATCCTTGATTTAGAGTAATAGAAAGAGAATGTGAGGTCCCAGAAATATGCCATTGGGGAGGTAAGAGTGTCAGGATGCTCTGTTAACATATGATGACCTCTACATACCACTGAGATGCCACATAGGACCACATCTGGTCCTATGGTATGCATATGGATTCACAGAGCAGATGAAATATTACATTAATGGAGGAGAGTGTTAGTGGAGGTTATTATTTAATGTAGCAGAGAGACAGAGTAATTTTTGTTTTGACAGAGTCCTGATCCCAAAGGAATAGCTTTAGGAGAAACATCTCTGGCTGCTTTGCCACCATCATGATATGTTGTCTCTTTTTTAAGGCATAACAGGGCTGCATTTCTTTATTTCATGCATCCCTTCAGAAATACCCTTCGAGAGCAAGATGAGATTCAGAATGGCATAGAAAAAAAGGCCTATACTTTGCAGGGCTCAGGAAACCTGGCTTTCTTCCCATGATCTCACCAGTGACTTCCAGAACTCTGTGCAGTCAGAGCTGGGACTACCACCGATAAGGATGTGAGCAAATTTGTCTGCACAGGTGGAGTTCAATGATYGGTATTTCTTTGGGCTGTATTTTCTATCTGGCTGAATTTCACCACTGACGTCCCTCAGGAAGCAGCGTGTGCACATTGGACGATGTTCAGCACCATTTGGCRTCAGCAGAGTTGCAACAGGGACAACTCCAGCCCCGTAGCACTACAAAYGGCTTTCCAATTATGTTTCTTTGACTACTAAATAACCTTTATTTCTAGGTCATTCTTCTTGAAGGGAGCAAAGATGTTTTGTGGTGCATAGCAGTGTAAGACCATTAGAGGAGACACAGGTTATCACAAAAAGGGACATTGTACCTCTAGTAGAGGGATGCTGAGGCATAAAAAGGTGAAGCAGGTCACACAGCAGGTCATTGGGATTAGAATTCATGTCTCTTGACTCCCAGCCCAAAACCTAATTTGGAGTCATATCTGACTTGACAGTATCCTTTTAAGCTTGGAATTTTACAGACTATAAAAGTAAAATGATCAGTTTTAACTAGAACACCTTACTGACTTTAACAAATACACACACACACAGAAAAAAAAAAAAA